>JAOANK020000064.1:1154436-1170125 GCA_026257165.2 Telfairia occidentalis | reverse complement strand
AAAGAAAAATAGTAAAAAGAGAAAGAAAGAGTTAGAAAGAGATTTAAGAGTTGAGAGAAAATATAAGAAAGTTGAAAGTTAAAAATGAAAATGTTGTGGTAGTGTGATAAAATTTAGAAATATGGTAGAGTTTATAGCAGTTTTAATAATATTTTTGAAATTTGAAATTTGAAATTTATTGAAAATGTAAGTTGTGAAGTGATACATCAAATCAATCCTATTTTTAAATTTTTAAAGTCTAAAATGTAGAAAACATGAAAGAAAATGGTGGATAAATGTTAAAACAAGAGGCGAGCATCAGTCGCGATCAAGGGGAAGTCCACCACCACTATGCCAGACTTGATTTTTGTTAACAAAGATACCGATATATCGGTGATATATCGCCGATATTTCGATATATCGATAATATTTTGGTAAAAAAGAAATTACCCCCTCTATCCCTATCCATACCCGCCGATATCCGATATTTCGGCGAAATTCGACTATTTTTTACTCCTCGATCGCAACAAAGCAAATATTTTGGGATAGCGTACGTTTGGTGGGAAAACATCTTATCTGTCCGAAAAAAGCAGCGAAGTTCAAGAAACAGAAGACCACCACCAGCAGAAAAACCGAAACAGTCACCAGAGGAGCGGCAAAAACCACCATGGCGGCAGCAGTACCGTCCACCGCCGCCGCCGCCGTCTACGTTCCCCGAAACAACTTCCTCTCTCCGACCCCCAAAACCACCGCCATTTCCTTCCACCGCATCACTTCCCTTCCAAAGCCGCTCAAATTCTCCATCAGAAACTCCAGCGACTCATCGGTGGAGACCACCGCAGCAGAGACGGCGGCTGAGCCAGAGCCGGAAAGCTCCCTCGAAGCCCCCGACGGATCGCCGTCTCTGATTTCTGCTCTCAACGTCGAACGAGCCCTCCGTGGGATTCGTAATGTTATCAACCCTACTCTCTCACCACATTTCTCAAGTAGGCATTTCAATTCGACTGAAAATTTGTTCTGGCAATGCAGCAATTACAGATGCGAATCACTACGGGAGACTCGGACTCCGACGAGGATGTCCATATGATCAGGTAATTAATTTAATTTAATCAATTCGCAAAAAGAAACCCTAATTCTTCGACAATCATCCTTCATCTCGATCGGCCTCAATTCCTTCCAGGTTCCGATTGCGTACAACATCAAGGTTGAAGAACTGAAGAGCCAGGGACTCGAGGAAGAAGAACTCAACCAAAAACTCGAACTCCTAAAAGTCAGTGAAAAAACAAAACCAAAACAAAACCCTAAAACTTTTTTTAATATGGAATTGGGAGTAATAACGAAGAACAATTGCAGGAATCGTACACGATATTGTCATCGGTTGAAGAGAGAAGAATGTACGATTGGAGCTTGGCCAGAATCGGAGAGCCAGACAAGTATTCGTGGCCGTTTGAGGCCGATATAACTCAGATTCAAACTCAATTTCCGCCACCGAAGGTACTCGCCATTTCTCCTTTTTCCTCCAATCTCACTGCAACAAAGTTTCAATCTCTTTGATTTTGGACTCCATGAGTGCAGGAACCAGAAGACGAAGGACCGACCAGATTGGTGGGTTACTTCTTGCTGGGGTGGTTCGTTCTGTCCGTCGTCTTATCTATTGCTCTGAATCTGTAGAAAATAAACGCCCTGAACGTCCTTGTCTGTAAATTTAGGAGAGAAACGCGAGAACGAAGACCTCCCCAGTGATTTGGAGGAACTCTGAACTTGGGCTCTTTATAATGGGCCTTTATAGTATTGGGCCTCGTTACTGTAAGTTACAGTCGTCCACCTTGAGCCCATGTTTTTAGCCCATAATGTTGTCTTGTAAATCTATAGGCTCTTTGGAAAAATGATTATATATATATATATATATATATAGTTCCTTCATAAATCCTTTTCTAATAAAGGTTTGGAAATTTGATTTGGTAGCTTCCTTTTTAAAAAAACATTGCGAATATGTTTTAAATTCATTTGATACTCATTGATTTATGCATATTACCTACATTTTGTAAACTACCGTTGTTTGTGAATACTAATTAATTATAATCATATCGCTATGTTGGAATGATCGTAGTTTTTATGGTGCCTATGCGTTTAAAAGTATGTATGTCTTTTACACGACTATGAAAGAGTTAGTATCGCGACACCCATGTGCCTAACAATTCTTTACTTCTACTACAATCGAGTTTCTCTTTAACTTGGACTTAAATCGAACCAATTTGAAAATTAAGTTACATAATCTTGTCAATGAAAGGTTTAAATTAACTCGACCTTATCTCGTACAACTTTGAACAACAATGTTTGAGCATGAAAAAGGGGAGAAAAATTACACTATAAACCATATTTGACATCTGATTTCTTATTCATGGCGTTGGACAACAAGTTATTGACGACTAATGCATAAAGACAACATCTTGACCTTCAATTTCTTCTGTTGTTTTCAAAAGTAAAGTAAAGTATTGCACCCTTTCTTGTTTTGTTTTTCAATATATATTTCTCAAATCCTCTTAACTCACATCAACATCCCTTCCTCTTTTTTTCTTCCTCACATTTGTTTCCTCGTTACTAGTTGGATTCATCAATTAAAACAGAAAAAGAAATGGAACCTAATTTTCCTATGCAAACACAATCGATCTCTATTGTTTAATTTCTTCGGTATGTTTCTTCATTACAAGAGTTGTTTACTTTAGTGCTAATGTAATTTTAGCATAAAAAGCTTCTATTTCTTTTGCATCTAGTCATTCATTCTAATCAAAGAAGTACTTCTACTACAATCGATTAATCAAGTATGAGAGATATTCACTAAAAAGATAATCGGAATATTAAATGAAGAAGGGTTGTAGAAAGATGAGAGTTTGCGAGAAACAAACAATTCCATATGCCCGCAGACAGATGCCACAAAACAAGTAAAAGACAACAAATAGTTTTTTGTGGATCGATAAGACAAACTCTTGTTAACGAAGTGAACCATCAATGACATGGGAGCGGAAACCTAACATCAACAAGACAAATAAGTGCAAGAGGAAGTTAGTTCAAAGAACAACAAAAGTTTGCAACTTTTGAAATGGGTAGCGTTCGTTTTGATTTCAAAGCAATTTGATGGTAAAAATGAGTAAAAAGTGTTTTTAACCCATTACAAACACTTCGAAAAATTTTCCTGATATTTGGTTACATAACTCAAAATAAATACCAAAAAAAGTACTTTTATTCAAAATAAAAAGACACACTAGTTGAAAATAGTACTCAATAAAAGTCATTTAAATCGTGGAAAGAATTGGAAAAATGAACGTGAGAAAGAGAATCTTCCAACTTGAAGTTCAGACAGAACAAGTTGTGTTAGTTCTTTGTTCTTGGAACCTATCATAGCTTTTTACTAACATGGTTTAAGGTTAGCTGTCTTCCATACCTGTCTACACTTTAATGGCTCCACACAACACGTCTGTACCATTTCTACTTTTACTCCACCTTTTTTTTTTTTTGGTTGAAAAATGTGAATTATTAGAGTGTCGGTTTGATAATCATTTTGTTTTTACTTTTATATTTTTAAAAATTACGCTGACTTGGTCTTCTGAATTTCTATGGTATGTTTTTCACCATTTTTACAAACTCATTTGCATTTTTAGGCAAATTTTAAAAACAAAATTTTGAATTCTACTTTTTTTTTTTTTTATAATGTGGTTTTGATGGACATTTTTGAAAACTAGATAATAAAGTATATAAACACATAAGTGTAGTAGTGTTCATAAGCTAAAATTTCAAAAGCAAAAAACCAAAAATAAAATCGTTTATCAAACGGGGCCTACATTTTCTACTTCTCTTTCTTCTTTACTTTTTAGACTTTGTAAGGTAGACAACATTGTATTTGTGAAGAACAATACAATACATTTTCTACACATACACTCTCTGCACTATACGTATTTAAAACTACACTTAGTTATACAAAATACTCATATACTTTATACTTTGTTTCAAAAATACCTCTATTATTTCAAAAGTTGCAATAATATCCTTCACATTTGCTAAATGTTTAGAAAAATACCCTTCAAAAAAATTTACTTGGATGTTTGACAAAAAACTAAAATGTTTGCTAATAATGAATTACATTGATACAAAATAGCCTATGTAGCTGCTTGAGGGGAAAAAAGCAATGTTTTAAGATTGATTTGAAGCTTTAAAATAATATAAATATTTTTAAAAATCAAAATCAACATTTAAAAAAACAGTCAAAACCTTGCATTTTCTTAAAAGCTGACACATACTCTATTTTGTATCTACATAATCCATATGTTAATAGTCAAGTCAACTTTCTATCAAGCATTCAACAAATTTTTTTAAAATATGTATTTTTCAAAACTTTATACAAAGGGTATTATTACAACTTTTGAAAGAGTAAGAATATTTTTGAAATAAAGTACAAAGTATAAGAATATTTTGTATAATTAAGCCTTAAAACTAAAATAACCATTTTAGGCAATTAAGATTCTTCATTACTCAAATCAGGAAGCTGCACTTATTTGCTACGCACCTAAGCTTCTGCCTTTAGGCCAATTATAATTACAACTCGTTTTAGGTAAAAAAAAAATGATGTTGATTGAAGTAATTTTGAGACGGTATATCCAACAGTTATTGCAGTAACTTTTTTGCACACCAGCTGAGAAATCAGGACAAACCTGTGGGATTTCATTTCGATACCATGATTAAATTAAATATAAGGACAGAATATATATAAAAATATTAAATATACTTTAATTCATCCATTTAAATTTTTGGGTTTAATGGTAATTTAACATTGGACGATGGCAATTCATCAAGGCGTGGATTTTCCATTTTGGGATACAAAATTTAGAGAGCTTTTGAGTAAAAAAAAAAGTGTAAAAAAGTTACCTTTGTTTTCTGTTGATTTGTTCAAGTCAAGTGAAATGAAGGTGAATCTGTGGTGTATTGACAAGTGGGCGTTGGGCCAAAATTGTGCTAATGATTGGGCCCAAATAGTCCAAAAAAAGAGATGAAAATGGAACATCCTTTGAAAATATGATGCATAATCTTAGAAGATATGAAAGGCAAAAAAAAGTCTAAGATTGCTATAATGTCATCTCCAAAGTAATCATTTTGGCTTATTGTTCAATTCCCATTTTTGAATCTTTAAAGGAACAAAGGCAGTGATATTGTTTCAAATCGACTGCAAAATGGTGGTTTTGTTTGTGAGAGAGGCCAAATTGGTCAAATTTGATTGATTTTGTTTAGATTTTAAAATCTCGACTTCTAATCAAAGAAAATAGAAGCCTAACCAACTAAGAGTTAAATTGCAGGGTAAAAATAAAATCTAATATTTTTTTCGTCAATCTTTCGATCATAATTTTACTGGAACAATTCAAAACGTTTGAAAAATAGAGTTATCTTACAAGTGACAAGATATTAAAACAACGTGTAATAGAATGACACCTAATGAACGTTGAATGTTAGAAATATACTAATCATTCAATTTATATCCATTTTCTCATAATGGGTTTTAATAACAATAGTCAAAGGCAACTCCCATCTGTTTTACTTAGAGAAACAAATTGAGATCACAAATCAATCATGGGTCCCATGAAATCCTAAGTAATCAATTGCTAATTTGATTGATAAGAAACCCATCATGTGGTGAAATTCCATGGAATTGACCAAACTTTACACAATAAAATGGACCATATCTCTCATTGGATCAAACCATATCCCTTATTTGTTACACCAAACTTCAAATTAAATTTTCTTCACAAAAGTGAAACCAAAAAAATTATCCTTCTAGATAGACTTAAATATAGTTGATGTAAAATAAAGGTGGAAATCAATTTGATTTTGACGCATTTCAATTCAACACATGGAAAAATTGTAACTAAGTCTTTTGAAGCGACAATAGGTGTAGCAGTAGGTAGGACTTTCGCTCTTATCACTCCAATTTTCGATCTATATGACATTCGAGTAGCACAAAGCCAACCGCTTCAATTGAGGCAGAAAGCTCTACGAACATGACATGATAAGGAATCTTAGAAAAGATAAGTAGTAATTTTCTATTGGATTTTGAGAGTAATTTTTTTTTTTTTTTTTAAATATGGTTATTCAAATTTCAGTTGGTATATTAATCAATCAAGTTTAGCAAAATCATTTGTTTGATTCATATATTTGATATCAGTTAGATTTATAAAAATAACTAATATCATTCAAACTTCAATTTGATCTTCTTTTTTTTTTCCTTTTTGTATTATGATTGAATTTGTTATTTCTTTAATGGGTGTTCAGACCATACTTATTTCACCGATCCTACAACATTTGGCTGTTGGAAAATTATCACTGTAGAATTTAAAATCATTTCTCTTCTTTTAATTTAAAAAGGCTATTTCTAAGACCAACCTAATAACACAAGTGGTTGGAATAACAGTTAACAAAATTTGAAAGAATCTTAAGCAAATCTGGAATAAGAATAAAATTTTTAAGGAGAAAAGGGTATTAGGCAGAAAGAATCGGACAAGTTTGTAAAACAAAAAAAGAAAAAGAAAAAAAAAAGGACATGAAAAATGAGACCAATAATTATGATTAGAATTCGATTTCCTTTTTTTTTTTTGTTAAAGAATTCGAATTTTGGTAAGTTTAGATATAATGTTGGGAAAAGGAAACGTGATCTTATTATTCTCTAATCTTCATAATTGAACATTTATATATGGTCACGTGCATTTAATATTCCACTTATAGTCATTTCAAAAAGGGGAAATCCACTCTAATTTCTCACTAATTTTTTTTTTTCCTTTGAGAATATCTTTATTTGTTTAAAGTGTACTTTGTAATTAACATGTGGATTAATTACATATGAATAAATTAATTCTTAAAATCATTATAATATTATCCTTCTCGTGTAAAAGGAATTGAATTCGAACATTTGTAAATCCATAAAAAAAATGTTGGAGATAGTGAAAAAAGAAAGTAGAATCAATTGAATTTATTCAAATCTCAAATTTAAAAAAAAAATGTATATTATTATGTTAATTAGTTGAGCGGAGCTCAAATTAAGCTCTTAACTCATAATTTTCGATTTATTATAAAGTTTTAAACAATTTATACGATTTTAAAAATTATTCACAAAATACTATAAATTTATATATATATATAAACCAATTTATTGTTTTGTCCATGTTGATTAATTTTTTTAAAGCTCTCTTATAGATGGAGAACTAGAATTAGTACTTGTTATCAAATTTATAATTCTTTTCCAAATTAACTAAGTCAAACAGAAAATGATCCTAAGTTTTATGGGACCCCTTAAAATAGATAATAAAGGTAACATGGAATTACCTAACATTTGACTTTGCACATAACAACTAAGCTTTACTCATTAGGAAAAAAAGACTCTAGACTTGGATACAAGTACTTAAATTTTTATCTTCTATTCAATTTTCACTAATTTATTCACTAATTTTAATTAAAAATATAGATAAAAACTTACTAAAATCAAGTTTTATTCAAAATTAAGTTTGAATTAATGTACAAAATTGATCATTCAATAATTTCATCAAAATTTACAAATTTCAACAAAAAAAAAAAAAAAAAATAACCTATAATGTCATTTTTTATACCAAATATATGTTGTATAATTCATTAGTCGTCCAATGAGAACATTTTTCAACTATTCTTCAGAATTGCAATACTTTTTAAAGTTTAAGGTAAATATTTCAACAAAATCTAAGGTAAATATTTGTTTTTCCATTTTTTTCTTTAGATCAACATATACGAGTTGAGATTGAATCTTTGAGATTATATGAAAGGTGATTTACACATTTGTGCCTGATGTTGAAGTATTAAAAAAAAAATTAAAAAATTAAAAAAAAAAACCTTCAATTGGTGGCTAGGCGTTATTGTAAATTAAGCAGTGGACATGTAATCTTCAAGATGATTGTTTTTTAATATATCATATAAATTCTAGCTTTTTAATGTAAAATGTAAACGCTAGCATTTCATAACTACTCTGAACATTTTTTTCCAAACACCCTAAATATGAGTTTTTTTTTTTTTTTCATTCTTTTTAGTAAAACTTTACAAGTTTGGATGTAGAGACTTAAACCTTCAATACTAAATTTATGTTGAGAGTGATTCATTTTTGTAAATAATTTTATGGATCTCATCACATTACACCAAAAATATAAATCTTCCTCCATAGTTACATTAACGAATGTGAGACTGACAAACAACGCAAATAATTTTTTGTTTATTTTCTTTTTAGTTCAATAATAATATGTAAGGGTTGGAGAATTCGAACTCACGACTTTTTAGTCATTTAGTGATATTTTTTTTTTAAAAGATGGGAAATGGAGGTTCCCAATCACATCTACTCAACTCATATAAAATAAAAAAGAGATTGTAATTACACGCATATATATGTACGTTGGGAGCATGAATATAGCCAATCTTTTCAAATAGTTCATAAATTTTCCTTTTATTTTCTCCTCTTTACTTATCTCTTTTAATTTCCATTATTCTTAATAATATTACACCCTTTTTTCTCTTTTTTTTTTTTTTTCTTTCTTTCTTCTTTGCAACCTTTTTCCATGTCTTATTATTAGAACAAAAACTATATATATACACATATTTAGTATGTCTCTTTCGAGTCCTATTCAAAAGGGCATGCTTTTAATTAATGATAAAGTCATGTAATGTCGTGCTAGTTAATAGAGATGGATCCGCATTCAAGACGTGGGCCAATCTCTTCTTTTTAAAAAATTTATTTTGTTTTTCTTATTCATCGTCCACATTAAAGATGCGGGGTAACCTTTATTTTGGAAAATTTATGAAGGGAATTAACTTAATAAGCAAGTTTTATGCCCTTTATTTATTTATTTATAGGAAATCCGTGATATTCCCCCTTTTTTTTTCCTTTTGCATGAAAAGCAAATAAGGGGGGTTAAAGGGAGAGCTGTCAACCTATAAAGAGTTTCCTTTTTTTGGAACACAAAAATATATATCTTTTTTTTATTATTAACTTTTTAACTGTTTGAGAAAAAAGTTTACCCACAAAAATAAATTTAAAAAAAAAAAATGTTTTGACAACTTTTATAAAGGTGTAACGTATGCCTCGGATTCTTGTGTGGGTTTGGCGTTATGTTGTAAAAAGAAATAAAAATAATAAAAATTAAAAGGATATATTGGTAAAAATTACACAAGTGGACATGGAAATACTAGTTTTGGCTGTTCTCTCATCTTTGTATGTGCCCTTTTCCATCCAAACGCTGCAGCCATGCCCTACTTTTATTCTCACTTTTGGCCTCTTCCCAATTTGCCCCTTTTTATATATACATATATTTCCAATTTCAATATAATATATAAATATTGATATCCTCACACACGATAAAGTGTTCTATGTTTGTCAAATCGAATATAATTTAACTGGTTAAAGACATATCTTTCTGACTAAAAGGTTATGAGTTCGAATTTCACTACCCCACATATTGTTGAACTAAAAAAAAGGTGTTATGTATTTTTATCTCTCTCTCACATCCTCTTTTCAATTTCACGATAGGTTTTATTCTCTCGAATTTTTTTAATTCGTTCAAATTTTTTTTTTTAAAAAAATAACTCTTCAAGATTTGTGCATAACACCCTAATCTGAAAAGGAGAAAAACAAAATTAGAAGCTCGAGTTATCACGATATTGTGTATGGACGAAATTGTGCATTTGACGTACATACATTGCAATAAAAACATGAATGCACTAAGTTATTTATTTGACTTTTTTTAGGGTACATTGAACAAGGAAATGAAAATCATTTGAAAATCTAAGGTTGAATTTAAAAATTGAAGGCATATTTATTAATGTAATTGAAAAAGGAAACTCCATCATTCCTTGAATTATTTTATTTATTTAGAGTAAAATAAAAGCAGGGAAAATCAGTTAGAGTGACACTGTCAAGTGACCTACGGCCCTCACGGCCGTCCTAGAGCCTGCCCTTGACTTTCCATTTGTTTATTTTATGACAAATCAACGGTTCGCATTGACCCGTTTCATCCGTTGATTTTGGTTACTTTTTTGTGTGCGGGGTTTGACTTCACAATTATTTTCATTTTTCATCAATCTGCTCACGTTTTTGGTTCCTTCAAATTTTATTTGATGCACTCAGTTTCTTATTCCCATTGTTCTTTTCCGTTGACTTTTCTCCATTCCCTTTGACTTCCAATAATTCAACTTAATTATATATTAAGTCTATAATCACCTGAAAACTTCGATTAAGTATTCCTTTTTTTCTTTTGTTGGGTTTAAATATAGTTCAGGTCTTTAGACTTTTTGAAATTTTAATTTTTCTCTTTCTATGTCGACATCAATTAGAATAATTAAAAATTTAGTGTAGTTATTGAAAAGTGACGAAGTATAAAATGAAAAACAAAATTAACGAACTTGAAAAAGAAAAAATCAAATATTTCGATTATTTATTGTTCAAACATTGAGCATCTAATCTATCTATCATCTTCTCAGGAGTTTGTGTTCGATCTTCCTCATACTATCTATCAAAATTCTGTGGTGCAAATCAAACAATAAATCTCAAATATTCCAAAAATAAAATGATTCTTTGCATATTTCAGATGAGTTGTATAAGTATGGTCAATTTTGGAGTGATCCAAATTTTATTTATTTTTTTTTTTTTAAAGAAAAACAGTGAATAAACGAAATTGGACAAAATGAAGTGCACGTATGTTAGATCAAATTTTATGTTTAAATCATATTTTGTTACGTGTGTAGTTCATGAACTTGGCATAATTTTATTTTAGTTGTTGTCACTAATTAAAAAAACATTTACTAGAAATTTGAGGTAGATATTTATTTTGTTGGTTAGTAGGATAATAGATATTTAAATAAATAAGTAGTCGTCAATTCAAGCATAATTCAGTGGATAAATACATATACTATCATCAAAGGTCGATGATTCGATCCTCTATCTCTACAAATGTTAAACTAAAACAAAAAAAAAAAGTAAATAAGTAGTCCAAGTGACGCTCAAAATCATCACTATGGGAAAAAGTGATTTTGAAATAATATTATTTTGTCGACAAATCATAATGATGCCAAACACGTCCTTAAATTTTGTCTACAAAAGTAATTATAGGTATTGTAAAATCACTCTCAAACACATTCATAGCTCTTAAATGATAAGAACAAAAAACGATTATTATTGTTACATTGTCATAAATTATTTAACAAATAAATTAACCGTAAACATGTACTGAAGCCACACACGCCAGAGTTAAACTAACTCGAAATGGTTGAAAATTGATTGCATAAGATAGTGGAAGACTAAAATGTTTAATTTTTTAAAAATATATAAATTGTATCTGTAAATGTTATATGTAATCGAATAATTTAAATAATGAAATATCGCAAGTATTTTTCAACTCCAAAGCCGTCCGTGTAGGGGCAGGGGACCGCCGATTAGGATAGGTCGCCGCAAACATTTATAAAATAAAGTTCAGATGTCAACTCTCCAAATATATAAGCAACTGAAATTCTATTTACATACAAAAACGACGGCGTTCTTCAATTATTGTTCCATTGTTATCCATAATATTTATATATTTTTAGATAGGGATTGGATTTGTTGTTATGATTTTTTAATGCTGCCTGGTTTTCAACAAGGCATGTTGAAAATATTACCATCAATTTTTTTAAATGATTTTAAATTTTATTTTATTCGAAATGTGTTGGGCGTGCCTTCTTACAAATGTTTTATGTGCAAATTGCAGAAGAGGCATGGAATTTAATGTCATGTTTTGGAAATATTTGAGATTGTTGATTAAATTAAGAAATCCAAAAAGGAAAAATAATAATACAAAATAAGAGAAAAAAGGGTCCCATAAATTAATTAGTTTATGTAGGGGAGAGGGCGAAAGGGGTAAAGTAAATGATATTAAATAAGATTGTTTGCTAGACAAATATATAGTTGAAATGTCGAATTTGTGTTGATGTCATAATAATAATTATATATTTTTAATAAAAATAATGTTAAATTTGGTTATTATTTAAATTATAAATAAATTAAGAAAAAAATGAAGAGCCAAAAGTCAATTCAACGACCGTAAAAACATGTATGTGGCTTCTGGTAATTGGCTAAATCCAACTAACAACATCATCAAATCTAAACTTTAATTAAACTCTTAAGTCTTATTTAAACCAACAGAAGAAAAAATTATAATACAATTAAAATAACTAACGTTGTTCTCTAGCTATTAGAATGCTCAGTCATAATTCAAAAAAAAAAAAAAATCTCACTCATAATATTTTGGATCAAACCAAAAGTATTAAGTTTACCATTTATTTAGATTTAGAGTTTATTTTTTATAAAATTAAAAGGATGGGTTCAAAGTTGGATCCCGTGGCTGTGGGGTGGGGGTGAAAAATTCAATAATTTTTTTTTTACAAATATTTATTATTAATTAAATGGGGAGAAGGAAAAAAAATATGGGACTGTGGAAGTGGCAGACAGAGATGTCGATAGGATCAGAACGTCAACAAGATATTGAAAGGTAAGATGACGTCATATAACATTATAAATACAATCCAATTAAAAAGAAAGAAAAAAAAATACTAAAATTTCATCTTCCAGCCGCTATTTAAGCCCCATTCCAAAAACATTACCAGTAGTGACACAGTTGATAAAAATAAAATACAAAAACCCAAAAAACAGGAAAAAAAAAAAAAACCCCATCCATTATTTATTCCCTTCTCCCCTTCCTCAGCCGCGAAATCGGACCCCCCCTCAAAAAAAATTAAAATTAAAATTCCTTTTTCTCTTTGCCGGCGATGATGGTTGCTTACCTGGAACCGTTTCTACAGGACACCGAATCCCGGCGCCAGCACGAGGGGTCGTCTCTGTGCGAGGCGCTGGAGCTTAAACTACAAGGCGGCATCAGTAACGACTCACGGAACACCGGTATAGCCGGTAAGGATTTCGGGGGGCTACATTCCATTACGCCACTGGCTTTGGTGAGTCCGGCCGGCGCCGATGACGTGGCCAAGGTAGTGAAATCGGCCGTACGGTCGTCGAATCTGACTGTGGCGGCGCGGGGTAACGGCCACTCCATCAACGGCCAGGCGATGGCGGATCGAGGGCTCGTCGTGGACATGCGTGCCATGGAGGAGCGTTTCGATGTCGTCACGATAAATGAGTTGCCCTACGCCGACCTGTCGGGAGGGGCATTATGGGAAGAGGTGCTGAAACGGTGCGTTTCGGCCTACGGATTGGCTCCCAGGTCATGGACCGATTACCTCAGCTTAACCGTCGGTGGGACTTTGTCCAACGCCGGCGTCAGCGGCCAGGCCTTCCGGTACGGCCCACAGATTTCCAACGTCGCTGAATTGGAAGTCGTGACTGGAAGAGGCGACACTCTAATTTGCTCCGAAAATGAAAATTCGGAATTGTTTTTTAGCGTTCTCGGTGGTTTGGGCCAGTTTGGGATCATCACTAGAGCCCGCGTTTTGCTTCAGCCAGCCCCCCTTATGGTCCGTATACTCAAATTCACAAATTTAATTTGGCGACTTTAAAAAAAAAAAATTGCTTAAGTGCATGAGGGACACGTTTTACGTTACGTAATTTGGGTTTGATTTTATTAAAATGTAAATTTGATTAGGTGAGATGGATTCGATTGGTTTATGACGAGTTCGAAAGGTTCGCTCGTGATGCGGAGTCGTTGGTGCGGCGGCCGGAAGGCGATTCGTTGGATTACGTGGAAGGGTTCGTATTTTCCAACAACGACGACCCATTGACCGGGAGACCCACAGTGCCGTTGGACTCCCACGCCGTCTTCCACTCAGGTCATTTACCGGAAAGCGCCGGTTCGGTTCTCTACTGCCTTGAAGTAGCCTACCACTACCGGAACAACGACCAAGTCTCAACCGTCGACACGGTAAATAGCAAATAATTTAATTCTATTATTATGATTATCGGAATCGCAGTTGCGTAGAGAGATTAGAGACATTTGTGACCGTCCGATCATCAGACGATCTGTGGGGTCGGGAATGTAAATGTTTATAAAGACACACACAACGTATAATTGTCGTAAAAAAAATGACCGTGTTTTTAACCTTAGTGAAGAAGTGGATCTTGACCCATTGGAATAACGTCGTGAGTAGGATTTTTTTTTTATTTTATTTTTGGGTGCAGCGGCGGAGAGTGAAAAGGTCAAAACCAGTTGTGGGAACTTTATATATATATATATTTTTCTTCTTAGTCATCATTATCCAAACCATAAACCGACGACCTTTCCTTTATTTATGGGGGTGTATTTTAATTTTAATTAAATTTCGTGAGGCTGTTATTTAGTTTGGAAAAACAAAGCTTCTACACCCAGAACAAAGGGGGAAAAAAAATTGAAGAAAAAACTGACAATACGATATAATGTATCTTCCATTGGATTTTCTGACACTGGGCGCCTCTTATAAATGCCCAGAGTATCTATTCCAAATTACGAGGATGGCACTGTTGTTTATTTGAAATTGAAACTAATTTTTCTACGGGTGGGAAGGTTGGTAATTAGAGATGGGATTCCGGGGTAGAATCGTAAATGAAGGCTGATCATTTGAGATTTTGCTGACACAATGGTCCCCATAAGTTCCCACAAGTGGCCAAAAAGCCATCATTTTCTGGAATCTGTAAATCATGAGTGGCATGTCCTTTTGCTTTGAGTGGAGTGACGGAAATGCCCCTCTACCCCTAACCCCCCCCCTTTTTTTTTTTTTTTCCCCCTTCGTATTTGGCAGACGGTTGAGAGGTTGCTGAGTGGGCTGGAGTACGTAAAGGCGCTGAGATTCCAGGTGGACCTCAGCTACATAGAATTTCTGTCACGTGTGAAGCGTGCGGAGGAGGAAGCAATCGCCAACGGCGTGTGGGACGCCCCTCACCCTTGGCTCAACCTCTTCGTGTCAAAATCTGACATCGCCCAGTTTGATCGTGTGGTGTTCAAGAACCTCCTCAAAAATGGGGTTGGTGGGCCCATGCTCGTGTACCCTCTACTGCGTAGCAGGTAAGTATTACCATTCTTTTTCCTTTTTTTTCTTTTCTTTTTTACAAAAAATGAGAAAAAAAAAAAAAAAAAAAGGAAAAATTTGTACGATGGGTTTGTTATTGTCTGGATATCAAAGCATGCCTGAGTTGGCCAAATGTCCAGTCTGCTAAACGACGACGTTATTTCACGAACTGCCTCTGTCGTCGACACGTGTTCTGCACATGGGCCTGGGGAGAGGGGGAATGGGGAAGGGGGATGGGCGATGGGCCCCAAAACGGTCACGTTTTTGGCTTAAACCTTAAGTCACCTGAGCCCTTCACGATCTGATTTGCTGACCAAATTGCTGAACGTTTTAGATTGGGTGGTTAAGATTTGAGGTAGCTCGCACGTGCTACTCCAACTCTCACACGCGTGCCGTTCTTCTGCATTCTCCCTCTAAACATTCCTCCAATTAGCTTTCTTTTCTTCTTTTTCTTCAGCGTAGAGGGGAGGAAGAACGATAATAATTATGTGTATTTTCAAATTATGTGTGTGTACTTGTGGGACAAAGATATTGTGGGTCCCATAATTTTATGGAGTGTAATTTTTTTTTTTTTTTTTTTTTTTTTTTAAATGGAAATGGGGAGGGTAATTGAATGACCTTATTATGGGGGGAGGGCG
>JAOANK020000064.1:1132960-1145988 GCA_026257165.2 Telfairia occidentalis | reverse complement strand
TAATGTTATAAAAAAAAAATATTAAAAGAAATTATCCTTCTTTGTTTTTTTTTTTCGAAATACAATAGATTATTTGATAGTTTGTTTTGCATGATAAAATTTTCAAAATCTCTTAAATGTGTAGTTTATTTCTATAAAAAAAATAATGGGTTTAAGTAGCCTTGTACGACTAGCTAACCATTATAAAGAACATAATTAAACATTTAATAAACTTAAATAATACCTAATCAATTAATTGATACAATTGTTTAAATAATTTGAAGTAATACTAGTATTGAATAACAACATAATTATTAATCAAGCTAAAATTTAGTGACAAATTAGTACTATCATAAATCATAAATTTATAAAATATTTGTAACCTAATTTGTAAAAAAAGCCATCTAGAAAAAAATATTTAAAGGTTAAAAGATAAATTTCGTTCACAAAAATTATAATGATTTACAATATATATATATATATATATATTAGAATAAAATATTTACAAGCTTTTAAAAAAAAAAATCTTTTTTTTTTTTCAGTACATATCAAATGTGTACCATAATATGTTATTCGATTATTTTGTTTATTTCTTTTTAATTGTTCTTAATTTAATTTCAAAGTTTTGATTTGAAATTTTGATTTAATTTTAAGGTTTAAATCTTATTTTGGTTCATGAACTTTCAAGTTTGTTATATTTTGGTCTCTGAACTTTCGAATTTGTTTTGTTTTGATTCCTAGACTTTTAAAATATTTATTATAGTTCATAAGGTGAAAAAAAAATCATTTTGGTCATTGCTACATAATTTTGTCATCTAATATTAATTTATTTTATACTCATCTTCAACTTATGTGACTTAAATATATGTTCACATTAACATGCTTACTCATATATTTGAAATTATGTCATTAATTTGTTATAAATAAAATAAAGATAGGGACCAAAACAGTTACTTTTTAAAAATTGAAAGACTAAAATGAAACAAACTTAAAAATTCAAGACTAAAATAGACATTTTAAAAGTTTAGAGA
The DNA here is from genome assembly GCA_026257165.2 of Telfairia occidentalis. Lineage (NCBI taxonomy): Eukaryota > Viridiplantae > Streptophyta > Magnoliopsida > Cucurbitales > Cucurbitaceae > Telfairia > Telfairia occidentalis. The sequence goes on along the minus strand of JAOANK020000064.1, from coordinate 1,144,978 downwards.
TCAAAATATAACAAACTTACAAATTTAGAGACCAAAATAAGATTTAAACCTAATTATAATTGTTTCCTTATTTATTTGTTTCAATTAATTTCCATCTTTCTAATTATTAAAAATAAAATAGATTGATTAACATATTTAGTTTGTTAATATATTTTTATTTCATTCTTTCTATATTAATTTAACTTTGCAATCTTCATCTATGAGTGGTTATATTTTACAAAATTTCCATCGATGCCCTAAATTGCTATATATATTTTTTTGAGTTCAACATTTGTGGGGGTGGGGGATCGAACAATCAACTTATACGATGATATTACATGTTTTTATCTACTTAGCTATGTTGAGATTGACCCCTAAATTGCTATATGCCAACCCATAAAATTGACAATTGTTTGGTAATAAAATCTAAAATAAATATAGATGAATATAAAAACAACTAAATCAAGAGAGACAAAGTCAAAACATTGGTTGTTATTATCTTTTATTTTTCATTTAAACTTTTTTTTATAAAAAAATAGATATGTTAATTACTGCAGTAAGTATAAATATTTGAGTTTATATTTATAAATATTTATAGTTTTGTTAGGAATAGCATTGACTTTGACTTGGGGGAGTGGGGGATATGGCAAGGAATCCTGCTGCCTCACACCAAACCTGTCCTTCAAACCCCAATCTTTTCTCCATTTTTAGTGCGAATTATTGGCGCGTGTATCACAGACTCCACTCCCCACAATTTTTAAACTGACAAAATACACGCGCATTATTTTATTTTATTTTGCCCACTGACTGATGTCGACGACGTCGTTTTAAGGAGTAGACTGAAAACTGCGACGCGTGTAAATGTAATTTTGTTAGGAAATAATGTGTTTTTAAAAATTAATTAGTGAGTTTTGATGTTTGATAAACTCGGGTTTTGGGGCTTTGGGGTGTCTCATTTGATGTTGTTAAAGAAAAGTTAGAGGATTTCTGGGATTATTATTACATCACCACTACCAACAACAACAGAAGAAGAAGCATCCCGGACAAAGCAGGTCCGATCAGATCCATTCAAATCTCTCTTCCTCTTCTCCATCTCCTTTTCCTTTTTCCCTTTTTTTTTTTTTTTTTTTTGGTTTCTCTCTCTTTTTTCTCCTTCCAATTTGCTTCTCATTTCTCTCTCTCGAGTTTCATTTTACCCCCTTTTTGTATCTTTTGCCGGTTCGATTCTCCGCCCAATTCGGGGTGTTGTCTTTGGTTGGTGGGTTTCGTTTCAATCCCTAGGGTTTCACTGCCCTTTTGGGGTTTGTTTCTTTGGTTGTTTTTGGAATTGGGGTTTTGTTTTTTGTTTTGAGCCGGACTGGGTACTTAGAAATGTGTGGGATCGTCAGTTAGGGTTCGTGGAAAGACCTTGCCTTTGCTGCGTCCAAGTGTATGACGATTTGGTGCTGTTTATGCTTCACCGTTGGAGACGACGAAAGGGAAGAAGAAGAAGAACTGAAAGGTGAAATGAAACCCATGCGTGAGGACGTTTTTGTGAACCCGGATGACCCTGATCACATTGTGGCAAATGGCGACGATTCTCAACGGATTAACCCGCTCGCCAGTGCTGTGGATGGCCCGGACCGCCATGACGGTGATCGACTGAGATTGTTTGAGGATATGGTCAGAGCAATGCACGATGGCGGCGATGGTGGGGCTCATTGGGACCATGAACTGCGGGCCGGAGCCGGGGCTGCGGCTGCGGCTGGGGCTATTAATCCCTGGAATTTGTCTTTTGGAATTCTCCATCAGTCTGAGGGGGGCGAGAGTAGTAGCGCCTCGGCTCTGGCCTTGTCATCTACAGTGGAGACTTCTTTTGAAGAGCGCGATCGCGATGCCCATCACAAGCGCGCTAAAGTTCACTCCAAATTCAAGTGAGTCACTTGTAGACTGCTTCTACATATGGATTCTGCTTAGGTTTCATGGGTTTGGCTTTTTTTTGGGTTTCGTTTCTTCTTCTTTTCAATTTTGAAAAGTGGCGTTGCCCTTTTTTTTTTGCTTGAATGCTTCTTTTTTGTGGGATTTACCACTAAATATTGTGCTGGTTTTAGGATGGAGATTCTCCCGCATTTATTCGTATTTTAGCTGTAGTGCATGCTTTTTGTAGCTATGTTTGTGCAGGTAATCTCTGAATAATTTGATGTTTTGAACTGCAAGTTAGTTACCAGAAGTTATAGTTATTTTATGATCTAAATGTGCTTCTCTTTGTTTGTTTTATAAATTCTAGCAGTATCAGCTTTGGGAAAATAGTTGTTCTACGGATTTTTTACTTCTGTATAGTGATCTACATATTGTATGATATTTTTTTTTCTTGAATGACTAAAGTGGTCTATTTATGAAATATGTTTTTACAGCAACCATGTTCAATATTCATCTATATTTTTTTAGACTGTTTTAGCAGGCTCTTTGTCATTGCATTTTAGACATCTTTTCTCGATTTCATAATTAAAACATGGATTTCTTACCTTTAAAGTGGCACTGGTTCTTACTATGTTCTGGTGCCTTCTTACTCTCTTTAATACAGAAACTTCTCCAGTAGAATGATTTAGAAGGTCTTTTTTAATAGCGTATAGTGATGCAAAATATGGACAGCAAAGGAAAAAGGGATTTAAGAAAACACTCTCACTGGTCCCAGGTTTGCATGATGAAGTATCCAAACCTTTTAGGATAAGTGGAGGATTTATCATTCCAAATGGCTTCATTCTGTATTTTTGAACAAAAATCCAGGCTTTTCTAGAAGATATCGTATCGTACCATTTTGCAAAGATGATATCTCAAAGTCTCTTGCAGATGCGGGTATTTTGAGTGAGATGTGACCATGTAAAAGTTCTGTGGTTTCTTTAAATAGAAAATCATTCATTGATTTTAGGAAAAACATTCTGTGGTTTCCTTTTTCTGAAAAGAGTTAAAAAAAAGAAAATGAGAATGTTTGTTGTTTTCCAAATACATGATTTATGTGCAGAAAAAAACATATTGTAAAAACTATACTTGTAATTGTGCAGGTTATGCCCAAACAAGTCCTTATATTTTAAAGCATTGTCAACCTCGGTTATATACTGATCACACTCATTTGCAAACCTACTCTACTTTTAATGCCATACTTTCATTTCTTATTGCAAAATGTCTTCATTAACGTTTATCATCAAAGGATGAGCATATACGTTAATCAACTAGGTGGCTAGGTGGTTATACGCTTGGAACTCCTAGAACCTCTTGTGCTTTTGTTTTACTACCAATATGATCTTCTCTTGGAAACCCTGACTTTTACCTGATGGTTAATGATGGATATTGTGATCTCTAGTATAGAAAGAAGTAAACTCTGAGTTAATGAAACAGTAAGTACATGCAGTATTTCCCATTCTGGATAATTCCCATTCTCTCAGACCATTTAGATCTTGCAGAATAGCACGTCTCTTCTTGCCTAGAGCTTAGAAATTAGACTAGTTGGAAAGTGCAAAATCAGAATGTATGCGTTGCTTAATGTTGTGAGAAGTGTTATTCACCTTTGAAACAATTGTTTTATGTAGTTTCTTGTTTTCTTTTCTTTTCAATTTTCCCCAGTGAGTGCTCCTTTGCAACTCCATGGCCTTTGGGTGCTGGAAATTCTGCCAGAGATTATGATTTTAGTCATGGATCATCTTCAATCATGATTAGGAATGAATTTTTCTACCATGCTTCTACATCAAACAGAGTTGATGACAACAAAGATTTTGAATCTAGTTTTGGTAAAGATGATGAGATAAATGAGGATGAGGCCTGTAAATCAGAGATATTTGAAGTAAGGATGGATCTTACAGATGATTTACTGCATATGGTATGCATCTCCATAGATTTATGCTTGTTTTCCTGCTTATCTTATTATTTCTTGGATTCCTTATTTACATGAAGTTATTTCATCATGGGTATCAGGTTTTCTCTTTCTTGGATCACATCAATCTTTGTCGAGCTGCTATAGTCTGCAGGCAGTGGCGAGCTGCTAGTGCCCATGAAGATTTCTGGAGGTGTTTGAATTTTGAAAATAAGAACATATCCATGGAACAATGTAGGTTTTGTCTTTCAAGTAGTTGATTTGCTGGTTTTTTTTTCTTTCATTTTTCAGAGTAGTTGAGATGATCTTAAAAATTTTGGTTCTCTTGGGAAGAGAGGTAATGTATTATGATGTAACTTCAAAACGTGTAGGATCCAGTATTCAAGTCTGGAATGACTTTAGTCACTCACGACATGTTGTCGTTGAAAGCCTAGGGCTGTTTGATATTTGGAGCTTGTGTTCACTACCCAGTATGATTTTTCTCCCTCAAAATCCTTTTGACTAGATTTTTATAATATAAATAATATAAAGGGAAGAACTCCTGCCATGCTATTGTTAGCTTTGGTAATCTATTTGATTTTTAAAGTAGTTCTGGACATAATGGTAGAAATGTGATAGGTTGTGACAGATCTCTGTAGTAGTCTTGTTCCCATTGCAACATTTTCAACTGTATTTCATGCTTAACCTACTTTTGTCCAATGCCATTTTTTTTTTGCCCTTCACCTAGTATATAGTTATCCAATTGTGTAGTTGTATTTCTCCGTGCCTCTGTATCTACAAATATTCAATCATATTTTCTATGTTGCTTACTTTCTATAATCATTCTGCTTTGCAGCTATTTGATTAATTGATTATAAATTTTGATTGCAGTTGAGGATATGTGTGGAAGATATCCAAATGCCACAGAGGTAAATATCTCTGGTGTACCTTCTGTTCACTTGCTTGCCATGAAAGCAGTTTCTTCTTTAAGGTAATGATCATAATTTTGTTTTGGTTTAGTTTTTTAATAATTTTTCTGATCCTCTTTTTTCTGTTGCTTACTATTTTCACATTTTCTCAGAAATTTGGAGGTTTTAACTCTGGGGAGAGGACAACTGGGCGATACCTTTTTCCATGCCTTGGCTGATTGCCATTTGTTGAAGAGCTTGACTGTCAATGATTCTACGCTAGTTAATGTTACACAAGAGATACCTATAAGCCACGATAGACTGCGTCATCTTCATCTTACTAAATGTCGTGTTATACGCATATCTGTTAGGTTGCTACTGTCTTTGTATCTTAATGCTAACTGTATTTTATTGTTGAGATTTTTTTTGGGTTTAAACCATGTTCTCTTGCAGATGTCCACAGCTTGAAACATTGTCTTTGAAGCGCAGCAACATGGCACAGGCTGTTCTTAATTGCCCTCTTCTTCATGACCTGGATATTGGCTCATGCCACAAGCTTTCAGATGCTGCAATTCGCTCAGCAGCTATTTCATGCCCACAATTGGAATCGCTTGATATGTCTAATTGTTCATGTGTTAGCGATGAGACATTACGTGAAATTGCCTCAACCTGTCCAAATCTCCAGCTTCTGAATGCATCATACTGTCCAAATATATCTTTGGAGGTGGCGTACCAATTAAGTTATACTTTTAAGTGAAAGTGATTGTTTTTCCGTTTAGACCTCCATTTTTCCTGATATTTTGGTTGGTTTTTCTTTTGAAGTCTGTAAGACTGTCAATGCTGACCGTGCTTAAGCTTCACAGCTGTGAGGGCATCACATCAGCTTCAATGACCGCTATATCTAATAGTTCTAGGTTGAAGGTCTGAAATTACCTATTTCAACTGTTTCTATTTCCCAGTTGTCCGATGCTCTTTCTGAATCAGTTGATAATGGAATGGAGACTTATTGCAGGTTTTGGAGCTTGATAATTGCAGTCTTTTGACTTCTGTGTCACTGGATCTTCCTCGTTTGCAGAATATCAGACTTGTCCATTGCCGCAAGTATGTCTTCTGGTCTCCACAGCAACTTTCAACTTCTATCACATGATGAATTTCATTTCAGGAAACTTTTGTTCTGGCCTTTACTTTCTTTCCTTGAGTTAAATCTGTTTTGGTTTTTTTTTTTTTTGTGTGTGTGTGCAGATTCTCTGATTTGAGTTTACAGAGTGTTAAGTTATCATCCATAATGGTCTCTAATTGTCCATCACTTCACCGGATCAACATCACTTCCAATTTACTTCAAGTATGTCACAATAGATCTTATGGGGTTTTTCCCTTACTAATTTCATCTGATGGATTGTATTTGTGGACTTGCAGAAATTAGTGTTGAAGAAACAGGAGAGCTTGGCCAAATTGTCTTTGCAGTGCCCTAGTCTGCTAGATGTGGACCTCACAGACTGCGAATCTTTAACAAATTCTGTTTGTGAGGTTTTTAGTGATGGTGGTGGATGCCCTATTTTGAAATCACTTGTTCTTGATAACTGTGAGGTAAGTTGCTTGGTGTCTACGCACTAGTATTATGTTATTAGTCTCTGGGACTTCATAATTTGCAAATTGTTTTGTTGACTTCCCATTGATTTCTAATGTGAATTTGTTTTTTTTTCTTCAGAGTTTGACTGCTGTTCGATTCTGTAGCAGTTCTTTAGGAAGTCTTTCCCTCGTTGGTTGCAGGGCAATCACTTCACTTGAACTTAAATGTCCTAATCTCGAACAAGTTTCTCTAGATGGCTGTGATCATCTCGAAAGAGCTTCATTTTCCCCTGTATGTGAAGACTATCATTGTCAATATTTGTTGATGACTATAAATGTTCTTCTAGTCTTTAGGATTGAGTTTTCTTCTTTATCACTCTTTTTTTAAGGTTGGTCTGCGATCACTAAACCTGGGAATTTGTCCCAAATTGAATGAATTAAGACTTGAGGCCCCTTGTATGGATTTACTTGAGTTGAAAGGTTGTGGTGGATTGTCTGAGGCAGCCATCAATTGTCCACGTCTAACATCATTGGATGCCTCCTTTTGTGGGTTAGTTTGTTGTGTTTCTTTGGACAATAGCTTCTATTTGATGGATACTTGTTGGTGCTTATGTTGTTAATTGCTTCTTTTTTCCTTTGCAGTCAACTGAAAGACGAGTGCTTGTCTGCAACTACTGCCTCATGTCCACAGATTGAATCATTAATACTGATGTCATGTCTTTCGGTTGGGTCAGAGGGACTTTACTCTTTGCAATGCCTTCTGAAGTTGGTTGTGCTTGATTTATCATATACCTTTCTGATGAGCTTGCAGCCAGTCTTTGAGTCTTGTGTACAACTTAAGGTAACCTTTATGATAGTCATATAAAGCTGTTTAGGCAATTAAGATATTACTCAAAAACATCATCACTACCTTGCCTGATCTTCTCATTTATGGATACTTTTTTTTTTTCTGTATTCTCAATGAAGGTATTGAAACTACAAGCCTGCAAGTATTTACCTGACTCATCGCTGGAGCCTCTTTACAAGGAAGGTGCTCTTCCAGCACTCCAGGAGTTGGACTTATCTTACGGGACACTTTGTCAGTCCGCCATCGAAGAGCTTCTTGCTTGTTGCACTCACTTAACTCATGTGAGCTTAAATGGCTGTGTGAACATGCATGATCTAAATTGGGGTTGTAGCATTGGACAGCTTTCTTTATCCAGCATTCCCATTCCTCCCGGTCAGGCCACTCTTGATGATATTGAGGAACCAGTTGCACAGCCAAACCGTTTGTTACAGAATCTTAACTGTGTAGGTTGTCAGAATATTAGGAAGGTTCTCATTCCTCCGGCAGCACGTTGTTTCCATTTATCATCATTAAACCTATCTCTGTCATCAAATCTCAAGGAAGTTGACGTTTCTTGTTTCAATCTATGCTTTCTTAATTTGAGGTTATGCTCCCTCCTCCCTCGCTCTACTAAATATTCTAGTTGGTTTGATCTCTGTGCTAAATCCCTTTTTTTTGTGATCTAGTAATTGTAGCTCTCTGGAAGTTTTGAGACTCGACTGCCCAAGGCTGACCAGTCTCTTTCTTCAGGTATTTCTTTGTTCTTCCATGTATTAGTCTCCTCTGAATAGTCTGGAATTGGTCTTCCGAGCAACCTGTAACTAATAGGTAGGGGATAAGGTCGGCAGAACGTGGGGTCAGGACAGATCACAAGTCCGAATTATAGCACAAGTCGGTAAATGACTGGGTAGAGCTCCCCCCTGGCCCCCCTGTAGGCCTCTGGTTTTTAAAGGACCCCAGTTTTGTTTGCGTCTCCCCTCCACTTTAACTTTTTCAGGGGTAGGAAGTCATCCATTTTTCGGAATCATTGGATTATAATTGTTGGATGAGAGCTTATTTTTGGAACCCCAGAGCTTATTTTTGTGTCTAAACATTACCTTGGTTCCAAACTTTCAATTTATCTTTTGTGTCTGTACCTGTGACATTAAGTCTTTAACTGTCTTTTACGCCTTCGTGCTGCCCCGGCCTAAATATATAAAATAAAAACCCAAAAGCCAAACAAAATAAATAAAGAAAGCAATATGGGGTTGGAAGCTAAGAGATGCATATGATATGGAAGCTAACTGGATCTGTGTTTTCCTAGTCTTGCAACATTGAGGAAGAAGCGGTTGAAGCTGCGGTATCGAAATGTAGCATGCTCGAGACATTAGATGTCCGTTTTTGTCCGAAGGTACGGGGGTGTCTTTCTTTTTCCCTCGTTTACATTGTTTGATAGTTTTGGCTCACCTTGAACTATTGCTTCTACTGGCAGATCTCGTCGATCAGCATGGTACAACTGCGTATTGCTTGCCCGAGTTTGAAGCGGATCTTCAGCAGTCTGTCTCCAACATGATTAATTCTTCTTTTGCCTCGAAAATTTTCGTCCCACTTGTTAATTTCAAGTCTTGAAGACGACCCGACTCGTCACTTTATGTACATGTTGGTCTTAAATTCTGTAAACTTCCGTTTGCTTGGGGTATATAGTTAGTTTATCTTTGTGACACCTTGAAAAATAAGTTGTCTTTTGTCTATATTGCCACCAGCTAAGATAGCCTTCCATCTTTAATTCAGTTTTGCAGTGTCTATGAGAGATTAAGAATGAATGATTGAGAACACATTATTTTTTTTTCTCTGTCGATACAATCAATATCTCTTCGTTATGTGAACCATTCATCCGATTATTACATTTCCGATTCTTAACATTACTGCCACTGATGACATAAATTCATGATTTATATTCAACATTACCTTAAAAATGTATAATTTCTCGTGTTCTCAAGTCCAAACAACATTTGACTGCTGTTTGTCGAGGAGTAAAATTTGGATAGGTTCGAAAATTTAGTGGATGAAAGTGATCTGTTTGTAGAAATATCTTGAGAATGGCAATCTCATTTTTGTGCCGACATTAAAAATTGAGCATTTCCACGCGAGAAGTTTGTTCGGATATTCAAAAGCAGGGAGTGAATATTTTAATGGACAAGAGCAGATTATGACATTTGAGACAGCTTTTTTTGAGAAATAAACGAACAGCCACCGACAAGACCTCAGGAATCAACACACGTGAACATGTTAATTAACAAAAACAAAAATTTGTCTTGGATTTGGAGGCTATTTCCGTCATTGGGCGATGGTGGTTGCGGCCGATTTGCTTGGGCCCTGAAGAAAGCCTCCCTGTTTGAGGTTGCTGGCTGGCTCTCACTCACAAATTCAATTGCCCTTTGAGTGAAGCACAAGTCTTTCCGCGGTCTGAATCTCACTTATTCTCAATCCTCATTTCGTTTTCTCTTCGTTTCTTAATTTGCTTCTCTTTCTCCTTACGACAGCTGCAATGGCGACCAAGATTCTGTGGTTTCTCTTGTTTTGCGTCCTGTCTGTCTCTGTGTTTTCTGCAACAGATTGTAAGTCGAAGTTCTTCTCACACCGACGTACTCATTTTCTTACTTTAACAGCCATTTCTGTTTGTTGAAGCTTTTAGTTTCAAGTTCTTCTGTGTATAGTGCATTTGTCGATTCTAGATTTGAAGATTCTCTTCTGGGTATGTCGTCATTGTTCTGCACTTGACTTGGGAGCTTCTCATTTTTCCTTCTTCGACTGTTTCTCTTATAAATGCTACTGGGTTTCTGCATTCTGACAAATTTGATTCATTTGTAACTACAATTACCAGCCACGAACATTTCTAAGTTCAGATCTGTAACTAATCTACAGCTTCTTGAAGCTTTAGTCTTGTGTTACCTCTCTAACAGCGTTTGCTCCTTCCTGTTGATTGATTAGTTTCTGTTTTTGATCTGTTTTGCATCTTTTGTTAGTGTTCTTGAGAATATAAATTTGTAGCTTTCTTTATGTTAGACTTGAATCGAACTCGAAAACTTACTGCTGTTGATGTGGAGTAATTGCAGCAAATGTGACTGATAACCCTGCTGATAAACTAGTAGCCGTGCTTAACAAGAACAGAACTGCACACAAATTGCCTGCTCTTAAAGACAATCCTGGCTTGGCCTGCCTTGCTCTTCAGTATATCAAGGCGTACGAAGGGAAATGTGGAGCGGTCGGAGGTCCCGACGGAATGAAGCCTCCAAATTCTGCATTTGTCGAAACTTTTGCTCCCAACTGCGGCGTCGTCGTCTCGTCGCTTTCTCCGATCTCGGGCCGGTTGCTTGGTTGCCAGTCTAAATACGTACATGCTCCTGAAGCGTTTTCTGATGTTTTGATGCTGAATAACAAGAGCTTGGAGATTCTCTACTACAAGAATCATACAGAAGTTGGAGCTGCTGTGACTGGCACTGATGGAGGTTCTCCTTACTTTTGGTGTGTGTTGTTCAGCAATGGCAGCCAATCTAACAGCTTTGCTTTTGAGGGAGGAGTGGCGAAGATAACGCATCCCGGCTGCTTCAGTGGCGCTAATGACCAATGCAGCGGAGCCGATACGCAGTTTTCGACCACCCCTATGCTGCTATCAGCCTTCATATCCTTGGTTTCCATGGCATATGCATTTGGTTTATGATCATTAGGTCTAATCGAAACACGAAAAAACGTCGTTTACTCGATTTTCAACTACTTATTTTCCTCATCAATAGTTGGGTGCTGTATTCATTGTTTGATTCTGTTGTTCTCTCGATTCGTTTTCAAAGTGCAAGTCATCATATATTGTAAAATCTCATGTATTCTTGGATCTCACAGGAGCCATTTTTCTCAGTGAGTTGGTAAAAAAAAGTTCCACTGTACAAGTACTATGATGTTTGAATCAGATTTTTGAGTTCATCTAATCAAATGATTGAAATGAAGCTGTGATTTTACTTACTGGTACAAAACAGGAAATTAATTGTATAGTCTCCAATTCTCTACTTTTTGCTATGAAAAGAAAAGAAAACTGGAAGCTTAGAGTCCATTGATGAAACTGAGGAGTAATCTGAAAGTTAAGAGCACACAAGAAGGAGCTTGAAAGCTGGGTTAAGCTTTAAGACTCCCAGAACATTAAAGAAGCTTTACACTTAAGAACAAAGGCAAGAAGGAGAAGAATGATGAATATGCCACAAGAGGAGCCACCGACTCTGTGAATCCAATAAGCATCAAACCTGGCGCATCTCTGTTGCAAGTGAAGCAATCCAGCAATAATGAAGATCAAGCTCATGAGAAGAACGGGTAACCAGAAGCTAAAGCTGATGGATGATTCCTCCTCCTCCTCCGCCTCGATGCTCGGTCTCCGGTCGATATAGAGCGGCGAAACCACTGCTAGAAGGCCGAGTCCTACCGCCAACAGCCGGTCGTAGGATGAAAACCTGCTTCTCTTCGACGTAGCGCCGAGCCCAACCTCCATTGGGGAGATGGAAAACTAATGAACTGTTTGATGCTTCTTGCTTGTTTAGAGGAATGGGAATTTTTGTGGTTATTGAAGAGGGAATTTATTCCAGAGAAGAATGAGTCTTGAGGAAGCTTAATTGTGAGAGGAAGATTGGTGGGAACAGAGGCATTATTCGCCATTAACGAACAGAGACTAATGAAATTATTATTTTTTATGTAGGAATCCGATTCCGCCATAGTATTCTGCAATTTAAACACAAAATATGAACACTATTGGAGAGTGGAGATTTCGGAAGTCCTTTTTTTCGTTTACTCTGTGATGAAGTGACCAGCAGTCATCAAAATGGAAGCAAACAATGAAATATTTTTTCTTCTTTAATTAAAAAAATTAAAGAGGCTTTGTTTTTTTTGGT
>JAOANK020000064.1:1117694-1132407 GCA_026257165.2 Telfairia occidentalis | reverse complement strand
GTCTCTACTTGTTATTGAACTAAAAAAAGATAAAATAAAATGAATAAAAATAAAGTATCCTTAAACTCGAAGAGAACTATTCATTTGAATAGAAAGGTTTAAATATATTTTGGTTATTCAACTTTAGTTCATTTTAGTTTATGCACTTCTAAAACGTCAATTTTGGTCCTTGTATTTTTAATATTTGTTCATTTTAGTCCATCTACTTTTAAAATGTCTATTTTAGCCTAGTACTTTTTAAAATGGACCATTTTTGTCCCTATTTGCAAAATTCTATTGCAAATTCCATAGATAAGAAAAATCATTTAGTATAAAATTATTGTTACATGTCAACAAAATTATCGAGCGTATGGTTATGTTAAAATTGTTATTGTAAAAAACATAAGATAAAATAAAAAAATTAAGGGACAGTCACTTTTTAAAAATAAATGGACCAAAATAGATGTTTCGAAAATATAAAAACTAAAATGAACAAAAATTAATAGTACATTAACTAAAATTAACATTTTTAAAGTATAGAATCAAAATAGTATTTAAATCTAACCAAAATTTTCAATTTCATCCAATTGAGTTATAGATCTATATTAATGCCGCAATTTCATCAAAGCCATCTGAAAATTAAATTTGCACAAAATCAAGTCTATAAGATCAATCATATGATCGTTAATCCAAGCATAGCTCAGTAGATAAAGACACATACTACCATCGTAGAAGTCGATGATTTGATCTCTCATCTCAACAAATGTTGAACTAAAAAAAAAAATCAACCATACGATCAATCACAAAAGCAATTTAAAAAAAAAATAATACTAACTTTAATATACATTCTTTATAATACTAAAAATGTTTTATATAACAATTATTTAAATTTAAGATAAAGTTGGATGATATTGGAAGTTGTTAAAATTTTTTTGTCCTTTTTTTTGTTTTTTTGTCTAAAATGATATAAAAGTCACATGTTTTTTCCTTTTGCTTCCGCTCGTGTCAAAATTACCGGTGGCTACGCGCCAGCTGGCAGCAAAAAGAGTACAAAGTAAATTAATGGATAGGGGATATGACGTGGCAGTTGCAGTTCATACCGAAAATTTAGCCAAGGGTGTCTTCAATTCAACTTCCACTTGCTCCCCTCGTTGAAATTTTGGCTAGCAATTCTCTTCGCTCTTTGCAAGGCTGCAACCTCCGGTTCCGGCGCCGATCCGATGCTCTGATGGCGGCAGATTTAGCGCGGTTCTCTTTGTGGCCTCATCAGAGGCTTTTCTTTCACTGTGCCGCCAAATCCAATGCTTCTTCGTTTGACTCCAGGCCTGGGTTCCTTCCCGTACGGTATCGTCCTCAGAGTTTCGTACGGAAACAGTATCAACGCCGTTTTTGGAGATGTTCGGGGCATCGTCTCGTTGTTTCGAATTCCCTTGGTGCCGAACCTTTGGCACAGAACACTGAGCTTCAACAGGAGCGGCGGGAAGAATCCTCGGTTCTTCTCGATGTCTCTGGAATGATGTGCGGTGCGTGCGTCTCCCGCGTCAAATCAATTCTCTCGTCTGATGACCGAGTTGACTCTGTGGTGGTCAATATGTTGACTGAGACGGCGGCGATTCGGTTGAAATCGGATGAAGTTGCCGCGGAGGCTGATTCGGCGGTGAATGTGGCGGAGAGTCTGGCTCGGAGATTGACAGATTGTGGTTTTCCGACGAAGTCGAGGAATTCGGAGATCGGAGTGGCAGAGAATGTGAGAAAGTGGAAGGAGATGGTTGAGAAGAAAAGGAAAATGCTGGTCAAGAGTCGAAATCGGGTGGCTGTTGCTTGGACCTTGGTTGCCTTGTGCTGCGGCTCACACGCATCGCATATCTTGCACTCTCTTGGGATCCATATCCACGGTATTTTGCAATCATGTTACGAAATTACGTTTTACTTAACTATTAAGTGCTTCAACTAACTGTATATCATGTGGATGGCTCAATTCTGAAATGAAAAGAATCCACTCGGTACTTAATTTTTTTAATTCATTAATTTGAGTTATAAATTTCAAGACCGTGTAATAACGGTTAAAGCGAGTACGAAATGCGCCTGCTAATTTTGAAGCATTTTCAGAGTATAACGCAAGTGCAGCCAGTTATACAAGTCAAATTGAATTTAGTTGACTTCCTTCGTCGTTTCAGGACCAGTGATGGAGATACTTCATAACTCGTATGTGAAAGGTTGCTTCGCTTTGGTTGCTCTTTTAGGACCAGGACGAGGTCTGTATGTCCTCTCTATTTTAATTGTTTGTATTGCTACTTACTGAAAAAGAATCGTACTGTCATCCTGGAAAGATTGCTTAATATAACTTGAATATCAAACTAGCTTCGATATTTTCGTTTTATTTCATCCCTTTCTTGTGGCTAAATTGTGTCATGTAGCCGTAGGAGAGTGGAGACTCATGTTTGACTACTAAATAACCAGTATTCATTTTAAAGGCCTTTATCGAGTAGTTATTTGTATTCCTACCCTTTTGGACAGTAAGTAGTATTCACTTTACTGCTAATGAGACGATCACCACAAACTTTCTATCAGGATCTTTTCTGATTTCAATACAATAGTTTGCTGCAGAATTACTTTTGGACGGTCTGCGGGCATTCAAGAAGGGATCACCTAATATGAACTCTCTTGTGGGTTTTGGAGCAGTTGCTGCATTTATTATCAGTGCGGTGAGGCGCTTTGTCATGGAAGATCTCAAGTTTTTCAAGGCTATGATTTGTTTGTTTATTTATTAAGAATATGTTTTTTAGAAAAGAATCATAGCAGTTGGATATTAACTTTCGAATTTTAAACTTTTGTATTTTGTAGGTCTCACTTCTTAATCCTGAGCTGGACTGGGATGCCTCATTTTTTGATGAACCGGTGACTTGCTCAACCTTCACCTATATCATCTTGATCCATTTGATGATATTTACTTCTATAATCACACTTGGTTTGGTTTGTTAAATTTTCTGGCATGACGTGGAATTTGGCTCTTGAATATGCTTTTCTCAGTGCAACTCTTTTTTTAGCATGCAGGTCATGCTTCTTGGTTTTGTGCTTCTTGGGCGTTCTCTGGAGGAAAGAGCAAGGGTTAAGGCTTCTAGTGATATGAATGAACTTTTAGTAAGTTTCAATCATTCTTATTCAGTTAAAAATTACAATACATATATCGATTGAATCTTTACCGTGGTTGAATATCAAGAAGTTATCACCACATGCTTTCAAGTCCTTGGGAAATTCTATTCTCGTCGTTGAAGAAAAAATTAACCATTTAAAAATTTCTGTATAATAATGACAAAATTACATGTCTATCAATCACTAACATGACAGTGGGAAACTAAAAGTTGCCATGCATTATTCTTATGCCTATTCTTTGATTGCTTTAATAATTATTTCCGTGCCTCTTAACACAAATTTTAGACTATATAACTTGTTAGGGTGTGATGCATCTGGCTTTAGTATTCCCTTTTCTTCTAGTTGCTTGACACAGGTTGTTTATTTGATTTAAGTATACATGTTTTGGTAGTCATTGATCTCTTCACATTCAAGACTTGTGATAACTCCATCAGAAGGCGACTCCTCTACAGAGGATGTGCTTTGTGCCGATTCAATTTGCATTCAGGTGTCTACTGATGACATTCGGATTGGAGACTCAGTTTTAGTTTTGCCGGGAGAGACTATTCCTGTGGATGTAAGCACTTGAGATTCTTAGCGAGCAATGCCTTTTTATTTCAGAGCCCAAATGGCCTTGTCAATGGTTATTTTTCTCAACCACATATGTCATCTTGCTCTACCTTCCTTAAAATTTCCATTATCCATAGAAGCCGGTCTTCCTTAAGGAGGAACAATTTGAAATGGCTAGCTGACAATGATAATGGCTGAACAGGGGAAGGTTCTTGCGGGAAGAAGTGTTGTGGACGAATCAATGCTTACTGGGGAATCTCTACCCGTATTTAAGGAAGCAGGCCTTATGGTCTCAGCTGGAACTGTGAACTGGGTAATGATTTTTCCTTGATGTTTAGGATTTCAATCTGCACGTTACTTGAGATTTACATACAAGTTTTGTTTGCCAACTTATTTCGAAGAAGAAGATTTTTTTTTTTTTTTTTTGGCTTAATTCAAAACTGATATCTTCTAGGATGGCCCTTTGAGAATTGAAGCGTCTTCGACCGGCTTGAACTCTACGATCTCCAAGATTGTTAGAATGGTAAGTGAACCATTTTCTTAAATTGATATTGTTGCAAGGGATTACTTGGATATCCATAATGGTAATTTTCATTTTCTTTATGGGTGATATTGTAAAATTAATGACCGTAAGTTGATGCCAACATAGAGTGGCATTCATATCACAGTCATTTTTTAACTATTAGAACAACTTTTTGTAAACAGCATTTTCCGTAGCTTGGTTTGTTTTAGCATCTAGTACATTTCCAATAAATAGGTCATTCCATCTCATTCTTTCTCACTAGGTAGTTTAAGATCTTATCAAGTGTATGTTTGGAGAGTTCAGCATTTCAATTGATTATGCTTGTGCTGTGGTTGCGAAAAAAAGAAAATGATTTTTCTCCAGGTGAACTTAATGAAAAACTAGCCTGGATTTGATTACAATTGGTTATGCTTGTGTTGTGGTTGCCAAAAAAAAAAGGATTTTGCTCTAGGCGAACTTGGAAGAAAAACTGGATTTGACAAAAAGTTATCACAAAAGATTTCTTCTTAAAACTGCTGAGTGAAGCAGGCACAAAAACTTTCTAGATGAAGCCATATACTCAAGCTTTATTTATAACCTTCAGGTTGAGGATGCTCAAGGCCATGAAGCGCCTATACAAAGGCTTGCAGATTCCATAGCTGGGCCATTTGTGTACACTATTTTAACTCTCTCAGCGGCAACATTTGGATTTTGGTAAGCATTATGCTTATTATTTTCTACTTGATGAAACTCTGGTGTTTAACGTCTCAAAGGGTGGTGAAGGACCTTAGAAGAATTTGATGAATTCTTAACCAACCTCATATACGTCTAACAAGATTCTAAGATGATTAGTCCTAGCATTGTGAAAGTTCCTTGAGAAATGTATATTATATCTATACAGTCAATTCGACTCTAAAGAGTGTTTATCTGCAACATGCTCGTTTATTTACTCAGTAATAATTCATTTTCAGGTACTACTTTGGGACCCATATTTTTCCTGATGTTTTGATCAATGATATTGCTGGACCAGATGGAGATCCCTTGCTTTTAAGCTTGAAACTTTCAGTTGATGTCTTGGTAAGTGGGTGTTGAGCTTCTGTGCTGGAGAAGTCTATAATTTTGGATAATCCTTAGTTCCACAATCGAGAATCTTTGTTATTTTTTGGAGTAGGAATGTGAAATCTATTTATTTTATGTTTTCTTTTCTATTTTTTATGTTTGGTTGATTTGGTTTTTTTTTTTGTTTTATAGTTATTTTTTATGGTCTTTCTTAAAATATTTAGTTTTCTTTTTGTTTTTTATTCGTACCATATTTCCAATTTTATTGTGCAGTTTTTTTCATTTCTTATTTTTCGTAAAAAAGACAATTTTCTTTTTTAGGTTGATCAATATCAGATTCCTCATCAACCAAATATATGAGTGAAATTCCTTTTAAATTATTATGTTTGGGGCTTGAGAATGCTTTCGAATCTCCAAAAATACTTTCATCTAGTCATGATTGTTTTTAATGTTTGGTTGCACCAGCGTTATTGAAATTAAATTTTTTTGTTTAAAAAAAATTGAATAATAACAGTTTTCCTTGCTATTTAAGAACCCGGTAAGTTTCCCTCATAATAAGTGTGATTCAGTGAAAGTGCATGCAAAAAATATTTCCACACACAGACAAGTAGACAACAGGAGATGTGATGGAAAATCTTAGTATAGCCATAGTACCACATTTATCATGAATTCAATGCACATTTTTGCAGTGATAGTTTAATCCAGATCTGTTATATTGTTGTCCTTTATGGAGAATTTTCTGTACTTTTATTATTAGCCTGGAAAAAAAAAATGAAAGTTGGGTGGTTTTGCACGGTTGGTGAATTGATACTTCTTCAGGTGGTTTCTTGCCCATGTGCACTTGGACTGGCCACTCCCACAGCAATTCTAGTTGGCACCTCCCTTGGTGAGTTTCAATTCTTTTTCATAAAAATATTGAAACTAATGAGAAGGATAACATTTTCATGAAATGTGTATCAATTTTATATATGTCAACAAAGACAAGTGCTCGTATTCTCTCCTTAATCTGCCTTCTTAAGAACTTTGAGGGATGTCATGAATCCAACCATAAGAGGAATCTGGCAGCTAATAAAATGTAAAGTATGTCAAAAATGAGAGAAAAGCACAGGAGCAGGTCCAAGAAGGGAAAGAGCGATAGAGAGACTGTATTTGCCCAATTATGTCAAAAGGAGCACATAATTTTCAATAGTTGTTTTGATTTTTTTCACATAGGATCGATGTACTTGCACATGTGGTAGACCTTTCAAAGATGTTTATCCCATAAGAAGCAAGATGTGGTAGACCTTTCACATAGTATAGATGTACTGGCACATGTGGTTGATGCAGTCAAATTTGATTGCTTGTATTTGAATCGTATGTCTGAGTTAGTACTCTTTATTTCATGTTTGCCTACGAACATCCAATTTTTAACTATATATTATTCCACCTTCCTACTACTAAATCTCAAATATTAAAAGATCTTGTGTTGGAGTTCTTATGTTGTTGTGCACTAAAAACTGATCAGGGGCTAGACGAGGACTCCTAATAAGAGGAGGAGATGTGTTGGAACGCCTGGCAAGCATAGATTGTGTTGCTTTTGACAAGGTGATTATTTTATTATATTGCAAACCCACTCTTAACTCTCCCTCAGTCAACCACGTGAAACTCTGCACCAAAATGCTGATAAATTATTTTTCAAAATTTGAAATGTAAGTTTTCATAGATCATATAGGCAAGTTCTTCACAGTCTGACCAAATTTCTCAACTTTCAGACAGGGACACTTACTGAAGGAAAGCCTACTGTTTCTTCCGTGGTTTCTTTTGTTCATGGAGAAGCAGAAATTCTTCAAGTTGCTGCTGCAGTAGAGAAAACTGCTTCACATCCAATTGCAAGAGCTATTATAGATAAAGCAGAATCTTTGAATTTGTCCATTCCAGTCACAAGAGGGCAGCTTGTAGAACCAGGCTTCGGATCATTTGCTAATGTAAATGGGCGACTAGTTGCAGTTGGTTCGTTAGAATGGGTTAATGATCGATTTGAGAAAAAAGCAAGTACCTCTGATCTTAAGAATCTCGAGCATTCTGTGTTTCAGTCATTACAAGGGATATCATCTTCAAATAATTCAAAAACAGTTGTTTATGTTGGAAGTGAAGGAGAGGGCATCATTGGCGCTATTGTAATATCTGATCGTTTGCGCTATGATGCTGAATCTACTGTTAATAGGTAATTTTCTTTTTCGTGAAATGGCTTTCTGATGCTGAATTTGCTTCTGTAAGTTTTTAACAGGTAAAAGTCCTAGTACTTAGCAGCAACAGCTGGATTTCCAGTCAACTCTTTGTTTGAGATTCACATGAATTATGAATAAACATTCACCATGTGTTTCTTTCTTGTGATGTCGAGAAAACGAACACCTGGAAAATGTTGTTATCATGATGCCAATTGTTTTGGATTCTCTACAGTCTTCCAGGATGTTGTTTTTGCTTGAATACTTTATAGGTTTTTTGCTGTACTGAACATTGTATCCTCGTGCTGAATCTGTTGATTTGATTGGAAGGCTCCAGAAGAAGGGGATCAGAACAATCCTCTTATCTGGAGACAGGGAAGAGGCAGTTGCAAGTGTAGCCAACACAGTTGGAATCGAAAGAGAATTTGTCCACTCATCTTTGACTCCTCAAAATAAATCTGGACTTATTTCCACTCTGAAAGCTGCAGGACATCGAGTTGCTATGGTATTGTTTTACAAGTTGATGATTTATTTGCTAAAGAGTTTACTTGCACTCGTTACCGACTCCCTTCCAATTTACAAGGTTTAAGGCCATAATGGCACCATGACGGAGTGGATGTTCTTCCCATTGAATGATTTAAAATTTGTATCTTATTCCTGACTTATGTTTATAATTGATATTCAAGCTCTTAAAGTTAGGTAGATATTTCCATGAAAGTTTCCATACTATCTTAACGGTTCATTTGAGCAACCAAATAAGATATTTCCATGAAAGTTTCCATACCATCTTAATGGTTCATTTGAACAACCAAATATCTCCAAGCATGCCCTTGACAATCAGATGTAAAAGCAGCTATAGGGATGCTCTTATGCAACCAACCAGCCCCTGCCCTTTTAATCATATATGGCCGAAATTACTATATCTCACCTGCCTTTTCCGTTTCTCACAGGTTGGTGATGGCATAAATGATGCACCATCTTTGGCTTCTTCCGATGTTGGGATTGCTCTGCAGCTTGAAGCACATGAAAATGCTGCTTCCAATGCCGCATCCATTTTACTTCTTGGAAATAGAATATCTCAGGTATTACCATTTTCTCGACACTTTCTGTTCATTTTTTCTCTTTTTGGTTCATTTTTCATAATCTGATATACGTAAAGTATATGCATTTCTCTTCGTATTGCTCTTGCAGACAAATTCAAAACTAAGTCGTTACATGTAATAATTATACGTTGCAAATTTCACATTCTCGTATATTTTTTATTCTCCTTTCTAAACGTACTTCATCCAGCTAAATCTCAAAGGAGTTATGTTCAGTATTCATAGTTTAATATACGCCATTATCTCGTTCAAAAAAGAGTTTTTCATCAGTTCCTTTTCGACCTTTCAAAGATGTTTATCCCACAAGAAGCAAGGAATAATTCAATCTATGGCATGTTCATATAGCCTCTTTTGTACTGGTCTTTAGGTGCAATGAATTCCAAGGGATTTACAAATAAATAAATAAATCTAAGGGAGAATTATTTTGTTCAATATAGTGGGAAGTTTTCATTGTATAATAAAGCAACTCTACACCATAAGATAAATCGCAAATATTTTCTCCTTCATAATTTTGAAAATGCCGTATGCCCGTGCTGGCAGGTTGTTGACGCAATGGAACTAGCACAAGCCACAATGTCTAAGGTGTACCAGAATTTGTCGTGGGCAATAGCTTACAATGTCGTTGCCATTCCAATTGCTGCTGGAGTGCTGCTCCCAGGATTTGACTTCGCTATGACTCCTTCCCTTTCAGGTGGATGTATACTAATCTCTCCACTTAATAGTAAAATTAAGAATTCCCCAAAAGCAATGTGTTCTCACACATCCACATACCATTTCCAGAGTTATCTAGTTATATTATGATTCACTATCGTAACAGTAAGAACAGTTCGTTTCTGTAACTAAAAAAATGACTGCTTTTGTTTTCGATTTCTTAGGTGGGCTTATGGCTTTAAGTTCAATATTCGTCGTCACCAACTCGTTACTTCTGCAGATCCATGGCCCCAAAGAAGCCAAAAAATCCACCTGAATCGCCTACAAAAAATGTTAGTACCTTCATTACAATAAATTATAGAGTCAACCAGACATCACGGAAATGACAAATAAAATAGGTCAGATAAGTGCATCTCCATGACTCTTATCTGTGCTTTAATTTCTTATAATTCTGGACAAACCTGGGACTAACTTGACGATTTTATGTTTACAATTCCTCTCTCTCTCTCTCTCTCTCTCTCTCTCTCTCTCTCTATATATATATATATATATATATATATATATATATCACGTGATTTGAAAGAATGTCTTGCTTCAACCATATAATACCAGATTAATCATTCTTTTTCTCCATCTCAAGACAAGGAAGAAGGTGGGCAGAATGGGCGATAAGATTCTTCCCATTTTTTATATTAAAATCATTGAATACAATGGGCCATTACCTGATTGGTTAAAGATACGGCCCCCTTGTTGAAAGTTCATCTTGTTTTGTCCTGTAATTTTATCTTATATGCATATGCATCATGTAGATTTGAAGTATCATTCCTCACTTTTCAGTGCTTTTTATGTTTTTATCTCTGACCAAGGTTTTCGCATATGGGTATGGAAAGGCACAACTTTAAATTTCAAACGCCATGAATATGATATGAATAGTTGTATTGCATGTGATCAATGATCACATCGAATTTGCATCACTCACCTTGCTATTGCGCAAACATTTGTGACAACCTCTTCCATGGAGAAATTTAAACCAATTTCACCATTTGAGTAATTCTTTTTTTTTTTTTTAAGTTGAATATGTGGGAGTGGTGATTTGAACTCTCAATTTTTGATCGAGAAGCATGTTCTAACTAGTTGAGCTTAGCTAAGTTGACGATAACATTTGTTGTTGACGTGGGATTTTGTGAATATAAATTCCAGGGCATTTTTGACATCTAAATAAAGGGCACCCCTTTTGAATGGATGTTGATGTTACTCGTTATTCGTGTAAGTGGGTGTGGTTAGATTTTTTGTGGGCCGTGTTGAATGTGATTCCTCACTTTCTTTTTTGAAACCTACTTCTAAAAGATGTTTTTCAATCATGATGTCTTAATCCGTTTGTGCTAGCTTTTTCTATTTTAGTATACATCCCATGATATTCTTGTATTTTCTTTTAATTTTAAATTTGTTTTGTTTTAGTACTTAAATGATGAAGAGAATTTAATCACTTACTGATATGCATATACAGTGTTTAGAAGGATCTTCAGAGGCAGAGTGGAAGCTTTGGAATAAGAGAGCTCCTGAAGTAATTAGAATGAGTAACGATTCCAATGACTTCATGACTCCTTATCTGCAGTTTTAGATAATAATTTAATCAATAGAAGTATGTTTTAATTGTGCACAGAATAGAATAATAATAATTAAACTAACCAAATTATTAAAATATTTAAACATAGAGCTATAACATGTGGTAAAGTATCTGTCTGAGTCTTACACATTTTGTCTCTAGTCACACTCATAGTTGTACAAATGTGTTATGTTGTTTCTTTTGGAGGTGATGCAGTTTTCATAAATATGATAATGTACAAGGGAAGCAAACTCAAAACAAATTTAGATGCAAGATAAATCGTGGGTTAAATTGGAAATATCAGTTTATGCAAATTGTATCTTTTCAAGAGAAGAATTCGATTTATCTTGCATGTTGGGTTATAGTAGTGTTATTTATTATGTCCGAGTACCCCATTTTATTCAATATCATGATATTGAAATTTTTTATTTTTAATATTAATTTGAAGAGCATATTCAATGTTTCTTTTTTTTGAGAAAAATCTATGTACTATACTATACAACAAAAGTATTATAGGTAGGATTTGGAGAGTGGCTTGGTCTATAACTATCTAAAACTCAAGGATTCATGGTCCTGATGTTGATGTTCGGCTTCCTCAGGTTATTCTTATTCTACAACTTATTCAAGATGTATAGCTTTTATGCATCACTTGTTTAGGAAGGAATATTTGTTTGGGCTTTTAGCCTATGCTTTTCCTGGCTTGAATTTTTTTTAATTGATGTCTTTGTTGGGTCATCTTTTATCCTTTGTTTTTTTGGTTGTCTCAATGTTTTTTATTTTATTTTATTTTCTATTTTGTTTGTCTTCATTGATCATGAGATTTTTTTTTAGTAGGTGAGAATAGGGTAATTCAAACTCATCACCCTTTTTTTTATAGCCTTAGAAGAAGGAAAACATATTATGAACAAGAGGAAATAGAAAAGGATGGTAGCATTTATTTTGTGAGAAATGAAAAAGGGTAAAGAAGAGAGCATTTATTACAGATGGGCAAACGTGGGGCCGAGGGGGGCTTTTTTAATAATAGGAATTTAAATGGACACGTGATCGTCATTGGGTTGCTGATGTGGGGCTTGCCTTGCATGTGATTGGTGGGCCCCGCAGGCCTCCTCTTTTACTTCTTTGTGTAATCTTCCATCATCACCCTCCCCTGCTCCCTGCTGCCATCACCCACCAATCACAATATTTTGAACTTCTTTTTACTTTTTCTTTTCTTTTTTCAAAAAGAAAATCATTAGTGCTTTTATCCTTCGCCCCTTTGATGGGGTAATGCCGTACAATTGAATGCTTCATTCTGTTTTCTTTTCTTTGCTAAACTTCAAATTTCATCCATATGTGTTGGGTAAAGTAGGGTAAAGTTTTAGCTTTGATTTTTATGATGTTAGAAGTTTCGATTTGTTATTATAGTTTAGATTTAATTTCAATTTGTTCTTTAAAATTTTGTTGAACTTCATGATTTGTCTCGAAATTGTGTTTAACCTACTTAAAAACTTACATACTTTTTTCAATTTTGTTTGAAGTCCTAAACTCTTACACAATTGCTTAAATAGAAAACACTTTAACATCTTGTCCTATAAAAAAATTGTCACTATGGTAATAGGAGTAATGATTTGTGAAATTTGACTAATGCATTTAGACTACATTTTAACCATAACCATGCCACAGGGACCACCTTCATGATCTAACATATATTTTTATTACTATGATTATACATACAGAGAGAGAAGAGAAATATTATAATTTATGTAAATAAAAGAGATTATAAAGACACTTTAACTAGTTCAGTTATGCACTAACCTGAGCATAGCCCATTGGTTAAGACATCTTTGTTATTGAATTAAAAAAAAGTTTAGCTATGCTCCTATTAAATATTATACTTTATTTGTACACAAGCTTTTCCTCTATCTTCTTAAAAAACAAAAAAATCTTCCTTTATCTACAAATTTATGGTTTGACCTTGTAATATTTGGTTTTAAATAAAAATTATAAGATTTTAATATCTTAGATAGGTGAGTAATTTTAATCTTGAACCCAGTTCTCCAAAAAAAATTTGACCATTAAGCTATACTTGAATTTTTTTTTTTTTTTAGTTCAACAACATGTGAAGGGTGGGAGGTTTGAACCCAAGACCTTTTGATCTTAGTGAATATTTTTTAACCAATTGAGCTATGCTCGATTTGACGAATTATGCTTAAGTTGACATTGAATAAATGATTTTATTCAAAATAACTATGGATTCTATTGTATTATGAAAAAAAAAGTAACTGTAAAACATATTGTGTTTTTCTATTAAAAAATCATCTCAAAGCCCTCATGACTTCCATGTCAATCTTATCTACAAGAAAAGAAGGTTCGCCACAAATTGCAAAATCAATCATGGATGTCACATTTAATTTAGACAACTATATGGATAATTAAAGAGTAAAATTTTGCTTCTTCAAATATGTAAATTTATTTTCCAATAGACATTTTTATACCGTTTCTATATAAATTAGAATAATGATGTTGACGTTGGAGTAAGTTTAGCTAACCTCTCAAACATCTCAATGTTGGCCCATTCTTTAAAATATAGTACACATTATAGGCAACATAACCAAACACGTAACCCAACGTTGGTATGCTCCATTTACCATTTTTTTTCTTTTTTGAGTTCAACAACATGCAGAGAGAGGAGGTTTGAATCCACGACCTTTTAATCAAAAAATTTATGTCTTAACTAATTAAACTATGCTCGATTTGACTAATTTTTAATCTTCAATGAATCTTACAAATTACTCCTACATTTCCAACATATTGCAAGTATCAACATTCACGTAATACCTTGTCAGTTGTATCCTTGTGGTACCACAAATATTATCGAAGCTAGGAGCTAAAATAAATATTGTTTCAGCATGAAATTTCCGGAGGATGATGCAAGCAACAAGGTGGAAACTATTGGACCTGAAATAAAAAGAAAGAATTGCTTCGATGTGGATCTTTGCCAACCATGCTCAAACGCTCAAGCGAGTAATTAATAATGATTGATTTCTAGGGGTATTCGAGCGTACCTTCTTCTTAGGCGTCTCTGAGCCATTGACAGGGAGTGTAGGAGCATTGTTGGAGGTGGTTGCACCCTATCTGGCATTGATTACGGCGGGTGTCGAGGATTCTGAATATAACAACCTTCTTGAGTTCACCACGTCCGATGAGCTTTGACGAACATGGCATTGCTTCTGTCGTAATTCGTAGTCTGTGCTAAGGTGACTTCAGTGGTCACTGCGTCCTCACCCCTGCTACGGCCTACATTCGACATGTTAGGCGTTGGTGGCAACATTCATCGTAGGTATGCTCGTTGTATCTCATGGTATAGCCACGTGTTCTTTCTTATATTTTCCCATAACAAACATCATACAACACAATGGCCAAATTGATACAAAGTGTAGGAATGTAGAATAAAGATAAAAAATGTTGTTTCAGTAATAACCGTTGTTGTCACATTTTTTTTCTAAATGCCACATGAATAAAATCTACTTGTTCACAACTTGAGACAGATATTTCTTAAAATTGATCCCATAAAACTTTCAATCAAATTGTAAGCAATGATAGATGATTTGTACTTTACTAATAGATGTTTGGATGGAGAGTATAAGAAACTTAGGGTAGTTTGAATTTAATAAAGAAAATAAGTTAAAAAGTGTATTTGGTTTGTGTTTTCTACGAATCTACAATAGCAAAGTAACAAATAAATCGTCAAATCGAATATAGTTCAACTAGTTAAAAACATGTTTTCCTGACCAAAAGGTCATGAGTTCGAATCCCCCTCACTTTTACATGTTGAATTCTAAAAAAACAATAATAATAAATCTACGTAATGATGACGTGCTCAGGGGTGCCCTTGAAGCGCTTGCGCAACACCGGATCCTGGGTCGCGACG
>JAOANK020000064.1:1099932-1117594 GCA_026257165.2 Telfairia occidentalis | reverse complement strand
ATAAAAATATTTAAAATTTATATCTAATAGTTTTTTAAGAGAACATCCAAACTCATCTAACGACCACTAAAAATAAAATAACTACACGGTAGCTGTCTTATTATTTTATAATTTTGATTAAATTACATGTTTAGTTTATGAACTATTAAGTACAAATCAATTAGTTCCTCGAACTTTAGAAAGTAGTAAATACGTTCTTAAATTTTAAAATGTGTCTAATAAGTCCATAAATTATCAATTTTGTGTCCAATATACCTTTCAACTTTCAATTTTGTATTTAATAGATTTTTAACTTAATATTTTTTAAAAAACTTTTACTAATTTATTAGACACAAAATTAAAAGTGTAGAATCTTATTCTTTACAAGATTAAATTTTATGTTCAATAGATTTATTAATTTTAAATTTTTTGAATGTTAGAAACTAAAAAATATAGAGAGAGAGGGAGAATCTTATTAATCACAAAATAAAAAATTTGAAGACTTATTTAACATTTTTAAAGTTCAAAGACGTATTAAACAAAGAAAAAAAAAATTAAAAGTTTATAAAATTACTTATAATTTTTTAAGATTTAGAGACTTATTTAATATAAATGTAAAAGTGGAACTAAAGTTATAATTTTATCAATAAATTTTTACAGTTAAAATATATATACTCACAAATCACAAGTCACATCTTAATATATAATTTTATCAATAATTTTTTCTGACAGCGACGCTAACGGCGTTAAATTCGCCGTCAAAAGTACTGTAAGGCTTTTCTGACAATGTACGGGACCCACCAAAATCAATCAGTAACTGTGTCAGAGATTCA
Organism: Telfairia occidentalis; assembly: GCA_026257165.2. NCBI lineage: Eukaryota > Viridiplantae > Streptophyta > Magnoliopsida > Cucurbitales > Cucurbitaceae > Telfairia > Telfairia occidentalis. The sequence continues at coordinate 1,116,782 of JAOANK020000064.1, read as the reverse complement.
CAGAGATGAGTAGATGGGACAACTGACTTTCCCGAGGTTAATTTTGTGTCTTTTTTTATTTTTTTTCCGTAAAATGAATAACTTTGGATAACTTTTCTCTGTTTTTGTTCCTTTGTTTTGAATTTTATTTACTTATGGCTAAATTACAAGTTTTGTCATTCAATTATAAATGTTTGTACAGTTTTTAAACTTTAAAAATAATTTGATGGATATAACTTTTACTATTGAATCTAATATTTTGTATTTAATAGGTCATTACATTTTAAAATATCTAATAAATAAGAGATATATTAAATACAAAATTAAAATTGTAACTATTTAATAGACATTTTAAATTTTCAAAATTCATCCGATACCATATTAAAGGTTTAGAGACTTGTTAAGAACTTTTTAAAGTTTATGGACCTACAAGACACGTCTATAAAGGTCTAGAAACTAAACTCGTAATCTAAACTATATTTATAAAATAAACTATTACAAAATTATGGGAAATATATTATTAATACTTTGCCTTCTTGAATTATGGTCTGATTAGTCTATTTGAAAGATAGTTAATCAATACGACGCTCAATTCAAACTTCACAAATCACTCGTGCTAGTACACACATTAAATAAGTGACATTTTTTTATTTATTTATATGACAAGTAAATTATGTTTTGTATTTGTCAAAGTTAACAAAATCATAACAATTTATAAAAAAAAAAAAGTCATATTAATTATTAAATTTTTTAAAATTATAGATTTCAAATTAAAACTCGTGCCATGTTATAAGGATTAAATTTAAAAAAATTTAAAGTATAATGACTAAAATTAAATAAAATCTTACTCTAAAAAAATTAAATAAAATCTAAATCGATTGTAGTTATTAAACTTAAAAATGGATTACTTTTCTCTCTGTAGTCTGCAGAGTTAATCAATCTGGCTCCTTGATGGGCCGTGGGCCCAACTCGTGACAGATCCTCTGGCCGTCCTTATCCTAACGTTCCCGTTTTACCCCCGACTCTTTCTTACAATTACCTGAATACCCACACGGCTTTATTTTTAATTTACAATATGAATTTATTAAACATAAAGTCAAATGTTTTTTTTTTTTTTTTGACTTTCTCTACAATCTAAATGCTTGATTCTGATTGGATCTTAAGTCTCTCATTAATTTAATAAAGTTGTAGGCTTTTAGATGCACGATTTTTTTTTAACTTTAGTTGATAGGAATAGAAACATCCCCTTTGATACTTTATTTTATATCTTGATTTTGACTCCATCTACTTTATTATCCATTCATGTAGAGTGGCATGAAATTCAATAATATGCAACGTTTAATGTATGATCTAATTAATCAATTATACCTTAAATGATCATATGAAAATTCTTTTGCAAAAAACTATATAATTTGTAACACACCATAAAATAATAGTGATTTGAAATGAATAATATTCACATGGGTTGTCTAAGATAATTATTGAAAACACATATGAAACGCGTAATAAAAAATTGATTCTTAGTTTAATTTTCAATCTCACTCGTTACACGTTTTACAAACCTCGAACCTTTTGTGATGCATGTGAAAGCATCGGAGTGTCCAAACAAAGTATTAGTTAGGGTTTGTAGATTTGAGAGATAATGGTACATGGCAATGTGGAGGGTTCACTATATGCTTTCAATTGTGACAGATTCATGTTTGTGGGACTTTAAAGGATGTTCTCTGCATGCCATGGAGGAACATGCTTTGTTTTTATCTAATAAATGAAGCAAATTGGCCTTTGTACATTTGTTGTAATGTAATCCATACCCAACTTATACTTTGAAGTTGTCAACCTGAACATAACCTAATTTGTTAAACTATATGTTCCCAATCAAAATATCATGAGTTTAAATTTTGTGACATGTGTATGTGCGCACATGTAATCTAGAGTTTGTACAAATCTCACATTATTTTAAGTTTTCATCTGGGATTTTACCAAACATCTTAAAACTAAACTTAATTTTTTTTTTTTGAGTTCAACATGGGGTGAGGATTCGAATCCATGACCTTTTAGTCGAAGATTTTATGTCTTAATTAATTGAATTATGCTCGATTTGATAACTAAACTTAGAATCAATGAGCTAGTATTGAACACAAAGATGACCATTGATTATAGCCTATATGTGCTATTTTTCAATTTCGTCTATGATCTCTTAAAAGTTTCATTTGTCCCTAATGATTTCATTATACTAAAATTCATTAGGTTGAAACATCTTATATATACATTTTTTAAAAAGGGATGAAACATGCTTGAATATTCATAAAAATAAAGAACCTTCTAATTCCGTATAACCTACTACTCATACTGCAAACTTATTCAAATCGAAATAACTAGACAACATAAATAATTGATATATTAAAAATTATATCATAGGAACAATTTCGAGGATTGTTAAACTAATTAAGACATATATATTTGATTAAAAAGTCATAATTTCGAATTCCTATACCAAAAAATTGTTTGAACTAAAAAAAAGCTTATTAACTAACTAAGCTATATTCTACTCTTACTCACAAAGACACTAACAGAACTTGCTAAAAAAAAGTTTGAATGCAAATGAAATTAATTTATTTCCAGAAGGAACTAAAAATATTTTGGTATTGTTTCACTTTCAATTAGCACTGGACTTACCCAGTAACAAAGAAGAACGAAACAAAGCAAAAGCAGGTACCAAAAAAAAAGGGAAAAACTTTCAGGTTAATCAACAGCATAAAACAAGATTTACGCCATTATTATCTTCTTCTAAACTAATAGAAAGGTCTGTACTTTTTGGGACCTGCAAATGCAAAGGGGACGAAAGCGAGAAAAATCAGATTTCACTGTACAAACCATACAACGTGTACAGTGAAATAACAAAATAACAGTGTGTAATAATGCATTGGGTTTGGGTTTAAAGGCTCAATGCCACAGCGATTGATAAGGCGAAAGAAAGAAAACAGAATGGTGTCCTTGTCAGCACCCAAATGGGTTCCTTCCATTACCCATCTCTGCAAAAAAACTCATCCAAGAAAGCGACCCCTTATTACTGCCACAGCTCCATTGCAATTTGCAACCAGAAATCAAGAGAGAGAAAAAGGGGAAATGTAGAGAGAGAGAGAGAGAGAGAGATGGGGGAAGGGAGGGGGCTGTGTGATGTTGCAGGTTTTGTAACAGAGTTCTGGCAGATGAGTTTTTATCTTTATCTGTGAAATAATTCATTCCTTCATACTCTGTAATTTCTCCAATTCTCTCTCCAGTTCCATACAGTTGTGTATTGCGCAGCGATGTGATTGAACGGCCAAAGCGTTCTAATGGTCTCATCCTCTCTCACAAAAGAATCCAAATACTTCTCAAAAAGGGGGAATTCAAATATTTTTTCCTCTTTAACTCAACAATGTCTCTCCCGTTATTGCTTTCTGCATTTCAACGTCCTTGAGGCTTCTCTCTTAATTTTGGTGTTGTTGGGGAAAAAGGGGTTCTCGGGTTTTGGTAACTAGCCATGGCAAGTGCAGCACTGGTATGAACTGAAGCTTGTGAAGAGGGCATCCATGGCATTTCCTGTTGAGCTCGTTGTTCTGTTTTTTCTCTTCTGTGCCACCGTCGGTGTGGTGGACTCAGATGATGGTAGGTCACTGTTTGGTCAGTAGATGTGGGGAAACAACTTGAAAACTCTAAAATGGCTTTGGTAATCAAATTAACGTGTGATGAACATTCTTCTCTTCTAAACTCTTTGAGGATGAGGTCGCTTGGTGGAAAGAAGCGTTATAGAAAAGCCAGAGTTTGGCGAATGTTAAGGTTTTTTTCAAGCGTTATTTGGATACCCTTTTCATGTTCCAAGGCGGCTGGTTGTTTCTTTTTTCTTTTTTTTTTCTTAATGTTATTTTAACAGTTTCCGAGCATACTTTTTACTTTTTTAATCTTTGAAACTTGTACGAAGGACTCGCTCATTTGTAAACTACTGGGTCTTTCTGAAATGCTCTACTATGTGTAGATCATCCTTTGGCTCTGATAACTATGGAAACTTAAGATCTTTGGTTACATGTTATCCTATGTTGAAGGGGCGACGTTGTTGGACATAAAGAAATCATTCAGAGATGTGGATAATGTTCTATATGATTGGACAAGCTCACCTTCTTCAGACTACTGTATATGGAGAGGTGTCACTTGTGACAATGCCACTCTGAATGTTATATCTCTGTAAGCCACAATTTTTTCCTCGGAAGTTTTGTGGGTTGGTGTAAAATTTCAGAGTAGAGTTTGTTCTATTCTATTCTAACTTGTTCATCTCCTTTTTCTAATTTTTCTTTTTCTTTTTCAGTAATCTATCCGGTCTTAATCTGGACGGGGAAATTTCCCCTTCGGTTGGGAACCTCAAGGGCCTGCAAACTTTGTACTTCTCTCCTCTTTACACCTGTTCTCCCTTTCGAAGCCTATTGCTTTAGAACTGCCATTCCATTTTTATGTATTTCCTGGCAAAAGCAAGTCCCCCAAAGAGACTAATTGCCTAAGATGTGATATAATTGATTTTGATCTCACACTGGGATGCTTTGAACAGGGATTTGAGGGGAAATAGTCTTTCTGGGCAAATTCCGGACGAGATTGGCGACTGCTCTTCGTTAATAAATCTGTAAGTCATATTGAGTTTACAAATATTCAATGTTTTAAACTCAAGCATTCTGATGGTGTGTTAATCTTCTTTAACTTTGTAGAGATTTATCGTTTAATGAAGTTTATGGAGACATTCCATTTTCTATTTCAAAGTTGAAGCAACTGGAAATGCTGTAAGTTTGAATACAAGTATATCTAACTTTTTGTCAACTGGGCGATGTACTAATTATCTTCATCTTATTATGTCTCAATACTGTCAGAGTTTTGAAAAATAATCGACTGATGGGACCAATCCCGTCGACTTTATCTCAGATTCCAAACTTGAAGGTCTTGTAAGTTCTCATGCCATCCTTTTCTCATTGCCTTCAAATATCTTATTCTGAAGAACTATCTAAAGGAAGCCCATCTTTCAACCTTGGTTCTAGAGATCTGGCACAGAATAATCTTAGCGGGGAAATACCAAGACTAATTTATTGGAATGAAGTGTTGCAATATCTGTGAGTATTTTTAACTCTTATTCTTTTAGATGTCAGCCAGTTATAGTGTTGCTAAATGCTTCATTTGCTATTCTACTCTATCCTCAGTGGTTTGCGTGGTAACAATTTGGTGGGCACACTCTCTCCAGATATGTGTCAGCTCACTGGCTTATGGTATTTGTAAGTGATCTTTACTTCCATCCAAAGACTACAGTACTACTTCCCTTCCCCCATTTGCACTTATTCTCAGCCTACTAAAATTCTTTGCATTTGAAGTGATGTGAGAAACAACAGTTTAACTGGCAGCATACCTCAAACCGTAGGCAACTGCACAGCCTTCCAGGTTTTGTATGTATTATATCCCTATCAAAGAATACTATGCTCACAATTCTGTGAGTATAACTAGCTAAATTTTCTTTTTATTGGTTGGCAGGGACCTGTCGTACAATCATCTTACTGGAGAGATACCTTTCAATATTGGTTTCCTTCAAGTAGCCACATTGTATGTGTTTGAGTTGTAGACTTGTAGTTGAAGTCATTTGCTTGTTCATACTATATCTGCAGTTATGTTTTATGTGGGTTTCATTGAATTGTTGCTGTACTTTTGTATTGTTCCTCCAATTGTAATGGTTGTCCTTTCCAGGTCCTTACAGGGCAACCAGCTATCAGGTCCCATCCCACCAGTAATAGGTCTGATGCAGGCTCTTGCCGTGCTGTAAGCAACTTTATCTGTCTCACAACCAAGTTCATGGATAATTTTTTGTAGAGGATATCAATCATGGCTTTATTTCTAACTTCTTCTCATATCCAAACTAGAGATCTGAGCTGCAACATGTTATCTGGACCAATCCCCTCTATCTTAGGGAATTTGACTTACACTGAAAAACTGTAAGCATACTTTTACTGCCCCCCCCCCCCCACACACACACACACAACAACCCACACACATATATTCATGCTTGTTTCCCATCATTTTTGCTATTTCTGTATCTAACAATGTATTGCAACTTACACATTTTATGAGATTTCTGATTCTAATAACTCTGATGGCATACAGGTACTTGCATGGTAACAAGCTCACTGGATCCATTCCGGCAGAGCTCGGGAATATGACGAAGCTCCATTATCTGTAACATTTCTCTCTCTTTTTCTTTCTTTTCCTATCAATGTGGAACATACTGTGCTTTCTTCTTTGTTTTTCAATAAGAGACATGGGCACATCATATAACAAGCCTTTTCAATCTTAATGTTATGTTTATATCTGGAAATCTCGGCTTTTCATTCATGTATTTGAGTCTTCTGTTATGATATTGATGAGTATTATTGTGTTTTTTTTTTCCTTTCCAGGGAACTGAATGATAATCATCTTACTGGGAATATTCCAGCTGAGCTTGGGAAACTCACCGATTTGTTCGACCTGTAAGCTTCATCATCTCAGTCCAATATGAGTGCCTTTTTCAAGTCCAAATTCTGTTACTGAATGAACCATCCTTGCAGAAATGTTGCTAATAACAATCTTGGAGGGCCTATCCCTGATAATCTTAGCTCATGCACAAATCTCAACAGCCTGTAAGAATCTTTTCCAAACTCCTCTTAAACCATTCGGACATAATTACCATTCATTAACACAGCCAATATTTGTTGGTGTCAGAAACGTGCATGGCAACAAGTTGAATGGAACTATTCCGCCATCTTTCCAGAGGCTGGAGAGTATGACTTACCTGTAAGTTGATTTGTTTGAGCTTCTTCTCTGTTCATGAGAAGAAGAGCATAAACTGTGCTTCATTTGTCTGTCATATCTCAAGAGTTTAACTTCTACTGTTTAGCTTCTCACCATATTTTGATTATATGCAGAAATCTCTCCTCAAATGATCTACGAGGTCCTATTCCAGTTGAGCTGTCTCGAATTGGTAATTTGGATACGTTGTAAGTATATGAGATCTAGTTTTCACCCATCCTCCCTCCACCATGTTTCTCATACTAATACATAGTTGCTGCGCAGAGACATTTCAAATAACAAAATTAGTGGCACAATTTCTTCATCCTTCGGGGATCTGGAGCATCTCTTAAAGCTGTATGTATCATCTTTAACTTATTTTTCTTATCGTTAATCTCAGGTCTTTGGGGTGAAATCGCTGACCTCTGTTTTTAAATCTCCATAGGAATTTGAGCAGGAATCATTTAACGGGATTTATTCCAGCTGAATTTGGTAATCTGAGGAGTGTAATGGAAATGTAAGTGGTTCTAAAATTTTCTCCCTTATCTTGGTTTGTGGTGGGGTTCAGCATATCTCCTTTAAATGCAAGAACTTACTAATTCTATTGTCTTTATGTTGCTGTACTGTAGAGATATTTCACACAATCAGCTCTCTGGGTTCATTCCTCAGGAACTCAGTCAACTTCAAAATTTGCTCTCCTTGTAAGTTCTGAAATTGAAACATTAGGGTGGAAATTCTCATCTACCAAAAGATAAAGTGAACCATCATAGATTGTGAAATATAGGCTATGACTTGTTGATGTAGTGGCTTGGTCATGTCATGAAGTGATATATTTCCCCCCTTTTGCTTTCATGGTTTCCTACTGATGGTACAATGATGAAACTGATGCAGGAGACTTGAAAACAACAATTTATCTGGGGATGTGACGTCACTGATTAATTGCCTAAGTCTTATGGAATTGTAAGTTCATCATCCTCAAAGCAAGAAATGATAGCATAATGTTGACATCAGAGTGTATAACAAAGTCAAAATACTGGTTCTTGCAGAAATGTATCTTATAACAATCTAGCTGGTGACATTCCCACAAGCAACAACTTCTCAAGATTTTCATCTGACAGGTAAGAATTTTTTAATTCATACACCTGGGATTGTTCTTTTCTGTTTTCGATATGTTCTGGAAGGAGAGGGAAGGCAGAAATGCCAGGAGCATCTATCGGATACCTTTCATGGTTTAATCTCAGTATATGTATATATATTTTGACTCTTCATAAACTGTCCATGCTTCTGATTTTAGTACCCTTTTTTCAGTTTCCGTGGAAATCTTGCCCTCTGTGGAGATTGGAATGACAACAACTATCCCTGTCGTGAAACTCATACAACAGAGCGAGGTAATTATGCTTTTCAAATGGTTTTGATAGATGTATCTCTAATGAGGAGGATCGAGTAGTGAAATCTGTCATATTATCTAATTCCCTTTTATCGTTTTCAATGCAGTGACAATATCCAAAGCTGCTATCCTGGGGATTGCTCTTGGAGCCCTTGTAATTCTTCTAATGATCCTCCTAACAGTGTGCCGTCCAAACAACACAATACCTTTTCCAGATGGATCGCTTGATAAACCAGGTACTTGTTGAATTTGCCAGTCTCTGAAGCCTCTCTTCATGCCATCTCTACATAACTGGTTTTATTGCAGTTAGAGAGCTACCGATTCATCCTAAAATGTTCGGTTTGTGAAACATTCAATATGGCAAATTGTTTTGAATGTGAAGTTTATATGTAATTTAGTTCAATAACTTGAACACTAAAACCTTCTAGTATGTACCTGGTGAAACCTCAGTTTCTTACTCAACTCCCAAGCTAGTGATCCTTCACATGAATATGGCACTTCACGTGTATGAGGATATTATGAGGATGACTGAAAATTTGAGCGAAAAGTACATAATCGGATATGGAGCTTCAAGCACAGTCTACAAATGTGTACTGAAGAATTGCAAACCTGTGGCCATTAAAAAGCTCTACTCTCACCAGCCCCAAAGCATGAAGGAATTCGAAACTGAACTCGAAACTGTGGGGAGCATCAAGCACAGGAATCTAGTCAGCCTCCAAGGATACTCCTTGTCCCCCTCTGGGAACCTCCTCTTCTATGACTACATGGAAAATGGCAGTCTTTGGGACCATCTACATGGTAAGATTGAGCTCTCGCTAGTCTTAATATTGCCAAAATTGTTGACTTGCATGTTTTAGTTTCCTGGTATTCTATTGCATTTTTGTTTTATCCCACATAGCACTAGTGGAACTATATGTTCACTATTCCCAGCTGTTTTACAATCAACGTAAAATAACAGCGAGCAGTGAATCTGGATTTGTTACTAATTTGGATTTCTACAGGCTCAAGCTCTACCAAGAAGAAAAAGCTTGAATGGGACACTCGGCTTAATATTGCACATGGAGCAGCCCAAGGACTATCATATCTACACCATGATTGTAGCCCTCGCATTATCCACAGGGATGTCAAGTCATCAAACATTCTGTTAGACAAGGATTTTGATGCCCATCTCACTGATTTTGGCATTGCCAAGAGTTTATGCACCTCAAAGACATATACGTCCACTTATATCATGGGCACCATTGGATACATAGATCCAGAGTATGCTCGGACTTCCCGACTTACCGAGAAATCTGATGTTTACAGCTATGGCATTGTGTTACTTGAATTGCTCACAGGAAGGAAAGCTGTGGACAATGAATCAAATCTCCACCAATTGGTCAGTACAACTTCATTGTATGATTTATTTCACTATCCGCAGTTATTTTAAATGCCATGATATTGACTGCGCTAGCCAGGTTTCTGTAAAATGCTCACAGTTCCTATTTCTTTACAATACTCGGTTGTGCAACACTGTTTTTAAGTTTTAACCCTTCCATCAATGTCTTTCGGATCAATTATCAGGTGTTTATCTTTTAACCCGTTATGTATGATGATGACTTTCCTCTTCCTTATTCTTTCATATATCTCAGATCTTATCAAAGACAGCCAACAATGCTGTAATGGAGACAGTTGATCCTGATATAACTGCAACCTGCAAAGACCTTGGAGCCATAAAGAAGGTTTTTCAGCTTGCTCTCCTATGCACCAAGAGGCAGCCATCCGATCGACCGACAATGCACGAAGTCACGCGAGTCATCGGTAGTCTTCTGCCCTCCGCCACACCTCCAAAACTAATACCAACCATAACAACCATGCCCCCATCTGCAAAAGTTCCTTGCTACAAGGACGAGTATGCAAATCTAAAAACGCCGCACGTGCTGAACTGCCCATCCATGAGCACCTCAGACGCCCAGCTCTTCCTCAAGTTCGGAGAGGTTATATCACAGAACAGTGAGTAGTAATGAGCTAGGCAAACCTCTACAACAACTATGAGAAGAAAAAAAAATGCCTTCCAAGAATGGTTGGCTTGGTGGGTAAACTTTGAATTCTTGTATAAAAGATTAAACAACCACCTTGTAACTTTGTAAGCTATAAAAGTAGGAAGCAAAGGCAGGAGACATGGATATGTTTTAGTGGTAGACTTAGGAGTAGAAATGATTTTGGAAAGGAAGTATTGTTCCAATAGATGATGGGAGTGATTTTGGGTGGGACCTATTGGAAGTGTATTGAGTTTGAAAAAAACCAAGTAACTGGAGCTGGCTTGTGTTTATGGGCTTAATGTTCACGCTAGTAGTAATTGATGAGAGAGGATGATGGCATTTAAAGTGTCACCAGCAAGGCAGCAATAATTCACTTGGTCTCTGGGTCTTGATGTTTTTCTCTCTAGTGTACGAATTGTCATTAACTTTTAAGTGGGCAATGATTTTCAGGGGTCATAATCAACGAGCCAACAGTTTGGTTTGGCCACTGGTTCGATTTCTGTACCCTATCTTCAACTTAATCTTAGTGTCGGTCGAGGAGTGAGGATCATCTAGAGAAATAGCCACATTATTCCAGTCTCATTTTAGATGTATGACTTGTAGGTTTAGCAACTTTAAGATTGGAAAGGACTGTATAATTTGGATGCAGCTTATGTAAAAGAATGTATCATTTTAGTTAAATTTCAATTTGTCTTTTTTGGAGTGTGTTTATTTAGTGTCTATACATTTGGATGTAGATTATATATAAGAATGTATACATTTGACGATGGTGAGCTAAGCTAAATCTGAGAGGTCCCCATCTATTCATCTAACCTTATCCAATAGTGTACAAACACATGAAAATATATCTTTAACCAGTTGAATTTGTAAAAACTATTAAACTACAACAAAGCCATCAATTCTAAAATGTAGCAGGAATTACTCTCATCTTGCCAGCATACTCACCATTCATGCATGAAAGAACCAATTTTCTATTATCCGAATTGAACCTCCCCTAAAATCCATGCTGACCGCTCAGTGGCTTTTGGGAAAAAGAAAAACTATGGACATCAATTCTCCCACCCCTCCGCGAATGAAATTAAAATAATCTATCTAACAAAGGAAAAATTCATCCATACTGAACGGCAATCAGCAAAGGAAACTCATCAATGTCATCATTGGGAATGCTTACAAAATGCTTAAGCACCGAGCAAATTGCAACATTGGGAATGCTTACATATCTCAAGTTCTAGAAGAAACAAGCCGTAGTTAAATTCAACCATAAATGAAGCTCATGGGAAAAGATATATCAGGGACCCAGATCCTGTGAACTACATGTGTCAAAACATGCAGATGTCCTTAAATGTTACAGGGAGTCTCTTACGAGTGTTTGGGGAACCAATGTTAAGACTATAGGGAGTTTAACATATTAACTAAAGTTCTAAAGTAAATTACATGGACTGGGGAAGGTCACCCTATCCGTTGTAGTAGTATCGTTTCATGCATCATCTTTGCAAGCTTGAACGCTCTTAGAAATTTCTCAACCAATTAGGTCATCAATCTTGGTGAGCCAAAAAGGAATCTGAAAGTCGTGGTTCATCTGTCAAGAAAACTTCAGGGTGGCTGTTTTATGTGTGGGTGGGTGAGTAGTTGGGTCGGTTTTCTAAGGCCAAGTACGACAGGTGTTGACAAATGCGACTCGAATGTCTGCTACCTCAGCCTTCCTCTAATTTCATATCCCCATTTCATTATAAACAACGAGACATGAAAGTTCTGGTTTTCAACATAGAGTACAGTAACGACCATAAGACCTAAAATCATACTAGAAAAACGTCCCATCTCAGGGTCCTAGAATAGTTAAAAGTCCCTTGCGTACCTATGCAAGAGAAGGAAATTTTCCGGGTCAGTTTGGATTTGTTAGGTTGGCCTTATTGGTAGAGGTGGCACACTCTTGTAAATCGGCCAAGGAATATGAACGCCAAGTGGAGAAAGTTCGTTGAGGTGGCATCATGGAAGCCAAATTGGTGTTAGATGCTCTGGATTGTGGGTGCAGAGGTGGGCGAGGCGGTGGAGAGCTTGAATATGAGCTTGAATTTGAATCCTCACTGCTGTTACTTTCAGAGCTGCTCATAGCAACAGCCAGAGCCAATGAGCTCCTGCTTGAGCTGATGGGTCTCTTCGATATCCCACCACCGTTATTCTTGAGGGGGAAACTCCGGTTCTTCTCCCACACAAGATTGAACGCCAAGAGATTCCTACGTTTCTTGGAATACGCATTCTCTGGCTTTGCAATGTCCTTCATGGAGGAAACATCGGAGGCATCGGCCAGACTCGTAAAAGACTTTGATTTTCCATTATAGAACTTTGAGATACCTTTTCTGCATGTAGTAATAATTTATAATTAGATAAAGGAACTAATAAAATGTTTGTGTGTGTTCTGGTGAATAATTGCATAATAACCTTAATGGACAGCAGGTACTCAATCCCTTAAAAACAGGTTTTTTTTTTCCTTTTCTTTTAACAATCTATATAGTCGATTGTGTTTCTGAGATCATCTTAAGCTCAAATCAGAAAGAAATCATAGCTTGGCATTGTGTTTTGCAGAACAATTATTTAAAACACACTACAAAGCAATGATTTCTTTTTTATTTCATCTTACGAAAATCTCATCAACACAATCTCCACATCCACTATTGAGTTTGGAAAAAAAGGATGTTAAAAGAACAAGACGATAAACACATGATTAAGAGTATTAAAGAAATGATGCCATCTGCTAATCTTCAGTTTTGGAATGCTCTTCTTTCTCATTATTAACCCTCGGAAACATATCTTTATGTCGAATTTATTATTGCATTCATCGACATTAAATAAGACAGATTTCTACAGCCCTGAATAATGACTACTTTCATTTCGAGAGTTGAATATGAGTATTCTATCTGTTTGTCAGAAAGAAATACTAGTCACCGCGAGCAAGTAAACACAATTCCCTAATAATAGGTCCAAAAAGAAGCAAAAGCAATTGATCAAGCATAGATCAAATGAGTCTATCATTCTAATGGGCAGATTTCCAAATGCCCAGTTCTAAAAGAGAGTTAAATTTTCAAGCCCAATCAAGCATTCTCTAAACATTTCAGTCACACCAACGGTTTTAGTTAAACAAACAGACTCGTTCGGGACCATCCATCCCATTTCGAAACAAAGATTCGCGGAAGAATGTACGAGTTCAAGAGATCCAAAACAAAGGAGAAACAAACATCATTAAATGGAAAGGATTCCAACCTGACGGGCAAAACCTCCTCCAAAGAGTCCATCATATCCAGCGGCCCTTTATACGAGCTCTGAACCTCATCATTCTCGCCGCTATCCTCACCGTCCGACGATCTCGCAGACTGATCACTATTCCTCCCGATCGAAGAAGACGAAGACGTGGAAGCGGAGCTGCAAATATTAGATTCATCAGCCTCCTTCTCAAACCCTTCAGCAGCCTCATCAACAACAACAACTCCACGATCCACATCCGCAGTCCCCAACCTCCGAAACACCGATTCATAACCCAAATCCTCCGGCGAGAATCCAGAGCGTTGATCCTGAACCCGCCTAACCCTATCCAAAGTAATCGACATGACGACTCGTAAATTAAACCGTGACAACAAGAAGAGAGAAGAAAGAGAAAAACGCGGACGACGAGAAGAAGAGAAGGATGAGGGAAGTGGGGGTTTTATAAATGAAGAATTGTGGGATTTTGGATTTTTTTTTTTTTTTTTTAAAGGACGGTGGAGATTGGAATCACGTGGAGGAGAGGCGTAGATCAGAAATGGATGAAAGATGTTAATTGGAAAAGAAATTAAATAATGATGAGATTAGGAGAAAGCAAGAAAAGAAAAGGATAAATAAAATAGGAATAAATTAATGAAGAGGGTAAGGTAAGAGAGAAAGGCAGGTAAAGAGAGGAAAAAAAAAAAAAAAAGCCTTATCCACATCCACTTGCGATTTATTTAATAATATTATACAATTCGGATAACTTTAGTTAACATTTATGAGCTGTTTTTTTCCTTTTTTTTTTTTTCTTTTTTTTGGGTGTTGCCCACAGGATGAGGGGAGGATGGTGGCGAGGCGAGGCGAGGCGACCGCGGATATTAGGGTAGACCTGGGGACACCTGATTATTGAGAAGGGTGACGTGGCGAGGGGAAAGCATAGCATAAAATCGGGTGTTGCGATGCTTATCCAAAAGAAAGGAGAGTGGGGCCCATCCAGATTATAGAAATTCGGAGTACGATCTTTGTCACTTCCAAATCCGGGGCTCGGCTCAACTCGGCGCGGCGTGGCTCGACTGGACTGGACTGGGGGACAGCATCATAGGTATAGGATTAGTAGGATTAGAGGATAAGGTGGTCATTTCCAATGTTAAATTGGAGTCTGCCACGTTAGTCATCATCATGCATTTTTTTATTTAGATATAATATAAGGAGGGAAATTGCCAAGGGCAAGGGCAGAGGGAGCAGATTAAGATGGATCATGGAACGACAAGTCGATTTTACCTTCCATTCCATTTCCATCAAATCTAACATTGACTAGGACAAAACGACATGTAGTTGGGGGGAGGGGGTTTTGGAAAGAATCATGAATCTGGGTGTAGAGTGTAGAGTGGGAAAAGGGAAATGGATAAGGTGTTTTGGTTTCATTGTTTTTTTGAATTTATGGTCGCTGTCGAGAAAATAAAGGAGGTAGCTACTGCTTCTGCTACTGCTGTTGCAGGAAGTGCTTTTGATTTCGTTGGGGTAAAGCTACGTGGAAAGTTTCTTACACTCATATCTGCGTGCGCCCTTTCTTTTCTAGGGGTGTGTGTGTGTGTGGGATTGTATGGGTTGGATTATTCTTCCTCTTTCTCTCTCTCTCTCTTCAAAAATATTATTTAATTAATTTCACACTTTTCCTTTTCAAAATCGTCTAATTCATCAGCTGTTTTTTTAAATCTGAAATATATCATTTTTCAATTTCCAACTCGAATATTTGATAATGCATAATTAAGCTATTATTATTATCTAATGATGTCACTGAAATTAAATGAAGCAATTAGGAGGTAGAACTACCATTCTTAAAAATTAGGAAGTAGTATTGATTATATATATATATACATTTTTTTTTAATTAAACAAAATGAAACAGATGTTCAATATTCAAAAGACACAAGTTCATGGAAAATAATATTTTATATTCAACACAACAAAAAAAAAGAATAACAAAAGAGCATCACGCTTTGAAGAAGCATTTGAATTAAACTAGCTTTTGAAAATGAATGACCTACTTTTGAGTACAACTTTAGCTATTTTTAGTCGCACAATCATAATCTTTATATAATAATCTCGTGAGAAAGTTCATTTTTTTACCCCATACTTAACTTACCATCCACTTTGACCTCAAAATTTTAATTTTCATTGAGGGTTTGAATTAGTGAAATCAATACAGATTGAAACCAAACTAGAAAAACCCCCCAACCCAACCACAAAAACAAGCTACTAAAAAGTCTAAACCTAACATCAAAACATCAACATCCAACAGAAGTAAACTCTAAACATCGCCACCAACACCTACAATGTAATAATAATTAAATTAACTCAACCAACTACAAGAATGCTAGCCACACACACTCATAAAACGTATTTATTTCATCACTTATTCAAATAATTAAAAAAAAAAATTCAACTAAATAAAGTTAAAATTTTACATTAAAACATGACTTATAATAGATAGATAAGATCCTAAACTAAAACTTTACCAATCATCCAAAATTTGTTCTAAATTTAAGAAAAGAATAGAAAAACTTGAATAAATCCCAACCAGTCTCATAGATATATAATGAGCACCATAACCAATTACTCTATTCATTTCCTTGGAACAAAGGCTGCGAGAAAATGATGAAAATAGATAGCAAGTGGGAATAAATTGAAGCAGAAAAAAATCCAAAGAATGAATGCCGACCAATTGGACGTAACCTGATATAGCAGCCATTGACGTAAAAAATTCGATGATTATTTGGTGTGGCACCTGTGTTTTGTTTCAAATATGTACTAGATCTCATAAGCCATTTCCAGCTTTTGAGCGCCAAATCAAGTGATAGTCGTGTTAATGCTACAGCCTGCCCGCAGTTCCTCACGTCAAAGCATCCAATTGTCCATATAAAATGGAGGGCAATGGAAGTTGGAACTTTGGAACATAGATGTCAATCAGCATCTACCAATAATACCTGCCACGTTTCTACCGATCTCTTTTTTCGTTTCCTCCGAAACTGGAACGTCTCCAATGTACATATCAAAGAATGCCCCTGCAAGCATGAATTTCATGGTTGATATCTTCCAATCAATTGTCATCGACTCAACATAACTGATAACTCTTCTATTTTCAATGTCAATTCTCACAGAGAGTTCAAGAAGGTGATGTTTCACTTACTGCACAATTCCTTGCTACGAACTGCTCCAATCAAATTGCCTCCCACTGTTCAAAGTGGTCGTTAGTCATTCACACTAAATGAAGTCACTATAGTCTACATGAACTGAATAATTACAACTTCAAATATGAAAGCAGAAAAATGAGGGAGTAAGAGAACACGGAGGGAAGCAAACGAGTTCCAGAATAGAAGTCTCCCCAATATTTTGTTAGGA
>JAOANK020000064.1:1084258-1099114 GCA_026257165.2 Telfairia occidentalis | reverse complement strand
TGGTTATCAATAGAGTGGGGGAGGGGGAGGGGGAGGGGGAGGTGAGGTAAGAATATTTTGAGATGAGGAAGAGAACTAAGCCTCTCAAAAGGCTTAGCAACCAACCCCTCTGTAATTTCCTTTCATAGGGTTCCTATCATATTTATATAGTAAATTGTAAGCTCTACCATAATGCTAGACGACATTTAGATTTCTCCCAAAATCCGATTCAAGAGTCAATATGCTGCACAATAGGGTATCAATGATATCAAACGTGAATTGATCGAATCATGCTATAATTGTACTCTCTGCTTACTTTCAGTGATTAGTTGTCCATCAGCTGTCTGTCGAAAATCAATTGTTGTTCCCTACAATATTCCAATTCAAATGTTTAACTCTTTGACACATATCAGTACATGAAAAATAGAACACACAAAATAAACAAAATACAAGCAGAAGTGACGCTTTTAATCTAGAATTACCGCAGGCAGTGAAATGTCTTTAGTGAAGAAAGAACCAAACGTCCTCACACAATGGTAATCAGTATCTGGATTTGCCTAAGTCACATTATTTTTAAAAATTAGAAATAATAGAGAATGTGCAGAAGCAAAGATATACTTTAGCTCTATCAGACACTTTACCTTCAACAATCGTGCTCTAAGAGATTTCTCAAAAGCACTGCAATATAGAAATCACTAATCAGAGAATGTTCATCAATTAGCTTAAGCAAGATATCAACATTGTGAACATTAATCAACTATAATATTACATCAAGCTATAAGGATACTTGTTAATCCTGTTTGAATACCTCAATTACCACATCAAATTTACAGTTCAGCCGTAAAATTATAATTACTAATATCAAACGAAACAAATTCCATAAGGACCTGGATGCACTAATCTAGTCCACCATGTCAATCACAGAATTTTGAAACTGTTCAAAGACTAGACTGACAGTGGCAAATCCTTGTGTCATGTCTAATTGAGTTACATAAAGTGGGTAGTCAACTTCCAGCAATATAAATCCTACTGGAAAACCCAACTACATAATACTCATCACCTAGCTAAATCTTCTATGCGAGAAGAATCAATGAAATCACTACAATGAAGAAGGCAATTTGTACAAATGGTCAGTGGTAAAATAATCAAACTGGACATACTTCAAACTCAAACAGCTAACCAACCCATAAACTTTACAATCTATAACTGACTTTAAGAAAACTCAATACACGCTGTGAGATGATAAATTCCTAATGCGAATAAACTGAATAACCTAAAAATATAATATACCCACTATTAAAAGAAAAATGGTGGCCAATATTATAGGTATTCCGCGTTCAATTCCAAAGAAAGAAACATACTCTCTTACAGTATTGATTTTCATCCCATTGCAATTAACCACGAGCCTGACAGTCATATTAATATCCTCCCTGCAGCACGGTAACATATTAAAACAAAGTTAGAAAGAAGGCACAAGTAAAGTAACTTGCCAGGACAGTTAGATCCAAGGTCAAAAGCGAAAACAGAGAACTATGTGATCCATTCAAGCCAAAAACAGTTAATGAGACAAGAAATCCCTTGGCACAGTCATGCCGATTATGCTAAACAAATTTCCAAGTCTTTTTCACACTTCTCAGATTACTTTTGAAACTGGACCACTCTGACAATTGAAATGAAATATCAAAGAAATAATATAGCTTGAACAAAAGAAAACTACTTGAGAAGGTCCTCATAAAAATCACGGCGCTCGTTTAATTCATTTGCGGAAGTAGAAGCATATTTTGGACCAAGCTTCTCACAGACAGAGTTTGGATGAACATCTATAAGGGGAAAATACCAAGATTCAATCAGTAAAAGATGAAGATAGCCACAAAAAAAATGGAGTAATTGATACCAATAAACTTACAAAAGCCAAAAGCATAGACCTTCAGGGATTTAATTTTGATTATTTTCATAATTCTGGATCCAGTTCCAACAAGAACCTGAAATAGAAATTGACGTTGTTTGGCAATATAACCTAGCGTTAGAGTAGACCAATGATAAGAATGATAGAAAAATATTTGGATATCAAAAAAGCATATAAACATTTAGATGAATATTTTAAGGCTATAATCAATGAACATTCACCTCTGAACTCAAGCTGGAATTATTTTCTCCCGACAAAATGTTATCCAGTATCATGGGAAATTCAATGCCAGTTTTGGGTTCAATTGCATGCCTTGTCCAGTTCACATCAGGAAACGTTAAACCAGCATGTCCTCTATAAGTAACTTCACAAGGTTTTTGATCCATGCATCCATGCACTTGCAATTCATTGTTCTCAATTGGAACAGCGATAACATCTGATGATCTGCTGGCCCTTGATACAAGTACAAGTTTGGTCAAATAATGCAAAATGAGAATAAAGGTAGAACAAAGAGGAAATTCATCCCACTCATCTCACAGAATTACAACAGCTTACAAGTTGTTAAGTGGAGGAACTAAAGCAGCTGCTACTGAGAGTAAAGGATGCAACTGCTGCCTTCCAGCTTCTTTACCCAGGAGTTTCGTTGCAAAACTGCCAATCTTCCCAAGAAAAATTGGGTTGGAGTGTTGCTTTTCGAAATTGAAGCTAAAGTGAAATCCTCCAGATCCAAGTCTACCAGAACGTATGCTCCTAACTTCAGTAAAATTTTTAAAGCTTCTAGAATTGGAACCATGTAGATCATCTGCTATCTCTCTAGTCATATTTGCACTGGATGTACTTGAGCACCATAGTAATAGCACGCCAGCGATCTTTGAAAAGCAATTAAAGGCTTCTTGAAGAGCTAAACTTCCAGCCAGATACAAATTTCTAGACTGATATAGAGAATTATCCATGAATGAACTAATATGTGAAAATAGATGACCTCCAAATCTATGAGATGAAAAGGGCTCTATTGGCAAGATATAAGGTGAGCCTCCATCAAGATCAATGAAAAACACCCAATTGTTCCTCATATTTCCTCCTTTTTAAGTTGTATGATAATCAGGATTTCAGGCTTTCTGAGGGGGTAACCAATATCTACTTTAAGAACGGGATCCAGATGACAGGTAAAACAAACCTGCAGAAGATTCTACCTATAATTAAATATACTCGTTGAGAACCGACACCAGAGAGATTACATTCAAACTGAAGAGCAACAATGCAAAATTCCTTAGATAATGCCAGATTTTCCAAAACAAAGTATTCATAATCATTAATCTTCAGAAACGACTATACCGTGGATAACCTAAATTAAGCAAATAAATAATCAATAGATATAGATGCTCAAACCCTGATCGACACATACTCGTTTTATTATTCCAAAATACATGGAAGACAAACCATTGTCAGGAAATTTCATCAGAGCAACTCCTCTGCAATTAAAATTTGGCTTCTAAGACATAGCTGTTTCCACCATTCAGTGCAACAACTATAATAGAAACGAAGCAGGTTCTTTCCAAACATTCAGTTGATCACTCACAATTACATTCCAATCGGTATCATCAAAATCAACCATCGTTGCAACAAATGAAAAAAACACGCATCATAGTAATATCCGATGTCTCCACCAAAAGTCGGCTTTCAATGAACAATTCACGAAACATTACAATTACACAGCCTAATGTGCAATGCGGGAAGAAAAATTACGGATGCAACAACAAACTCATAATTTCTTCAAATGACAATTTCGAAATCCTCAGAAGCCAAAAATCAAATAATAATAATAATCAAGTAATTGACAAAATGATTCTATTTCAAGACATTGACCTGAAAAAACTCACCACAGCGAGATCCAGTTGTTTTTGGACGAAATCGGCTAAGGTTTCTTGCACATTGACAATTAGTAATCCATTCCGTAAGAATTAGAGACCTCAAAGAGAGAAAGAGGAATGCGGTGAAAGTCGTATAGGATTGAAAAAGCTCTCTCTCTCTGTGGCTTCCGGTTTATGGAAAAATCAAAGAAAAGTTTGTGGATTTTGCAAGTCGTTCACGCTTCACTGCCAATAGGACGCATTACGCGCGTAAAAAGCGAGCCCATGTTTTTTCTGGCTTCCTTCTTCTTCTCACTTTGGCGATCTTTGTCGTCTTCGTCTTCGCATGTGACGACATGACGTATCCCACTTTTCCTTTTACACTTCCCTCGTCCGCTGTGTCGGCCACATCCGTAAATACTTTTCTCTGCGCTACGCGGTTTTCCGCTCAATTTTTATTCCTAAACTAATCTAGCTGTATGAATTTTAATCTTCATCGAATTCAACCTCAAATTCAAATAAATGTTACAATCTTAATTTTAATCTTAAACTTATAAATGTTATAATTTTTACCTATGATAAGTTTTTTCAATCCAAAAAAGTTTTTTCATATGCGTTCAATGAATTATAAATCATGTACAAAAAAAAATTAAATTGATAGAATTTTAAAGAAAATATGACATTAGAGACTTGTAAATTGTGGCAAAGTTATTCTATCGTTATTTTAGACATTAATCAAACTAAGTTTTGTACTATACTTTTTTTTTACTAAAATTAATGAGTTATGAAAGTTTTCATATTGCTTTTTGTTAAAATTAGAGAGTGAAAATTGAATAAATGATTAAAATTACAACACTTATGTAAATCTAAAATGTAATTTGATAAAATTGAAAGTTTATGATCAAAATTGATACAACAACAATTTTATATCAAAAATAAATTTTTTTCACAGTTTTTTAATAGTTTATATAAAATTTAAGTTTAAATCTCATTTTACCCATGCATTTCCAAAATATTTAACCTTTTCTAATTTATTTTACTGTGTTCTTTTGACACTCAAAATATCGACCAATTTTTTATTTTCATCTATTTTAGTTGAACTTTTAAGAAGTTAATCATTCTAATTCCAGTCTATTTTAGCCAAAGAGATACTGATCACCATTATAAAGTTTAAATAATGTTAGCAATAAGAACATAAATATGAACATACCTAAAACTAATTGATTTAATTGAAAATTTAAAAATTCAAGAACTACTGATTTGACATTTCATACTCTTTTATCTTTTAAAAACTCGTTTTTTTCTTTTTACATATAAAATCATCTTTTAAACGATGATTTCGCGACTCGAGAAATATAATTTTCAAGGAGTAATAAAGTTGGAAGGTTCAACAAAACTATTTTTGCATCTTTCAAATATAAAATACTTGAATAATTATTTTTAAAAAATATTTTTTCTTCAACTACCCAACTACTTTTCTGCCAAAAATAACAATAATAATAATTGATCTATGAACACAAATCAAAACCATCTCCATTCTCATAGCTTACTTTTAAACCCAAAAGCAAGAGAATAAAGCCTGTTGAAGCTTATGTAATTTCACAACAATTTGGAATACATATAGTTAAAAAGATTTCAACTTTGATAGAATAGGCAAAATTTAATTTGACACAAAATGTTTTAAAATCAATGAATCAGCCTTCCAAATTCCTTCCTTCCTTCTTCAGCTTCAACTTCAATCACTGAAATGAAAATCCAATATAAGTCTGTTCACCAAACAAGTAGCCATTCTCTTTTTTTCTGTGTGAAGCTGTTAACCAGGTCACAATAACCCGGCCTCGAAGAGATTTCGCCGCCTCAAAGTTTCATCTACAAGCTTGAACGTCTTCTTTACAAGCTTCTGATCGAGCGCGGTCGTTCTGTATACCTTAAACACCCGGTCCACTCGATCCGGTGCCGTGCTCTGAAAATACAACTCCTCGAATTTTTTCTTCACAAACCTGTATTCATCAATTTGTATGCATCATTGCAAAAGCTTTCTAATATAAACTGCAAAGTTATTTTACAAAAACTACGAAAAGGGGAAAAGGCAGCTGCATTGTCCCAAGTCGCCGAGCGAGAGAAAGGGCTCGCTTTAAGCAAATTCAGAGCAAGGGATCATAGTTGCAATAATAAGGGAGTAGTAGATACATACTCATAGGCATGCTCGATCTCTTGTTTTCCAGTCGAAACCGACTGATAATCTTTGAACCATTCACACACACTGAGCGGGACCTATCATAAGAAGCTAATTCATGTCAACATTTCATGCAGGGCCTGTCCACTGAGTATTGTAAATTGTAATATTCTCTATCAACACTTACTTTTAGAACCTTTTTCTCGAATATATCGAATTTGTTGAGAAAAAGCATGAACGACGTTTTCTGCACCCAGGATCGAACCGTAGAGAAATCAGTACCCGACTAGTAAAACAAAATTCGCTTGATCACATAAATAGGAACAATGCAGAAAAGAAAACCTCAAAACACTCTTGTTTCAGAACCCACTCAAAAAGTTCCTTGGTCTCCATCATTCGGTTCTTCTGTTCATCCTCGAAAAGTGTTTGATCATACCTGAAACAGTTATAGGTTAATTCATCTGAATCTAACTATAAGGTAAACTTTAATGTAATACTCATTCTTCTGAGAATAGCCGAGGGCCCACAACTTAACTTTATAATCTAAAATCCTTATCGTAATCTCAACGAGGTGCAGGATGGGACAGATCGGCTATGAACATAATGCAAAGAGTGGAATCCTCGATAACCCGATTATCCAAACCAAAAAAAGATAAATGGATAAGTCTCATCACTACAATCTCCACATGGGTGGTTGTTAGATCACCAACTAGCTATGATCTCCTTTTCCTCTATCATTTTACATTTTTAAAATTATCTTTTCATTTCATTGGGATTCTTGACTTCAATCACTACCTTCCAAGAGTTACTCTCCAACCTAGTTCCACCCACTCCAGAGGAAAACAAATGAAAAGAAAACAAAAGAGAAGCAGGTAGTAAAAGCCTTATTCATAAAACTTCATTGCACAATCACATTCCTAAAGGCTAAGCTTCCGGGAGCATCCCCGACCGCATGGTCGTTACTTTGTAAACATCAATAAGAGGAGCATAGATTTTCAGAATCCAATTTCTAGGCTTTTGCCTTGCTACATTTATCAAGCCTGCCGCAGAATCGTAAATGGGTTAAAAGAGTGATGGTCTTACTCACTAATAGCAGCACAAAAGATTACTGCTGTAACACCTTCAAAAAGATGAATCCATTTTCTTCTCTCATTTCTCTGTCCACCAACGTCAAACAGTCTATACACTTCGCCGCTCTTTTTATTTTCCCCAACGGGACTGCCAAAATCAAACCGATACCGTAGTTAATTACAATGCCAAAATTTCATGATTCAGGACAAAGTGGAACATATAAAAGTTCGTTAATACAAAGGCTTTGTGGGGTTGAATCTAATCTCCTGATTATATTATATACCTATGTTATAAATATAAATTATTAAGTTAAGGTGTAAGGTGAGTTTAATCATCTGACAATATAACACATCTACAGTGATTTTACTAAAAATATATCAATATAAAAATGATATATTTGTTACTAGAAACACGTTATAAAGATCCGCCTGACAAAATATTTACCTAAACTGAATTTCAACAACACCTGTTGTACGAACTCTTGCGTAGAGCACGTCCTCCTGATCAAAAGAGAATGCTCAAACAGAAGCAGGATATATAATAGCAGAAGTAAGGGATATTAATTAAACTAAAACTTCATTTAATGTTGTGACAAAGTAAGAGATGATAATTAAACTAGAAGCAACTCACAGAGACTAACTGTATTTTAAAAAATAATATCAAAATAAAATAATTTCATCCATAGAATAGTTATTACAAAGAACGTTTTTATCGAGATAGCCACTACTCATTATGTTGTGGATGACGAAATCTGTAGAGTTGTTAGTTTCTCAAAATTCTGCTCATACAATAAATTTAACTAATAAGAGCTTGTTTGAGAGCATTGTCTAACCATTTGAGCTACAAATATGAAATAACATTCAATTGAATACCTTAGTTGGAATGTAATTTGCATCCGATAATCTTGGCAAATTTTCCATGAAATAATGCGCGCAATCTGGAACCTGTAGTTCATTACCACGAGCATATGTTTCCTAAAAAAAGAATAAGAACACTGAGCACACTTCATCTGGGACAAATTCAAAAAGATAAAAGGCTTACATAATATAAGAAGCACCATGATGAATGTCATTTAAAAGATGCCACCAGCTAATCCAAATGGAGCAACGGCTACCTGAATCGCGGCATCTTTCCATAAAGTCTCTATATCCTGCGCATGCTCCCTAGTCAGACGTGGGTAATCCAATCTACCTCCAATATCTGATAATGTCTCGCCAATTTTCTGGTGTAAATTCACATGCAGGTACAATAATAAGCAGCAAAAAATTTAGTACGCATCCATCCTAGTGTACATAAGCCAGCAAATTATACTTCGTGAAATGTTCGATATTTACCCTTGTGCATGCTTAAATCAGTCTTAACAAACTTTCTATTTCATCAAATTCGACCCCCTAAATTTAACTAAGTTTCCATTTTATATAGAAGATTAGTGCCTAGCTGTAAGTGTTCTTTTGGCCGGACGGGGCTATTTTTATGGGTATTCTTTCAGCTTTTTATTACTTGGCAATTTTCTACTTTAGTCCTGGTAAGATATTAATTACACCGCTCATTTAAATTTAGGATTTAATTCGATGTAGTAGAAAGCTCAAAGTTAAAATTTGCCTCAGTAAGCCAAGGGTAAAAATATTCCCTTTTAATTATTTTTTAAAAGAAGCGAAACTCAGCCATCAGAAAACATGAATCATTGCATCCTATTCCCTTATAATTATTATTTCGTATTTCGGATAAATGGTAAATGAAGCTTTATTACAGTATAAATCTGTCCCCATTTCGATTTCTGAATCATGAACCAGCCAGCTAGAAAAATTCTTTTTGCAACCAATGGCAAGCAATATAAAATGGTATGAAATAAAAGTTCAAGCCATGTAGGGAACAGATACCTTGTTTTCACTGGATAAAACATACTTCGAGAACTCTTTATCACTTTGAGCGAGCTCCTTTGAACCATCATGTAGTACCTGAAATGCCAAGTTCGATAAGAGTTACAGCTCTTGAATTAACAAAAATTACAATATCGACACACCTCGCATCAAATATCAATACATTATGATTGACAGTTTTTGGAACTCAAAAATCGAAATATAAGATCAACATGCCTCTAATCAAAAGATGAGGATATTATGTTTTAAAATTTTGGACGAAACCATTTGCTCTTTAGATCATGCAGAAAGGGAAATAACCAACACACCCTTTCCAATATTGCATACTTTTATAGTCTGATACACATTTGCATGAATGACTGGAATATAGCTCTTTAGCTCTGCCTCATCAAAGCCAGTTTGGAACAACAATTTTATCTGAAAAAAATGGAGAAAATGCAATAAAATGTTAATAACCAACTTCACTACAGCATTGCAGATTGTGACAGAAAAGAATAAAAGGGCTTGCCTGCTTAAAAATGGTGGATTTCCCAGACTCTCCAGCACCTAAACAATTGGGTAAATTTCAGCTTATTTGCATTGTCAAAGAAAAAATTGAAAAAGAAAATCCAGAGGTCATTATCACTCAGAAGCAGATACACAAAATCTGCAAATATTTCCTCTGTAAGTGGGTTTTCTGTGATATCCACGCTTATGAAACTCACTTCTACATAAATTATAAACCCATCAATCAAACACTAATTACACAAATCTAGGTTTATATAACCTATTCCTTTGAAGGACTCAAAAAATAGATTACACAAAACTAAGCAACCAAACATTCCCATTCCAAGCCCCATGCTTCATGAACCAAAACTTACTAAAACGATGAACCAAACATCTCCTAAATATAAAGCAACATATCATCTCCTCAATTAATTTTTAGGATTGAGAAAGCTCATTAGCACTACTACTAACAAGTACCAAGAGCTGTACTTAAGAGCCCATAAGAAATCACGCAGACCTAAAAAACCAAATTCCAATGGACTAACACAGAGAAAGAAGGCACAGAAACATAAAAAGGATGTTATTTCCCCTCTAAAGCTTGAAATCTCTATCATTCAACACACATGCCCTTGTTCCGTTTTCAAAAATTCAAACGCAAAAAAGTTGATTCCTCATCTATTACACAGAGAGAACAAAGGGATTGTGAGGCTAAAATACACTTACCAAGCAGAAGAAGTTTCTGTATATGTTTTTCAGCCTCTGTTTCTTGCTCAATCCGCCTTTCTATTTCTGCAGCCTGGAAAAGCAGGTGACTACAATCATATCGAACTCGAGATTCAACAAGAGCAAACCAATCCAATTCGCAGAAGCAAATAATCATATATTCTGAGGAAGCATGGATTCACCTGCGCATTCTCTTCAGTATCTTGTTCATTGCAATGGCGATTTCTGCTGCAGAGTAAGCCCATATTTTTACTCAAAAGAGACAGCATAGAAAACGGCAGAACACTAATGATACACGCAAAGATTCATCGGCATCAAATGGGTTTGCAATTGCCTTCGAAAATGTTCGCTCATATTGTAATCTTCAGAGCCAGCCTACACATCAAAACCCCGTATCAAGCATGCAGAAACAAAATCAAAATCCACTTCTGATGAACTTCAAAGAAACTTCCAATTCCTTTTACCCCTTCAATTCAAAGAAACAGTTCACAAAGCACACAGTACAGCATGCTAAAATGCAATCCAATCAAACCCCATCATCATCAAAAAGAAAAAGAAAAAAAAAAAGCAGACAATTCCGTACAAAAGACCTAAAAAACCGTTGGATCAATTTCAAGAATCCCCACGAGACAGCAACATTGAAATCCCACCAGTTCAAATGAAAAAGAAAGGAAGGAAGAGAAAAAAAGATCTAGAATAAGCTGAAAAGGGGTTGACTGAAGAAAGAGTACCGTCGCAAAGGGTGGCGGAATCGGAGGGAAGGATGCGCCTAGATTTGGCGGATTCGTAGCACTGAACAAACTTCGTCGTGTTCTTGACTGCAGTGGGGTTTAATCAAGAATCGTATTAAATTGATTGAAGGGATAAAAAAAATATATATATATATATTTGGGGGAGTTATGTGGGTAAAGAGATAAGTGTACGAAAAGAGTATAATTAAGAGCAGAAGTGGAAAAATTTGAAGGAAAAAAGAGAAAAAATATGTACGTGTCGGCTAAATCAGTGAGTAAGGAGAAAAGGTGAGAGCGCCGAAAGCTGCGAACCAAAATGCCTTGCCTTGCCTTGCCTTCCTCAATTTCTATTTCAATTTCCATTTCAATTTCAATCCATTTTTCTCATTCAGTCAAAGAGAGGAAAAGACAGGGTCTGATTAGAATCAAAAATATGTTTTTATTTTAATAGAAAACAATTTCTTACTTGGGAAAATACATTCTTTCTTGTTTTTTCTCCTCTCTCTCCCTCTCTGTGACTGATGTCTATGTGGACCGTTGACCGACGACCGTGGAACGTGGACTGTGGACTGAGCTGCCCTGTCTTTTTTGCCCTGTCCCAAAAGCCAAAACTTTCTATTTTCATTTTCTTTTTTTTTCTTAACGTTTTCGTCTAACGTTTGAATGTTTTACATTTTTACATTTTTTTTAGTTCAATGAATAATCGAATCTACGATTAGCTTGATAATATATGGCTTATCTACTTAAGTTATATTCATTTTCAATTATACTATTTTTGTTGGTAAATATTAAAATTAGTTGATAGTAAATTTTTATACGACATGATAATTAAAGACTCAGTATAAATTTATATGATGAGTTAAAACCATTTAAAATAAGAAACTATGAAACTTTCAATAAGTTCTTATAAATTTGAATACTGAAGTATAAACTTTTCTTTATTAGGTGGTCTAATATCTTCTTTTAAATGTTTAAAGACTCCCAAAGTATTATGTTATGTGTAGATTGGTCGATCTTAACATTCCCTAAAAAATATTGTAGAATTGATTTTTTTTTTAATTTAAAGAATAAATTGAAAGTTTGCAAACAGTAAAAGACTGGACTAAGAAAATTCATGTACTATATGTTCTTGAAGACAAAATGTTTAATCTTTTACAATTGCATTTGTTGAATTTTAAAAAGACAAAAATATATATATTAATGGATGGTGGATCCAACCCTGATGTTAATTCCTACTGTCTTTTCCATAGATCAAAGAGGCAATGCATTTTTTATCCCCAAAAAAGGGTAATGCATTTAAACCTTTTTTTTTTTAAAGTAAATAATTGGTTAAAGACATATCTTCTGACCAATAGGTCATGAGTTAAAATCTTCATCCCACATGTTGTTGAATTTAAAAAAAGCAAATAAAAACAAAACAAAACAACGGTAGGCAAATCAAATACAAAGTGCGTTGCCATCATGGCACTTGTTTACTGCAATTTTAAAAATTTTGATATTTACTTCACATTTATTGAAATTTTCTTTTTAATTCTCTCTTTCAACTAAAAATAAACTTTAAGAACCAACTCAAATATAATTTCACTAATCAAAAGTTAGCCTCTACAAATAGATTTCAGGGAATAAAGCACTTATAACCCTTTTTTTTAACCGTGAAGATTCGATCTTTCCCCTCGAAGTTTATTAAACTAAAAAATAAAACATTACAGTTTCAATTTTTTGTACCACCAAACTAACAGAATTAAATGAATAAGTAAAGTAAGCTTTAAGTTGTTTTCCTTGGCTAATTTATATGGTTAAATATTTTATTTTGCAAATATTGGTTTGTATGGTGAAAATAAATAAATAAAGAAGGCACCGAATTTGGGTGATACTAAACAAATTGGATACTGTGGAATAAAAACATTCATGAGAAAGTTATTTTGAATTATGAAAAAAAAATGCAACCATCATGACATTGGCATGACTGATGAAAAAAAAAAGAAAGAAAAAAAAATGATTCTATTTTTGAAATGTTGGTGAATAATAGTAAAATTTTTCAAAGAATAATATGTTTGAATGAAACTGTTTCGATGGCATGTTGCCACGTGTCTGTGATAGAACTCTTAAAGTTAATAAGGTTTTATGATGCGGTTGATGACTCTCTTGGCAATGTGCAACTTATTTAATCATAAATTCAAACATTGTCAAACAAAAATTCACAAATTCAAACGTTTTAATTTATCCAAATGATTGGTTATGTTGATTAATGATAGCATATAAACGTGCTAGTTTTTGCTATAACGTCAATTATATATGTCAAATCGTACATAATTCAACTGGTTAAGACATATATTTCCGATCAATAGATAATGGGTTCGAATCCTCATCTCACGTACTGTTGAACTAAAAGATATCAATTATATATATTACGATATGTATTTTTTTAGTTCAACAAAATGTAAGGTGGAAATTTGAATAACTATTTGATAAATAAATAAAAATTTGAACTAGGCTTAAGTTGACATTTAAAAAAATATATATATAATACATTCGCTTGCTTTGTATATCTGTGTGATTTTCTTATTGTAAAATTATGCTAGCTTTAAATTGTATTTTATTTGTTCTCAAATAATTATTGAATGTTTGTTAGTAAAGAAGTCATGTAGCCAATATTCGGTGAAATTTTGACAAAATTCAGAGTGAGATAGAAAAAAAAAAGTAGCTTAAAAAAACCTTAAGCAACATAACATTTTCAATCAAAGCGCGTGATTACAACGCTACAACTTCATTATTTGTCGTAAATTCAGAGTTTCATATATGGGCCGTGATCCATTTCAACGATTTATTTGGGCCCGGTCTCAAATAAATATGGATATGAAGACTTGGGCTTTAGGCCCAACAGAGGATCATGCTTGGGCCGGTACATGGATGCTCTATGGATTGAGCTTTCGTTCGATAGCCTCTCGTATTATTCTCATTTACTGATTACGGAAATTAAATAAAATAACTTAAAAAAATAAAAGTAATCAAATTTGAGAAATAAAAGAGTAATAATATGTTATTACACTTATTTACTAATAAATGTCTTTATTTCACAGTCAACTTTTATGACTCAATTTTCAAAAACTAATTGTGGTTTCTTGTAAGTTTACTTTTGGTTATTGAAAATTGCACAAAATTCGAAAGCTTTTATAGACAAGTGAAAGTGAAACAAATGATAACAATAACAAACAAACATATTTCAAAAAAAGTAATGTAAAATATTATCAATGATTCATTTCTAATTTCAGTCCATGCATAAATTTTGCTAATTTTAGTAATTGAAGGGGACAATTTGAAAATAATTAGTTATATTTTTAAGACATTATATGAGTTGATAAATAAGCCACCTAAAAAAAAAAAAACCATTTACTATATTAAATAGGTTTATTTTCTTCTGGTTGATATTGATCGCATACTGCTTTTGAAATAATGTTATCCATTTCATTGAAATATCGATTCAATAAGCAATTAAATGATTAATAATTAATAACTCGTAGATAAATATATTAATCATGATTCGTAAAGGTGTTTTGGTTTTGATATATATATTGTATAGTCAATAATAACTAGAAATATCAGCATGGCTAATTATAACGAATTAATGGTTTTTTTAATCTACAATGTTAATATATGGTTGATAGTTAAGTTTATAATATAATTATATCATCATAGTAGGTTAATTATCTACTTGTAACGTTTAATAATTCGTTCAAATTTGAACAACTCTCTGACCAACATATTTAATTCTTTTTGTTCTCAGTCCATTGTATTTTTACCAATCAAAATCTTGTAGACTTAAAAAAAAAAAACAATAATAATTATAAATTGACCAATACGAAGGGAAGATGAAGTAAAGTTGTACGAAATGAAGTATTTTTAAATGCATGTTTTCGAGTCAAGTAATTTAATCATACCCTCCTTAAGTAACCAAAAAATGAATAAAATTTTCTTAGGCCAATGACAAAATTTAACATATAACATATTATAAATGACTTAATTTCAAAGACCTATATAAAAAAAGTACTCTCTT
>JAOANK020000064.1:1070053-1080848 GCA_026257165.2 Telfairia occidentalis | reverse complement strand
CCATGGAGTAAAAAAAGGAAAAAAAAAAGAGTCTTAACTAAACCTTTTGAAACCAAGCCAAAATGATAAGGATTTAATTAATTATTTTTTTAAAATCATGAATACCAAATTGAAATTATATTCAAATTGGAATTTTAACCATTTGTTTTTTTCTTTTTACGATAGCTAATGAAAATGGCAAAATTTTCCAGGCTATTTGACGACAATGAGTGACGTGTACAGCTACGGCGTGGTTCTACTGGAGCTGCTGACGGGGAAGCCGTCGATGGACCGGAAAACCGGCGAGTTTCTAGTGGACTGGGCGAGACCAGTTCTGAAGGACTCGAAACGGCTCTACCGAGTCATGGACCCAAGGCTCGAGGGACTGTACTCGGCCGACGGCGCTCGTAAGGCCGCCGCCTTGGCCCACAGATGCCTCAGCCGCAACCCCAAGCGCCGGCCCCCTGTCACGGAGGTCGTTAACTTGTTGAAATCCTTACAGGACTTTAACGACGTGTTCACGGCGCCGTTTGTGTACGTCGTGGAGGACTGCGGCGCCGAGGGGAAGAAGGGGAGAGAAGAGAGAGTTATGGAAGGGAGTGGGCTTGGGCTTGGTAGCCTGGGCCTGGGCCTTGGTTGGAAAAACTGGAGGCCCATCTCTGTATGATATTTTAGATTAAAGGGAAACGGGTTGGGATAAAATAAATCCCTATAAAATTTAGTTTTTTTTCTTAACCCTTCTTCTCGACCTTGGATAAAATCGTTAGGTGGTGGAAGAAGGTTTTTGAGAAATGTATGGAATACTTGTAGATAAAATTGTTAGTATTTTATACACTATAAGTTGTGTGTATTCAAATTGAAATTTTAATGAAAAAAAAAGGAGAGAGATTCAAAAATTTATATATAATGTTGCACAAATATAACTCTATTTGATTTTCTTTTCTTCTTCTTCATCTCTTTATATTGAAATGACTTTGTTTGGTGTGAATTGAGATTCGTGTACGAAGAGAGAAAAAAGAAAAAAATCACTCGATTTTTTTTTCCTGAGTGGGGACAATTACTCAGACTTGTAAAAAGAGTCATGATAGTTTATGTCTAATTTAGTGCCAGATAATACTCGTAGGGGTAGTAGCACTGCGAGATAGTTTGATACTTGCTAAACAGTTTCGGACTTCACCTCATTTGGGTGAAAACTAATTCAAAATTTGTTTGGAGGTTGATCACGAGGATGAAAATTTTTGCCAATGAAACTCAACTTGTAATAGAGGACATCGAGCGCTTAAGAGGCAAACAGGGTAGCCCATTTAGAAATTGGGATGGAGGCATGTGCATAATCCATTTTGAAGTGATCACAACTATCCAATTTTGTAATATTTTTTTTACTATTATTTTATTCCTCAATAAATAAATAAGCTATTTGACATATGCTCGTGTTAGTATATATCAAGCATTTTTATTGTCTATTTGTATATTTATGATGAGGATGGGGCATGGAGATAAGAGAACCGACCTGAACCGGATACTGACCCGCATTATTCCGGTTCGAACAAACGCGTGAACCAAATCGACGGACATGAATGGAATAAAGGGACTTATTGCAGTTTTTTTGTTTATTTCTTACAATGAAGCTACAATTCTCTCGGTGTTGGCGCGATTAGAAAACCTTATATTTATAAACCGGCAAAAACGCAAGAGTTCAGATTCGAGAACTCATTTTTCTCGTCATTTATTTTTCCGGTAGATTGAAATCGAGCAGTGGGGACGCCGGAAAAATGGAAGCGGTCGGGCGAGTTGCCGGGAGCATTCCCGGCCATGATCGTCGAGTTCTCACGGCGGTTAATGCCGGAGCGTCCAGTCTTTCGTTCGTGGGATCAGGATTCATAGTGCTCTGCTATGTCCTCTTCAAAGAGCTTCGCAAGTTCTCCTTCAAGCTTGTCTTCTATCTTGCCCTCTCCGTGCGCACCTTCTCCTTCTTCTCTACTTCTTTTATTTCAGATCTACTTATTATCTCCATCTCTTTATATCGTTAGCGAGAATCGGTGGTTTTTGTTTTAATGCTGTGATGTCGATAATTGACCGTGAAGATAAAGCAACACTAAATCTGAAATTCAACTTGACGTAAAATTAGTGCGAAATTCGAATGATGAAGCGTGAATTTCATAGCATGGTTACTTAAAGTTCCTGAGCGTAGAGTTTGAAATTTAGGATTTTTCTTCCTTTTTATACCTTGCTGTAACTTTTCAATTTAATTAGGATCTCTTATCGAAGTGTCTGCCCTCGAATGCTAGGGTTTTTCGGTGAAGATTATATTTACCAAATTCGATTTAGTTTTGAATGTTCAGTTAATTACAAACTATTTGTTTTTATCTACAGTTGTTGGTGCTCGGAATACATTTTGCAGTCGGATTTTTTTAAAGTCTGTTTGCAGCATTAGACCGAGTAATGTCAATAATTTTGTTTTTGTTTGCTAGTGATTCATAAATATTCGTGAAGTCATGCCATATTCTGCGATAATCGTGTGCGCTGAACAAAGTAGCGAACGTATAACAGATAGCGTCATGGATAGCTACTGATCTTAAATTCTGTGCGACACATATAATAGTGAAATTTAATCAGCTACATTAATCAATTAATAACATGTACATGTGATGACCATCACGGCACCACTTGGTTTTCTTTTTCCTGCGAACTGAAATTTATAACAAATCTGCAATAAGAAACAGAACTGCAAGGAAAAGGCAGTTTCTGGGGCGAGAGACTTCCTCTGAATTTCAGCCAAAATGTTTAGTTGCAAAATGCTTGCTTATTAATCGCAATTTCTTGGGATGCAGGATATGCTTTGCAGTTTCTTCAACATGGTTGGGTAGGATTCCTGTTGTCATCTTCACAAAATGGATTCACTTTGTCATTCCAAACTTTTTACTAATGAATATTTGTTCTCAATATAGGGATCCGGCAACGGGATTTTACTGTTATGCTCAGGGCTATAGCACGCATTTCTTTTGTGTGGCATCCTTCTTGTGGACCACGACAATTGCATTTACCCTTCACCGTACTGTTGTTAGACACAAAACAGACGTTGAAGATTTGGAGGCTATGTTTCATTTGTATGTTTGGGGTACGAATTCAGCTGTTGCATTTACTTAGCATCTCAAATAGCTTCTGACTTCTTCTATTTTTCCTTGCACTACTGGTTACGGATTAGTACACTGAGCCCTATTTTTTTGCTTTCCCATACTAGTATTTTTGCTTCTAATATTGTTTCATACGAGTTATTTTGTAATTTAGGATGCTAATTTAAGTATTTATCTTATTTTCAGGAACATCGTTAGTATTGACTGTCATACGTTCTATTGGTAACAACCATGGACATTTGGGTACCTGGTGTTGGGCACAAACAGGGCGTACAGGAAAGGTGGGTCACTTTGAATCACCTCCTTCAAGCTAGGATTGTGTTTTAGTTATGTCTGTCACCGGGATGACACAAATTCCAAAAAAATCTTTGAAGTTGAATGTATTAGAAAAACAAGATTGACTTCTATTCTTTGCATTATGCACTTGCATAAATGCTATTTTCATTTAGAAATGCAGTGTTAAACGTAACACGAAATTTACTCGTGAGGAACAAAATTTCCATCTTCATATACATTTCACCACATTGTAGAATACGATCTGTCTCTCAAAATAGAAAGGATAAGGATTATTTCTTTTTACTAAAAATCTTCAACTTCAGTTGTGATTGCATTTTCATACTAATCTTACTTGAGTATGTCGATTCTCGCAGGCTGTTCACTTTATAACATTTTATATGCCACTCTGGGGTGCAATTCTCTACAATGGCTTTTCTTACCTTCAAGTGATACGCATGATTAATAATGCTACCCGTGTATGTATTCAAATCATTTCTGAAGAATATCACTCGCTATCTTTGCAATTCATAAGTTTTTCTATTGTGGAATTTTAGATGGCAGTTGGCATGTCAGATAGGGCTTACCAGTCAGATGCAAGAGCAGACATGAAGGTGTGATTTTCAATAATTGCTTCGATATGGTGTGGAGAGATTAAAAAAAGAACAGTGATAACAAAGAGAGAAAAAGCATGTCCTCATAATTAGACTGAATGAAGATTGTTTTATCATTTATTTTATTAGGGGCAAATTATCATTTGTTTTCCATTCTCTTCAAACGAATTTCAAGGACATAGAATGAATAAATCAAGAAACCAATCTGAAATATTATAGGCGTTTTATGTGTTATAGTTAGTCCAGGACTTCTGAATCATAATTTCAGTCTCTCATCCATTGTAAAAATATTTAGTTACTTTTCTCTTAGAGTAACGACATGATAGTGGATTCTGATTATTTGCCTTAAATTATCGGGGTTTTATCCCTTTCCCATTTAACAGGCTTTAAACCGATGGGGATATTACCCACTCATCCTCATAGGGTCATGGGCTTTTGGTACCATCAACCGCATTCACGATTTTATTGAGCCAGGTCATAAAATCTTCTGGTTATCAGTTCTTGATGTTGGGATGGCTTCTCTTATGGTAACCATCGCAACCTGTTTTCCTTATGTTTTTTTCTTTTTTTGTGAAATAGTTGTGGAATGACTTTATGATTATAAATGCTGCATGGGGTTTTAAGGATGTTTCTAGATGTCATTGACCTAAAAGGATACCGAGGCTTTCTCATTACAGATATTGTTAATCACTCCCAAACCCAATATTGATGATGGCAGGAGGATTTATAAGCACCTCAATCACCGTTTTAACCATAAACTTTTCCACAATTTTATGAGGCGTGATTAGATTTCTTCTAGTAATATTAACAAGCTAGTTATGGTTTCTTACGTGCTATAGGGCTTGTTCAATTCAATAGCATATGGTCTGAATTCTTCAGTACGGCGGGCAATTTATGAAAGACTAGACCTGTAAGTAAAACTGCTGCTTATTTCTTTTCTTTTCATTAAATCTTTTCATTTGGACATCCAAATTTTTGTATATGATTAATTTTCTCTTAAATTGCATACTAGTGTTGGTTATGATTATGGAACTTTACTATGTATGGCATTGATCCTCCCCATCCCCCTCCCCCTCTGCCCTTAAGGGAAAATGAAGAAAACAGGAAACAAATAAAATGAATAAGTCGCTGTAAATTAATTTGTTCGCTATCTTTTAAAGCTGGTTTTTCTTAAATACTGTTGCGACGTCTGGTCGGGCAGCTAATTTAATAGATTTTGACTTTTAGTATAGAAATACAATTTCAACCTTATAAAGAGTGTATGTGGGCTAAGATGCAAAATGTCTGAATTAATACATCGGCAATGAATTGTGATAGAAGCTGAAATTCGTGAGTTTTAAATAGTGCAAGGTAGCAAATTCTAGTTAATACCATGAGACTGGGAGTTTCAGTGACGGATAAGTTAAAAGAAGTAAATTGAGATTTCTTTGCTCGTGCAATTTCCTTGGTCTTGAATGCGCGATACAATGTGTGTGTCAAAAAAAAAAAAAAATCTTCATGATTCATTTAATCAAATATATCTTCTTTCAAGTGATTCCTTGCTTTTGCATATTTTAACCAGGTTTTGGCCTGAAAAACTTCGGAGATGGCTCGCCAGTAGCTCAAGGTTCCGAAACCAACAACAAGAAGGTGAACTGGTTTCCTTGAAAAGTCAAGATCAGCCATAGCGACTTGGTCAATGGATGTTTTACCATTGGCAAGACTTCCTTCACAAGATTTATTTCCTCCGTTTTGTACGAGGGCATGTAAATAGGAGCTGAGCAATTCATTGTCCGTAGGGTAATATGATCATCTATTTTGTTGATATGGTTTTCATGATCTGCTGTTTTACGCGGGTACTGATTCTTCACTGACCTCTGATTGACATGAATATGATAGAGAATTAGCTGTCCCTCAAATGGTGATCAGGGGGTGGAAAATCGTGGAATGTAAAAAGCTTTGGACACTGAATCTGTAGATTGTAGAAAAAGATTCAGCTGCCTGATCAGAATTCATGTATGCCATTTTATGCGCCGTTCATTATCAATTTATCGTTGCTAAGCGTTCACACGCAGCTTTATTTTACTAATGCCAAATGCTTTGAAATTTTGTGTCGTTACGTTTAGTGATGATAGATATTATTTCCCAAATCTCTGATTTGACGCGTAATTTTATCTTGTTTTGCACTTCGTTGTTTTAATTTAGTGGGATTCGTTTGTGGCTTCTGAATTTTGTCCTTATTCCATAAAAAGCACGTATCGCCAAATCTTAGATCATTTGCAGGGCTGATAGCCGAGGCCGCCGCCATCGCATCGCATGCTTTGGCCTTTCAGTCGGGATGGGTCGGTGGTCTCAATCAGTGGTGTCGGTCGCTTCTCCTTGCAGATAAGCATGAGGTGCAACTGGAAGCTGCCATTTCTAAGGAGCCAACTTTACAGATAAGCTATTTCACTTCTATATTAAATTCTTGCCTACCTCACGTATTAGATTTTCAATACTTTTTTTCATACTAAATTACAAATCGTGTCTTTTTTGGTTTTTTATTTTTGAAAATTCAAATTATGAAAGTTATTATTTATGCCTACCTTGTCTTTGTTTAGTATTTTACTTTTTTATAATGAACTCGTTTCAAGAAACAATTGTTTTGGTTTTCAAATTTTGGCAAGGATTTCAAATTTATTTTTGAAATTGGATTAGAAAAAAGAAATTAGTAAATAACATTGTTTTAAAAATAAAAATATTATCAAACAAGCCTTTTTGTTATATTTTCTTCAAAAATGTATTGCAAATGATTGTAGAGATTTCAATTTTCTTTTTTTCTTATAGTTTTTCGACTCGTTCTACTCGTGATCTCATCTGTTTTTTCATATCACCGAACAATCCATAATTAAAATTTCAAGATAAGCATGTCAAAAAGGTCAAAATCATAAGAGTCTATTTTTTGTAAATTGTATAAATTAAAATAAAAATCTATAGCTATTAAAGAGAAACTCCCTCTGTGTTATTTCTCTAATCCACAGAGGTACAAGTATAAGAGTATGTGAAAATTTAAACCATGACAAAGGCTTTAAAATATTCAGACTTTGTAAGTTAAATTGCTGAAAGGATTAATAGTGAAAAACACCTCAATCGAAATCTTACATTAAGATAAAAAACTTTTGGGGAGTAGTACTTGTTATAGTAATGAAACTTGAGAAGACAGCTAATGATTGGAGGAAAGAATAATTATGCTGTGAACCAACTTCTCCCACACGTCGCACCACGGATAGATTTGACACAGACAACCACCTAATCATAAATTTATAAAGACGCTTTGATTCCCTGATTCTGCATCCTAGCTGTTTGAATGTCAAATCTAGCTTCTTTTTTTTTTCAAGTGATTGCATTTTGGTCTGCCCGTTTGGAAAAGGATGACTTGAGATTGAGAAGTTTGGGTTTTGTTTGTACACATGTATATGATTTGAACAGACTGGAGCTTAGAAAAAAGGGTTGGAACAACAAAGATCCCTTGTATTTTGAAAAATCTATATTTATAGACTCAAAATAGCACCCAAAATATCCGTCTTAAATTCAAACTTTAAACGCAAATTCAAAAACCCGAACTTACAAACCCAAAATACTACCCGAAAACATCCGTGTAAAATTGAAACTTATCTCCAAGATTGTAATCTTGTCTTCACTCTTCTCTCAACCATCCCACTGAGATTTTCATCCCAAAGAAGGAAAACCCACAAGAATGTGAGTCAAATCTTAACATTAGAAAGGTAAGGAAAGTTGTGGAGGATGGGGCTTAGAAGGCAGAAACTAGGGCGATAAGATCAAACTCAAACTCAAACTCAAACTCAGGCCTTTCTTTATTTCATCCACACAATGAATAGAATAGGTGATTTTGTTTGCACTTGCAGGTGGTGTTGGTTTTTTAGGCATAATAACGCACACAATAGGCGGGTGGGGCTAAGTGGGATGCCTTTCTCATGTGCTTGGTACCAACGATCCCTTGTCTTTTATCTTCTACTAATTGATTGGACATATTTTTCATTGTTTATGAGTGGTACGATTGTTTCAACCACCAGGGCCAAATTGGCTTGGACT
Source organism: Telfairia occidentalis (assembly GCA_026257165.2). Taxonomy (NCBI): domain Eukaryota; kingdom Viridiplantae; phylum Streptophyta; class Magnoliopsida; order Cucurbitales; family Cucurbitaceae; genus Telfairia; species Telfairia occidentalis. Next base: position 1,072,777 of record JAOANK020000064.1, on the reverse strand, counting down.
GTCAACTCAACTCCATGACCCCACTCTCAAACCTTCGTTTTTTTTTTTTCTTTCTTTCTTTCCCAACTTGACCCTCCCGGAAAACCTATCTACAGCACATGCACTGGCCCGTTTTATCACGACTCTCAGTTATGGTTCCCTCTTCTCTACTCTTCACTCATTTCCAAAGCAATTAACGCTAGTCCTTTGGGGAAGGAAGAATGAGGAACTATACATGTATTTGTGTTTGGCTGCATTTTGCAATTGGTGTGAGTTGTTTTTTTTTTCCTCCATTTTTTAGGTAAATTATAAATTTTGTTGAGACTTGAAGGACCGCTATAGAGCCCCCTTCTGTCAATTTAGTTGATGTTTGGTGGATATGGATTGTCGCAATGCCTGACTATATGTATTGTTGGAACATATAGACTTAAAATTCATGAATGACTTTCAATTGCTCGCTCAAATACTCCCTAAGAAATAAGGGAAAAGGATTTTTCAAAATTGATCTATTAGGTTTGAGACGAGCTAAACTATACATTCCTTCATCAGATAAACTCTTATATTAAAAAAAAAAAAGAATATGTTTTGAGATGATATAGCAACTTAGATGGAGTAATTGATTGCAACTACAGCCTATACTATCGCCAATTTTATTTTATTTTAAAATGATATTAATTGCAAATACATTAATACTCTGCACCTCTGCACATTATATTAATACCTCCGTTCATTAATTCACAAGGAGAACTAGTGTGGGAAAAAATGGAAACTAGATCAGGGAAGAGGATAACGTGGCAATTTGGCGGCCATGATTTTGCGGTGGTTATGATGGTGATTGATAATAAGCTTTAAGAGTTAGAAATATGTTTTATATTACATCAATTATTTAAAAATCATTTCAAAGCACTGTTAGTTACTGTATGCTTGTCCATATGAGCATGGCAAAGATATTGGTATCTTCTTTTAAGTTCTAATTCCTCATTTATCATTGTTAAATTCAAAATAATAATAATAATAATAATAAACCCTTCATTTACAATAGATAATGTTCTGAAAAGAAATTTGTTCTTATCATCCAAAGATAAGTATGTAAAAAAGAGACACAAAATTTTCAACATTATTCCCCCAAAAGGCTCCAACAAAACATCTCTTTCATCTCCCAAGACTGGGAACAAAAATGCAATATTCGGTTGTCTATCATGCAATCCTTTCTGTTGGGTGAATATTTGGGTTGGCAATGCATTTCGTAAATGCCACATCTTAATTTAATAAAGAACAATCGTACTTGATCTTAATTTTAAAATAAAATCGATTGAAAGATTGCTAACAGCCATGCAACTGCAAAATTCAAATCTCTTTCGGTTCGGGATCGCTAATCATCAATAGGAAATTTTTCTCAAGAAGATTAAGCAACGGAATCGGAGGGGAGGGGAACCTAGCAAAAAAAATTTACACAGCCAAATTTAATCCACAAGATTGGCGCTCATTTATTTCTATTACATCGTACCGCCGGTGAACGGCCGTCGTCTAATCATAACGAGTTCACCTTCCAGGCATGGCGGAGAAACAGCTACTGGAACGGGAAAGCGATCTTGAGGCGTCCTTCTTGGGAGAATCCAGCGATCGGCGGAGAAGCTGTTTCATGGCCGAAATCAAATCCTCAGTAGGATTGAGGGGAGGAATTGAAGACTTGAATTCTTTATGAAACTTCATGTGCCTCTTGACGGCTTCACCGGTGGTGATATTTCCCTGAGATCTGAGAGACTCGTCTTTCACAGCCTCCGAACAGAGTCCGCAAATCCAACGGCCGTCGTACCTCTCGCGCACACGAGCGATGTACGCCGGAGTGCACTCCTCCGTCAATCCGCAGCACTCGCATTTTACAGACTCCACGTCGATTACTTGAGCGTTGTGTTGCGTCACCGGCGCCGCCTGCTCGATCCCGGAGATCGCCGCCTGCTCGATCCCGGAGATCGCCGCCTTCGTTACTTGCGCCGCCATTGTTGCACTCTCCAGCAAGCTCAAGTTCTCTCTGCTCCAATCGCCACAATCAGCAGATGAGAAAATTCAAAATCGACGAGATCCGCGCGGTATATTTCTAATTTGAATTTCAAACGAAAGAAAAAAGGAAAGAAATAGAATGTAACAATCTAATAGAAATTTACGCTTGCCTGGAATATTCTCGCTGGATGTTTGAATTCCTTCTTTCTTCCGATCTCTTCCGTAATATTATCAACAATATCACTGAAGATATGGAACTCCGAAAATAAATGATTTGGATAAAGATGAACGTAAATAGATTTTTGATAACTGAATCGGATCTTTTATCTCTCCTTCTCCCACTCCCTCACCGTCACTTTCTCGCCTTCGATGAGCAGATTCCAAAATATCACATACATTTCAGAGCCTCACCTGGCTCCTCTTTGCCCTCACTGGAACTGGAAAATTCTGAGAAACAGAGAACGAAGACGAAGACGAAGACGAACCCTTCATCACTTGTCAAAATTGGCTTGCCTTCAGATTTATATAACCATGGCGGTTTGGTGTAGATACTCCAAAATTTTTACACGTCATCGTCTAACTCCCTGTGTTTCCCTTTGTTAAAAGGAAGATATGAACAAAATTTAGTACTATATATTTTATTTTATTCATCTACTCTAAGTTATTATTTGTTTTTGAGTTCAACAATATGTGACGTGGTGAATCAAACTTACTATTTTTTAGTCTAATATATATACTTTAACC
>JAOANK020000064.1:1010195-1027024 GCA_026257165.2 Telfairia occidentalis | reverse complement strand
GTCTACCTGTAGATTTTCAGGCCCATTATATCATCCAACTACCAACATGAAATATTCGGTGCCAAATATTTTATGAGGAATGACAAAAATCCATGCAAGTGGAACAAAATTATTTTCTTTAACTCTATTTTGGAGACGGATGAGAAATATATTTACTACTATGTCCTACGAACGACTTTAAATGTTTTTTTTTTTTTAAAGTTCAATAACGCGTAGAAGATTGGGAGTTCTAATCTTTTTTATTGAGGATATATTTTTTAACAAATTGAATTATGTTCAGGTTGACAATTACTTTAAACTAAAGTTATTATAATTATTTGATATATTTATTAAACATTATTAAGGACATTAAAGTTTTTAGAATAACAAAGTATTGATATGTGTGTTCTTCTTTTGTAAATAATATATATATATATATCTTTTTGTTATACATTTATTAGTTCTTTTAAGAATTAGAATAGAAGTTTTTCTTTATTGAGAAATGGGGTCTGTGACTTGAGAGTTTTGCCCTCTTAAATCTAGAAGGAGAGGGACGTAGATAAGAAATCTCTACCAGATTAGAGAATTAAGAATACATATTGGATCTTGTCGATGTCATTAATTTTTATGCCCCAAAAATGTCATGGGGCATTGAATGACCACTGAAAACGTGGAAGGCAACGCAGTGTGTAAAATTTGATTGTACGTAATTGAATTCCATGTCTCGTAAAAAGTTTTTAGTAATGGCAACCTTCTCAACCAAATGATTGACCAGCTAGCTTGTTAACTGTCACCAGACACCAGTTTTTTTCTGTCTCAAAATTAGTTGTTTTTTAAATAAAAATTGACAGGTGGATAGCAACGCACGTAACATCTCAAGTCAAGACAACCCTTGTCTTTCTCAAGTAATTCAAGTTTAAAGTTTAAGTTTTCAACCTTAATTCTATTTTACTTCATAAATCTTTCAAAATGTTTATTTTTATCTTTAAATTTAAAAAATAACAAAATTAGTCCTTATTTTAGTTTGTTTTTAACCAATTAATAACGCAGGATTAAGTACGTGCATTAACATATTAATGTGAACATGTATTAGAACTAACATAAAAAATTAATTTTTTGTTAGTTCAACCATATGTAAACGTGAAAATTCAAACTTCCGATCTTTTGATTGAAGATATATACGTTATAAAACTAAGTTAACTTAGATTTAAATAGAAAGTACATCACTATCACTGTATGAAATAAATGTTCTATTTTAGGTATGAAACAATCAAATTATTGATTATTTTGGATGTGTGTAATGTGGTTGGCAGGTGCGTGTACCAGGAAGAAGACGAACGAGGATTCAAAGGCCTAAAAGTCAGCAAAGACCTAATGGAAATCGGAGGCGAAGCTCTCAAAACCAACATCACAACCCTGGGACCTCTCGTGTTGCCCTTCTCCGAGCAGCTCCTCTTCTTCGCAACGCTAGTCCGGAAGCAATTCTTCTCCTCCTCCGGTGGCGGCGGCGGCGGGGGCGGAGGGCTGAACCCAGCTGCAGCAGCATCAAAGAAGCCATACATTCCAGACTACAAGCAAGCATTCGAGCACTTCTGCGTGCACGCAGCGAGCAAAGGAGTATTGAATGAGTTACAGAGGAACCTGGAGCTGAGCGACAAGAACATAGAGGCTTCGAGAATGACACTGCACCGATTCGGCAACACGTCCAGCAGCAGCATATGGTACGAACTGGCTTATTTGGAGGCCAAAGATAGGGTCAAGACTGGGGATCGGATTTGGCAGTTGGCTTTTGGGTCTGGCTTCAAGTGCAACAGCTTGGTTTGGCGCTCTATGAGGCGCAACCGCAAGCCCACCACCAGCCCCTGGCTCGATTGCATCGACACATACCCTATTCACTCCTAACTCTTCCACTTTAAACAAGCATTCCTCTGCTCTGCTCCTCCACTTTTAAAGACGCATATATTCATAGTTAATTACGCAAATTTTCACATGGGATGTTGGCCTTTTTTAGAAAAAAATTTCTTCTTTCTAATGCTCTTCTCAAGAACTACGTTATATAGCAAACTAGATTTTGCTGCTTAAAGAAAGACTTCACATTTAGCAAGTCTCTAGAATATGTGAACCCATAAGGAAAGACCACTCTGTTTGTAAGATGAAAAATCTGTGAACAGTAAGTTAGACCTTCCTATCAATCAAAAAGGTTCTGTTTCGAAAATTATTCAATATAGTCGCTACAATAATATTTGATGAACTAGATTACCTAAATTTCTCATATATTCAATGTTATAGAATTAATTATCTCGTCTTTGTTTGTTAACAAATTCTGATTGGATCTCGAGTTTAGTTAGCCATCACATTGTACGGCTTGGAAATCATGAGATGAAGAATAGTTAAGTTTTGAAATGAGAATCAATGTCACTCGATGAGAAATTGAAGTTAATAGCAAAAATATTGACCAAGTGGGGGAAGGGGATCACGTTTGGGAAAAAGATTTTTCATTTCTTTTCTCATTATTCAAAAGCATGTCATGAGATAAACCCAAAAATCATGCTAACCAATCTCCATCCACATCTTCAATCTCCCCAATGTCCATGCTGCATAGTGAAAATATGTATTGAAATAGAAAAATCAGTACATCTATTCAAAAGTAAACACTCAAAAAGAAAAAAGAAGACGAAACTACTAGAAATGAAAAAGTAGTTCCAAGACATAATAAAGCTAGCTCCTAAATATAGATTTTTTTGGAGGGGTTGAATTTCACTTGGATTCAGAAGAATTAAATTCTTACCAAGATAGGTCAGGATCTTGAGGGTAATCCTCTGTGCAGTGATAATTCGAATTCTGTTGCAATAAATCTTCATTGATGCTCAACCAATCAGGAAATTCCACGGCTTTATCAAAACTATGGTGACCATCAATCGCCAAAGCCTTCATTTCGACATGCCCCACGTGTATTTCCATGGCCTTCTGGTGCTGCTTTCGGATCGACATAATCTCAGCCATCGCCCCCTGTGTGTCTTTTTCACTCTCTCCAGTCGGGAGATTAGAGCAAAAAACATCTGAAGCTACTAACTTCCTTTCCTCAGATAATGAAATTGATTCGGGAACTTCCTGATGAGTAGCAGCATAAGAAACAGTGGGACAAATATATGAAGATGGGGGTAAGAATGAAAGTGAATAAAATGAATGGCTGTTGTCGCAGACAACTGAAGAATTATCCACAGTTTTGAAATCATCATCAAAATTGCGATTCAGACCTAAGGTTTGAATAGGGATTTCGATACTGAGATTCTGTGCAACAGGCGGCGGAGCAATTGGGCAGGAAGACAAGGAGATAGCCTTAGGAGAAGCAAAATGAGAAAAATCAGATTGGTTTTCTAAATAAAATGAGCAATTATAGGAGCAGCCTGGGTATATCCTGGGATTTCTCCTGGATTTCATTCTTCCTTCAGCTTCAAAACAAGGGCATAACTGAGGAAGCAAAGGGAGTGGTTGTTTAATCTGTTGGTCCTGTTTCTGTTGCCTTTCTTTGGCTTCTTTTGTTGATGCTCTATGAAGCTTGAGTGCAGTTACAATCTCTCTCCTAGCCTCAGCCATATTAAGAGGCATTTCCTTGTAAAGCCGCCGGCTCTGGCGTCTCCTTCTAACCTGTTTCTTTTGTTCTTCATGTGGTTGTTGCTGTGGGATTTGTGCACCCTCAAAGTTGCAGAGTTGGTTTCTAGAGTTCATTGGGTCTGAGGTATTAGAAGAGTTCAACTGTTTGAGCTCACTATTTCATGATGTTTTGCTTTCCTCTTAGAGCCCACAGCTGGTTGGTGAAAAAGACAGAGGAGATGAGGATTGATGATCCGTTGGGGAAATGATGGGTCTTCTTAAATTCTGCACCGATAACGTTATGCCTTTGGGCTGTTCCAAAGAAGTCTTTATAGGCGGCCACTCAGGACCAAGGCCTTCGAGCTCTTTTGTACTTTTCCTCATTAAGCCTAACTACATGTTACGTTGTTCTTTTACCATCCTATCCATTACAACACATGAGAGGAAACTTTGATATTATGTTCCGGCTTTTTAAAAAAAAAAAAAAATTGTTAATTTACAAACTTATTTCAAAAATATATTTAGTTTGAAATGTTTTCCAAAAATAATGAGTCTGAAATTGGAGTGAGAGTAGGTCGTCCCTTGAAGAGATGACAATTAATGTGGGTGCAAAGCATTGCCACTACACCAAACACCAGACATTTGAAAATTTGTTCATATGTCTCTTAAAGAGACGACATATGACTGAATTTAAAAAATAAAAAATAAAAAATACGGCATGGTGTCAAGTGAGGCGCCACGTCAGCATGTCGTCTCTTTACTCTCGCGCCAACTTCAGACACATTATTTTTGGAAAAAGTTTCAAACTCAACATATTTTTGAAATAAATTTTTAAATTATCATTTTTTAAAAATAAAAGCCTTATGTTCCTCCTTCCGTCCACATTTAGATACTTAATGACTTAGATATGTTATTTTATTTTAGGAATTACACATCTATATTTGATTAGGAGATCGAACCATTAATCTTTATAATGGTAGTAAATGTCTTATCCATTGAGCTATGCTCAGATTGACCAATCTCACGTTAATTTAAAATACTGTAGCTATGGAAGATAATGTAAAAAATGTCTTTTACAGTTCAATTTTTATAAAAAGCCGAAGCAAAGATATTTGAACCTTGAAAATTGGAAAACATTAAACCAATTACTTCTCAAGATTATTCCCACCAGAAGTTTCTTCCATCCATTGAACTGGATGATTGAAGAAGTTGTATTTCCCAATACAATCGAATATACTTAAAAAATACTATATCAACAAATGGGAATGCTCAAACGTATGACTTTACCATTCCAACTATTTACAAGATATTGTGAATACCGGATTGCATGGATCATTACAATAACTACGTTTTTGTGAGTTTGAAAGGTTAAGTCAGTCGGCACTGACTGAGAAGATGCTATTCAACATAATACATTTAGATTTAGGGCCAAAATCAGCAGGAATTCAATTTTTAAATGCGAAATCCGAGAAAGTTTTTTTAAGATCCCATTTCCCACATTGTCGAGGTACTCGGAAGAAGCACTACAGAATTCTATCTCAGAAATTAAAAAAACTAAACAAATAAAACACAGAACCGACTCCAGTTTCCAACAGCAACAGAAACCCTCCTAAATTTAGAAACAAAGGATATTCCTATAAAATTGAACTCGAAACGATGAATCACAGAATTCTAATATGAAATTTAGGGTTCAAGGAATAAATCAACCGCTGGAACTAATCTTAGTCCTACATTTATCAGAAGAGTCAAACCGGAAGAAAAAAAAAATCGAAAGAGAGAGATTCAGATGATGCAAATTGCAAGGAAAAGGAAACATGCCTTGTATGTGTATGCGTTTTTGCGGCAATGGAGGACGTCACAGGCTCAGAAGGCTGTTTCGATTGTGGTTAAGGCAAAAGGCAAAAGGCAGAGGCGGCGGCGGCAGAGCAGGCAATTTTTCAAAAAATCCATGAGCGCGCACAAGGTGCGATGCAATGCAATGTAACTGCCATCTCCGCCTGAAAGAAATCAAGTTGAGAACCATTCAGATACAGATTCACATACAGATTCAGATACAGGCAGCAAATGGAAGTCAGATTAATGAATAATTGATGAAAGAGAAATGGAAACAAATGGTTGAATGATCTGATTTCTGACCTCATCCACCATCCCAATTCCTGCCCATATTCTTCGCGGCCCCTCGCCCCTTCCTCTCCCTCCAATCCAATTGTTTCTATTTATTTATTTTTGTTAAATTACAAATTTTCTTTTTACTTCAGCCTGAGTGGGAATTGGAATTTATAATTTCTTAATCGAAAATATACATACCTTAAAACTATGTACAGGTTGGTTGTTAAATTACAAGTTTGATAAATACATTTTTAGGGTTTGTAGTATCTTCTAAATTAGTGAATTATGAAATAACTTCTTACACATACAACTTTATATTTAATATACTCAACTAATTAATGCATATCTCTTCAATAAAAAAATAAAATAAAAATTTTGTCAAATCTAATATAACTCAATTGGTTAAAGACATATCTTCCTCATTAAGAGGTTATGGATTCAAATATAAAGAAAATAGAAACATAAAATTAGCTAAATAATTAAGGTATATACTCTTTTTTTGAGCTTGAATGTTCAAATTCTCACTCATATATTTGTTGTAGTTAAAAAAAAATTATATTAAATAGGCCTCTATTAAATCGTATAACTTTCAATTTTATACCAACGTGAGTGAGTGTAACTCAACAAATAATACATCTAATTCTTTTTTAAATATTGAAGGTTGGTGTTTGAAATTCTCTTTCCCACCTTTATTGTACTAAAAAAAATTAAATTTATATTTAATAGACCAACTTATTACACACAACTATAAAAATTTAATAATCGAACTCTTAGTCTAACATATTTTAAAATTTCTTTAAAACTAGGTTTGACTGCTTAGGATGAATAGTTTTGGATTGGTTATCTAAAATGATTTTGAAGATAGTGCTAATTCCAACGTTTATTAAAATTGACCCACTCAAATAATCGGTAAAAATAAAATTTCTCCTGTTATTTTAGTCTTGTATAGTATATTGGTCATTATTACTTTGTTTTAATGATTAGGTTAATGTATTGTAAAACAAAAGTAAAAATTAAGTCTTTGAAAATGAAACTCTCGAAGACATGGCTGGACTACCCTCACTCGAGAGGGCCGAAAATCAGTTTAAGTGATTGTGTGGAAGTTGATTTGGGAAAAGGAAGAGTTCGAGAATGAAACCCAAACAATGATGGATAAAAATAAAGAAATCTAGAAAAAGAAATAAGTATGAAGAACAACTAATAAGTAATATATTATTTTATTTCATGAATCACATACAATTTTTAAATGTAGCTGATATACTAAAAATTTTGGTACTAGAAATTTTCTCACATGAATGTGAATAACAATTTAAAAAGTCTATCCATCAAATCGGTCATTGTGAGTCAACTCTATTATTTGTATACCTTATGTTTGTAACAATACAATTGGAACTCTAATTACTTATTTCTATTTTTCCCTTAAAAAATCACTAAAAAGGACAAAATGTTTACAGAAGCATTTGCATACATATAACGAATAGTGATGAATTAGACTTAAGATAGTCAATACTCAAACCTTAGGCCTCAAAACGTTGAAACCAGTTGCTTAAAGTTTGAGCGAGCTCTCTAGTTTCTTTCAAAGATAGAGACTTAAGCGCCTGAGCAACCGCATCTGCAGGAGTGTACAAATAACCCACCTCCCACTTTGGCTCCTGATCACATTAAAACAACCAGATCTTCAGAACTGTGAAATCTGGAGAAATAATGTTCAACACAATTCTTTTTTTCAGTTCGTTAAACTTTCGATTTTGTTCTATTTTGCATCTTACAAGTACGAGCTATTAATTTAGTTTAGCATAGTTGTAATACTTTAATATTCTCAACGCTTCCTCTCACGCACGGATTTAGGTGCTAATTTGATTGATGAGTGTTGGAAAAAACCTTTCACTTCTACCGCATAAATAAACAGCAAAATAACTGAGAAATTTAAAAGAAAAATACTGAATACAAGAATTTATGTGAAAAACTCCAAAACTGGAGAAAAACCACGACCCACCAGAAAGAATATCCACTATGCGAAAAATTGTTACAATTACATTGAAATTCTCTCCCCAACCGCAATTACAAAAACGCTCTCTCAATTCACACCCTTCGCCCAACTCTCAAACAAGAGAATACAAGAAAAAAATTTAACTAGAACTAGTACACCAAGCTTAAAGTGTTTCTAACAGGATGAATTAAACTAAAGCCCATGAGCCTCTTATATAGTGTTTGGAACCCATCACCCCATTCATTCTTCTCGATATGGGATTTTCACTCTTCTAATATTTTGCCAAAAAACGTAACAATGAGACTATCTAAATTAATACCTAAGATGAGGAGAAAACAATATGGTAGGAATTTGAACTCGAGATTTCTTTATTTGAAGAACTATGAGCCATTTAATATATTCTTACCTAACAGTGAGAGTACAAATGTACGATACATTAGTGTAAAAGGTTGAGTAGGATTGGTGAGGTTGGTTAGTAGGGCTTCGCCGAAAAGTGTTCTTGCCTAGTTTGGATGGTGGGTTTCAAAGTTCCAAGAGCTTCAACAATTCATAGTTTAATATGTTTTTAATTAACAGCAACAAAATATTAAAGCGAGTAATTTTATGTTTAGTGAAATAAGTGTTTATTTAGCAGGCTTGTGCTTTTGAATTGCATAATCCAAGCGCTAGCATTTCTCAAAGATGTGATCATGGCAAAAACTTCAATACAAGGGAAAGAACTATGGAAGCATACCTGTACGCACGGTGTGATGTGGTTACCAATTAACTCGACCTTCTCAAGCGTGCCATTAATAGATTCGACACGAGGCTTTAGTGTCTGTTCAAGTAGATCGGTCTCGTCAATCGCATCTGAACTGAACTTCACCTGAAATGAAAGAACATATCAGCCGAACCAGAAGCAAATATTTACTCAACAATCGAAATGCAACGGTTATCTTACCAGGAGCGTGTGTTGGACATTGTAAGAACACTTAAAGAGATCTCGATTCTCAGATGGAGTTGGCTTGAACTCTGATACACCTTCTGTCATCTAATGAATTGAGAATAATTTATACATATTTGCAATCAAATGCAGCTTAAAATACAGCCCAATACATCCCCAAGTTGTCTAAAGTAACACCATTCAACCTCCACACATATATGTAGTATAACAAATGAGAAATGGAGATCTCAATCAATAAGCAAGAAATTATATGAGAATTAAAAAGTTACCTGGTTTACCACTGAGGGCAACTGATCAACAAATTTGGTCAGAGATTTCAAGACTTCTTGATCTCTGTCTGGAACAATAGCTCCAGCAGCATCAAGCAAAATCTTCCATGCATCCCCTGCATATAAACAAGGACAAAAAAAAAAGTTTCAGAGACACAAAAATATCAAATATCAAGAATAGAATATTATGCAAAATTCAATAAGAAGGAATTTATAGTCATTATAAGTAGCGAGTAGTAATTGAATTGAAATTAAAACGACAAGGGTAGATGTAAATCAGCATGAAACAATGAGAAATAGTTTCGTTAGTCGTTGCATTGTCAGTGCAATTTTGTATTCAAACATAAAATACTGAAGGTTAATCATATACTGCTTTATCGACATTGGGCATAAGCTCTAGTCAGAATAAGTGAGGAGCTCAAACAGCACTGCAAGGTATCATAGCTTTTGGAAGGAACTTGCAGAAATGAGCAAATGGCAATAGATCCCTTGGAAGCCACGAAAAGAAACAATTAAATTCCATTAAAAAAACAGTCAGTTCCAATATAGCAACTTAAAAGAGCAGTAGATGGTATTGGAAACCGGTACGGCTGATTATTCCTTTCAAACTTTTATGTCTATAATCCTCTTTAATCAATCACATGGAGATATAATACACAAAACGCTAACTATATATATGTGGTCAGGAACTTGGTACTGTGGCCAGGAAGAAGATCATATCTAAGCAAGGAAGTCAAATAAAATTTCTGATTAAGAATGCAAATTCTTGATTACAAAGCATAAGCTGAGTCAGGATGCTACCTGAGACACGCCTAGCTATTGAGTAAACTGGAGTTGCTTGTACAACTGGCATCATCTGACTGGTTAAAGGGCCCAACTGTATAGAGCAGCATTTCAATCAATATTATCAATTGAAATAAAGTAGCTCTTGTCATGCACAATTTTCTTTGATGTCTTTCTCAATGGCATTGAATAAAATGAAAGAAGCCAAGAACAAACTAAATTATCCTTGATTATGATTTATTAGCTGGTTTATATAAAGCCAAGCATATTTTTCCCCCTTCACATTTTAATCCATCAAGAGTTGCTAAAATTTACCATGCAACTTGAAAGCACTGTACATAAAAATGAATCGTGCTCACAGATCTAGAAGTGAATGATCGCTACGTTCTATCTTTGGATAAAGTAATAGCATACAAGTGCAAATACATGAAATTTTATTTTCGAAGTGAAAATTCAACTAGTTCAAGGAAGCAGACATGAAAAATAAAAAGAAGAAAATCAACACCTTCTTATCAAAAAAGGAAAATGAATACCACTCCAAAAAAATAAATGATCACTCAGAACGAGCCCCCATACACCACGCTTAAACACCCTCAAACTGAAAATTTAAGATTATAGTTCACATCGATTTCCATACCATGTTCATTCAGAAAGGTCATAAAAGTCATCAGGTTCTATAAACAGAGAAACTAAAAAAAGCCCAGAGAAAACAAAAACCTAAAAGGTTTATAGAAGTCTGAGATCAGGTAATTGCATCAGACGCTGAGGAAGAAAACTCATTCACTACAAATTTAACAAAAACAAAGGCCCCTGAAGAAGGAGAGACAAGAAGATTATCTACATAATTGGTACACTGTTCCGTTCACTCCTGCAGGGGAGAACAAATTTGACTCTACCAGAAAGAAAAAAATACAAATTATGTGTTTGGCTCACAGGGTAGATTTGTGTAATCTAGAGTCAAATTTGGTAGATTTGCTTATTCCGAGCTATGGGTTTGCTAATTTCATCGGCTACACAAACTCATGTCACATAAACTTAAACTTATGAAACTCACATTTTCAACTACAGACTGACTTTTGTAAATCATAAACCTTTGAAACTCAAGTTTTTATAATTCATCTTCTTGTACAATTTTAACAAATATCTCCTAAGGTAACTGCATATTGCCTCAGATATTGGAATTGATATCTTTTCCATAAAAAAACACTGTTAGAAGTGAAAAAGAGTTGATAATTTGGAGCATGCATAAGCCAAAGCAAACAAATCATGAAATCCAACAAAAGATAAACAGTTTACTGTGCCAACTTTACCTGCTCAAAGTAAGGAACAGCCTCTGTTGCTGGCCTGTTGTTGAAGGAGATTATAGCATTAGCCTTGCACAATGAGAATATTATGTCACACAACCATTGAAATGGATAGGAAAAATATCATCTCAGTTACTAAAGCCACAATGATCAGCTCGTCAGTTGTGTCCCAATCCATTTCCACAAGGAAACTAAATAATCAAAACGAGAAGAAAGGCAAGTCAAACCTTAGGTATCTTCTCAGCGAAATAGCTCCCTGCGAGTACTTGCAGAAGCGCGCCATTGCTACCATTAAAGAACAAAAACGAAATTAACTCGGCATTTCTTTCAGTGGTAATGAAGACGATAATCACGAGTTGCCTCACCTATGACCCACACTGAAAAGAGGAAGATTAATGAGTTGAGCAGGTGAAAGATCTTCATCGGGTAATCCGGACGCTAAAATGGCATCCAAACAGGCATGAAACCTCTCAAATACTTGTCTCGTAGCACCCGCATGGTCGAATGTCACATTGTAAGGTACTGAGATTATCAGAAACCCTTCCTTTGCCAAAAGCTCAAGCAAGTAGCTGCAGCAAAAATCCGAGTTAAGAATAGTAAATAAACCATCAAACGAGAAGAATAAGAAGAAGACGAAAAAGCAACATAATCAATACGACGGAGAAACGGAAGATAAACCTGTAAGTGACTTCAGGAATAGCTCCGATGAAAGCGCCGCCGAGGAACTTGATGATAGCGCGAGGCGGCTTTCCCCTCGGTGGCGGTATCACAAAACAAGATTCCAATCGCTTGTAAATCTTGTTAAAATTCGAATTTCTATCACTAAATCCATAGTTACTGCTACCTCTGCCGGCATATCCATTTGAGGCCATCATCTTCACAGAAACAGGTGAAGTTCCCGAGACCAATGTAGCAGTTCTTTTAGAAAAATAATTGAAAGTTGGAAAACAATCTTCAATTCCTCTCTTGAGAGTATATTTGCGTTTGAGAATTTTGTCGGATAGGAGAATCCATCGACGTCGACTGCCAAAGAAGGCGGAAGAGGACGACAATATGGTGGCTCCGGCGGCGGAGCCGACGGATGTTTCCATATTTGTAGTAATTGAATTCCGATGTTACAGGAAGTTCCGACCAAAGTTCTGTGGCGATTATTACATTTTCAAGAACAACTGAACAAGGACAAGCCTATGCTAATGGTTCCGCCACGAAGACGGATTCCTTTCCTTGAAATTAAAGCGGGCTGGAAAATTGCCTGATTGAACCAGACAATTTTATTATGCCCGAAAGGAAGTTAGATTTTTTGTTATTTTTAGTTTTAAAATGATGTGGTTTGAAAAAAAAATTGTAAAATGATATTATTTTCTTTTTAGAATTATAAAATAACATATTTACTTCATATTAATATAAATCCATACCATACGAGAGTTCAGTACTTACCTAAAATCATCGAATTTGGAATGATTTTTAAATTAATTCCTTTTTAAAATATTTTTAAGGAAATGAATTTTTAACATTTTTGAATTGGTGTGAATTATGATATTATCTATTTTGAATTTAATTCCACATGACTTTTTGAGCTCTACCCATAACATTTTATCCATAATGCTAGGGACATGGTTATTATTTATAAACTCATAGTCTTCTTTACATCTCTATAAAATATATATAATTTAGTTTTCTCTATTTCTAATGAAGGCTAAAATGTATAAAATACCTCGACTCTGTAATTTGTCTCAAAAATATTTTTATATTTTCAAAAGTTTCAATACTATTATTAAATTTTGATAAACCTTTTAAAATTACCATTTAATTAAAATTATGTTAAAAACTTAACAAAAAATTGAAGTATCTACCAATAGAGTGTCCTACGTGGAAAATGATATTGTCTCATTATAAATTGAAACAAATCCATTGATTTATAGAGGGGGAAAATTAACAATAAGTTTACGTTTGCATTAAAAAAAGAAGGAAAAAAAACTTAGCAGTTAATGTTTTTCAATGAATTTTTTAGTAGAGTTTTAGCTAAATGGTAGTTTTAAAACGTGTAGCAAAGTTTAATGATAGTATTAAAAAAATTTAAAGTATAAAAGCATTTTTTAAACAAACTGCAAAATTCAAGAATATTTTATATAATTTAACCTCTAACAAATATAGAGCTTGTGCCTATATCAAACCTCAAATAATCATCCATCCCACATCCTATCATCCCTTTGTTCTAAATTACTCATTCACTTGATAAAGTTTAACCATATATCATAAAAAGAGTTAATCAAAATTACCAATTTGTTCCTTGTTCAAAGATTTCATGTGCATGTCAAACAATTTCTAATATCACTTGTTATAATAACAAACTTTTTATAGGCCTACAAACCAATAAAAATATTATTCTTACTTATAACTTTGTGATCTTTTCCATGTGATATTTCTTAATTCTAATCAATATGATACTCGATCATACCCCTTTAAACTATAATAGAAGGTAGTTATAGTTGGTGACTTGGTATTGGTACCATACTAAGCAGATCCTTATCATCCAATCAAGGGAACCAAAATGGTGTTACATTCTATGTAATTATATAGTTTCTACTATAAAAGAATTAACTATCGGAGCTTCAACATCACGTCTCAGAAAAATCACATATATATTGCCCTTATTACAGTAACTGGCTTCCTGATGCAATACCATTCATATATACATATATTCACCACCACGAACAGCATTTGCAGCTCCTTTTCTCTCCGCTTCGGCCTCTTTCTCTCGCTCCTTCCAGCTCTCATAAGCATGGTCGTCGGTTGGCAACTCATGTCGACATATCGGACAAGAGTTATGCTCATCCTGCAATAAATTACGAGCTTAAGCATTGGACGCGATTAACCTAAGAAAGAATGAGTGTTAAGTATTTAGAGACACCAATCAAATTAGAACATTACCAGCCATGGCTTCAAACAAGGTGGGTGGAATGTGTGCTTGCAGGGCAATTCCTGCATCTTGTCATCAACAGCTAAGTTTTCCCTACAAATGGCACACTGTACATCTCTTCCTAGCTTCGCAAGAACTTCCTCTGTTATAGTAATGACAGGAAGTTTCGAAACAACTTCTTTACTGGCAGGAGGGACTTTTGGTGGTCCGCTAGCCGTATCCATGAACTAAATAGACAAACAATATGTTAAACTATTTAAGTGATTAAAGTTGTAATTACTTTTTACTTGATTACTTGTAACCACAATTTGTTAACCATTGTAGCCATAGTCTGTTTAACATAGGTTACTTACAAATTAATTGCTGTATATATATGCACACAGGGTTTTTTCTGTGATTAATGAGAAGATTCATTTTTCCCTCGCATATCTGAGTTTCTCAATAAACTACAACGCAGCTACTCAAATGGTTTTAAGCATTTGACTGAGTTCTAAACAACAGCACCACCAAAAATGTCAGAATCCCAAACCCAAGATTTACCATCATCCTCAACAATTGAACTATCAAATCTATATGGATATGCACAAAGTGTTGCATCTTATGGAAAGAGAAACAATAATCAACTCATACAAATTTGAATGATGAGGTTGATCTAATGCATATATTTCATTTTCTCTTCATTGTAGAAATAAAGGATTTACTCCAGGTGTAATATGAAGCAAGTAATATAAAGTTACCATTAAACCCAAAAGTTGAAACAGGTAGGTTATAGTATATTCAATTATATATATTTTATATCCTATGAGAGTAAGTTTGGATAGTAATTTGATTTATGAATTGGGATTTACACATGAATTGTTCATATCAATTGGGAAAAAAACGATGTTGTTGGGGTTGTTGGGGTTTAAGTCAAGATTCCATACAATGCATGTTGAATCACCGCTAAACAAAAAAAATTAAGCATATAGTTTATGGTATATTCAACATTTTATCCATATTCCAAACAAATTATTCTCAAAAAAGCATGAAGAAAGTACTCGAGAGAGAGACGGGAAATAAACATTACCTCATCAACAACGTTATCTAGATTTTCAATCAGCGCTTGAAGAATATTAGCAGCATTCTCAGAAGTGTTGTTGTTATCAGCCGAACCTTGGGAAGATTCAGCATTAAATAGCGTAGCTGCAGCGGCTGACAAGAGGTTTGACTGCACCAGCCACTGAGGCTGTGGTGGCTCCGGATCAACAGTCAGATGGCCCTCAAAAAGATAACCTGAACCAATATAAGAACATTTTCATTCTTGAATTGAAACAAATAGCCAACCAATTTAATGAACAAGTGTCTTTGTTTGGAGAGAAAGATATCTAAAGCAGTACCTCCATTCGATGAAGTAGTTTGTGGAGGCTGAGATGGATTGTCAATTTGGTGCAGAATTTCCTTGGCCTGAGCTACGCAAGCCTG
The DNA here is from genome assembly GCA_026257165.2 of Telfairia occidentalis. Taxonomy (NCBI): domain Eukaryota; kingdom Viridiplantae; phylum Streptophyta; class Magnoliopsida; order Cucurbitales; family Cucurbitaceae; genus Telfairia; species Telfairia occidentalis. The sequence goes on along the minus strand of JAOANK020000064.1, from coordinate 1,011,672 downwards.
CAGGTGCTGTCTCTCAGAACGATCAGAGAGTAGAGTTAAAGAAAACTCGAAAAGCTTGAGACCAGCAAGCCAAAACCCTGGGGCCGTAAACCTCGTCTTCAATACTGTCGCAACTCGGCAAATTACAGAATAGAACTGCCATCAAACATTTAATATTTCAACAATTCAACTCCTCAGACAAAAATCAGATTCAATCGAAAGAATATACCACCAGACAAGTAGAACCCAGCAAGATTTCTCGCAAATCACAGGAAAATTCACAGAATGAAACAATTTCAAACAAAACGGAACCACTTCCTGTTAAGGGATCTGGTAAATCCGAATAAACTAAGATCTAGAACTATTAATAAAAGAGAACAAAATGAATAAAAAGAGGAGAAAGAGGAAGGACCGATTTGCGTAGAGAAGGAGAAGCAGTAAAATAGAGATCTCGAAGCAGAGAAATAATGGTGGAAACTGCTTCCTCGAATTTCTGCTTCTTCCCCAAATCTTTGTGCAATTCCTCCAATCTTAATCGCACCGAATCCTCTGATTCCATTTCTTCTTCCTTGTCTGATAACAATTTTTCTCCTCTCTTTCTCCCGTCCACTTTACGAATTTATAACTCAAAATCTCTATGAAATCAGAGAATTTCTTGACGAAGGGGTAACCATAAGCGCGCATCCGACCTAGCCGACGCTACGCTGTAGACAATCGGCTATCGCCAAACCCCGCGCGTTGATGTAGCCGTAGCGCTGAAGATATTCAATAATAATCTTTGTTGTAATATATTAAAAAATTAGGGTACAAAATAAATATTGTTTATGGCTCGAGAAAATTTCGAATTAGTTAATTTTCTATATCTTTTAATACTTTCGACCAATTATGAACGTTTGTACTGAATAAAGTTGTTTTTTTAGATAAGAATTTTTTTTTTATTTCATCGTAATAAAATTTGCACACACCTACAATACGGGTAATTAAGAATTATTAAACTATCTTAGATACGTAACCACCACCACGAAATTTGATTCTTGCTTCTAAAAATTCTCAACCTTCGGAGTTACTACATTTTCTCAGTGGTTTATTATTTTTCCCTTGGCTCTAAAGTTCTCAAGCTTTGAAGTTGCTAGATCTACTCGTTGTGTGTTATTTTTTTAAGTACATATTCTTATGTTTCTATGCACGCATTTGGATGTTTGTTTATATTATTTTAGTTTATATTTCTTTTGTTTTTTGCTTAGTTTGAGTACTGTTTATCTTCTTAATTTTGTGATTATATTTGAATATTTTCAGGATAGAGTTTAAATATTTTGTTGTTTGATTTTTAGTATTTTGTTGATTGAGTGAAGTGTAGTTTTTTAAAGCAACATAATTTATTTTATCATTTTTTTTTTTTTGCTTAGTTTGAGTATTGTTTAATCTTCTTAATTTTGTGATTATATTTGAATATTTTCAGGATAGAGTTTAAATATTTTGTTGTTTGATTTTTAGTATT
>JAOANK020000064.1:990994-1010095 GCA_026257165.2 Telfairia occidentalis | reverse complement strand
GTGATTATATTTGAATATTTTCAGGATAGAGTTTAAATATTTTGTTGTTTGATTTTTAGTATTTTGGTGATTGAGTAAACTGTAGTTTATTGGTCAATCCGAGCATAGTTCAGTGGATAAAGACATGTATTACTATTGCATGGTTTGATCTCTCATCCTCACAAATGTTGAACTAAAAAAAAAATGTAGTTTATTGATTAGTTCATAATTTACTATTTTGTGTGTGTGTGTGTTATAAGAACTATAATTTAAGTTTGTACTACTTAGCAATTTAATTCAAAATTTAAGGCTCCATTTGGTAGTAATTTCGTTTTAAATTTTCTGTTTTTGAAATTTATGCTTGTTTTCTCCCAATTCAATTCTTAAAGGAACATTTATAAGCTCTTGGTCAAATTCCTAAAACAAAAACAAAGTTTTTGAAAACTACTTTTTTTAGTTTTCAAATTTTGGCTTGATTTTTGAAACCATTAGTAGAAAGTGGAAGCAAAAGATAAAAACTTGTGATTGAAAATAGTGTTTACAAACTTAATTTTCAAAAATTAAATGGGTATCAAACGAGGCATAAATGATTTTGTATTTTAGGGTTCATAAACTAATTATGAAGAATGGTTTGTTGACTAGATTCGAATTCAGAGATTGCCTATTCATGGTGCACTTTTTGCAGAGCTGAGGTACAACCTTATGCTGCAAATCATCCATTGGATCAAAGTTCAACAACCGAGGAAATCAAAAGCAAATGCACTGCAGGACTGAGGTAACTTCTCAGCTGAACAGTTGATTTACAACAAAAATAAAGCATTTTTACCCTTCTGTAATAACAGCCTTCATCTACTGAAAATCAAAAGAAAAGTTTCTAACTGAACAGTAAAATTGCCATCATATTAGGATATTAACCAGCAGGTTATTAAGAAAGAATCTCTCTCTCTCCTTCTATTCTCAACTTCTTGAATTCCATTAGCTAAGTCAGCTAAGATAAAAAAATTCAAAAACTAATAGGAAAGCTTACAGAACTAAACAACTATAGAACAAATTAAAATACAAAAAAAAAAAAAAAAAAAAAATTAATAACCACTTGGAAGTCAATGATGTTGTCTCCTTCTCATGTCATACAGAGGCCTCAATCCTAGGCTCAAATGAAAAGGCAGACATAAACTCCACAGCTTCACCATTCATATAGCATTTGGGCAACTCCGTCCACTGATTCTCGACGAGATCGCATAATAGATACGTGTAAAGCTCGTTCGAGTTCATGCATATGAGTATCTGGTCGCCAGCACCAACGCAGTTTATATCAACCTTCTTGCCGTACCACTCGTGCGACATTGCAGGAGGCAATGCTGCAATTTGATGCCAAGTTCGAGTGTCTTCGTCGTACCTCCAAACTCTAAGGCTTGCAGTTTCAAGAAACTCAGACAACATAACAACTAGCATCTCACCTTGACACTCAACCACGTCGATGGAGTACTCTGAAAAGACGGGCAAGAGCCTGGGGTACTCCACGAAGCATCTCTTGCTTAGATTACAAGCCATGATAGTCCCAGAAGAACTAATGAAGTAGATGATATCCTCTCCGCTCTTGTTCGTAATGACCGACGAGTATTGCTTGGATGGGCTTCTCTGCATGTTTGTGGACACTACATTTCCTGTTCGACTCAGGAAGTACACAACAGAATCATCATTGAAGTTGAATTCAAGAGAATCATCGACCTTTCTACTCAACTTAACATCATCTTCCCAGCAACCCGTGGTCGAACGGTATACTTTGGACCGGAGCTTTGGAAGTTGGCCATAGACCAATACAAGCTTGTAAGAGCCCTTACAACCGCTCAGGTCTCCACTCATCACAATGGCATGAAGAGATTGATTTTTCTGGTCAAGGTCTACTGGAGGAAGTTCACTACAAGAGCCTGTTAAAGGATTGGACACAATGAAATTGCCCAATAAATTGCGAAAACAGATCAAACCACCAGAGGCTGCAACAGGCATTGAGTCGAAATAACGATTCTGAATGAGCTGTGGATAGTTAAGTTTCTTCCACTTTTTCTCAGTGGAATCGAAGACGATCGAGCAATGGAGATGTGGATCGACCATGAAAAACCAAGGGTCGCGCGCAGAGATGTCCGAGCACGCACACTTGAAACTTGAAGAAGCTGCAACTGATTTCCATCTTTTGCACACTGAAGAAAGGCGAAAGAATGCCGAGGTCGGTAGCCGCGAAAGCACCCTTTCAAGAATGTCTTGATTCAGATCATCAAAAGAGAAGTTGCTCAACATGTTTTCTCCATCATTTCTCTTTCTCTTCCGATTCACCCCCAAATCACCATGAGCATCACCGAGCTCCATTGGCAGAAGTATCTGAATCACTGCAATACCAAAAGAACCCAAGTCCATTAGTTTCAATCATAAGCTAATTCTGACTCCATCACAACAGCCCAAATATAGTAACTACACGAACAAGGAATAAGGTTCTCAAAACAAATCAGTAAGAAAAAAAAAAAAAGCGAAGAAAAACTTCATCTCCCTTTTTTCCCTCTTCTCTACATTTCTCGTTTCGAAGCGATTACAAATGAGATGAGAAAACCCCATTAAACCCTGATCAGTTGGGATCGAGCCAAATTAGAGGAAAAGTCATCAACAGAAAACACAAAACTCGAAGCGAAAGGGTTCAAAATTTGGACAACAAAGAATCACGAAGCTCCAGAATCCAAATAGATGACAACAGAAATTCGATTGGATCCACAAAACATAGTGAACCGGAGAAATTAAAGCACAAGGTCCGGCGGCGCAACGCCGCGGAACGGGGAGACGAGAGGAAGAAAATGCAGATACCACGCCGCGGATCTCAAACCCACCGACCCCAGATTGAACCCAAAAACAAAAACAAAAGCAAAATCCATATCCAGCGTGAAAACAAAGCACATCCAAACAGAACCCCAGAAATCAAACAGAAGCATACACACAAACATCAAATCAAAACAACCCACTAAGAAGAAACAACAGAAAGAAGATAATGCACCTGCTTCCAGCACGGGCGATGGAGGTGGAATCAAAGAAGGCGATCGCAGAAGTTGAGCGACTCAGTAACTCGGGTATCTAGGGCCCTTTTAAATGGGATGAGGGGCCGAAAAATTCGCAAAGGAAAAAGAAGGAACCATACGAGGGGAGGAGAAAAATAAGAAAAGGGGAAAAGAAAAGGGAGAGAAAAAAAAAAAAAGAAGGGTAAAGGGGCTATGGAGGAAGAGGAGAAGGAAGCTTCGGGGGTAGCGGCTTTTGTAGGCGTTGACACTTTGTTACAGAGAAGAGGAGGAAAATGAGAACGAATACACGAGCGGATAGAGAAAAAGAAAGAAAAATTGAAAAAAAAATGTCAAAAGAATACAAGAGAAGAGAATACGATTCTTAATTGTAAAATACTAAAAAGTAAGTAAGAGGGAGGAGAGGAGTTGAGTTGACTCTTGTTGTCGAATGTGTTTGGGCTTTGGATTCGTTTGGTGAGATTTTTTCTTTTCTTTTCTTTTCTTTTCTTTTCCTTTTATTATGTATATGATTACTCCCTCAATCTCTCAACTTTCATACTTCGTCTAATTAGTTTTGTATTTTTTTTTTATAAAAAAATTATATGTGTCTGAATTTTTAATGTTGTGTCTATTTCATATCTGTTACTTCAACGAGATTAGAATAATTGGTTAAGCTTTCAATTTTATGTCTTGCATGTCTTTGTAGTTAGAACTGCTTTTAAGAGAGTTCAACTCAATAAGACATATTATACATTTAGGTTGTATTTTGGATAACTATAGAAAAAGTGTTTCTTAAACAAAATTATATTTTCAATGAGAATTTTTTGAAAAAATTAAAAATTTAAAGTGTATTTAGTATAGTTTCTTGAGTAATTTTATACAAACAAAAGTGTTTATGAAAAATTATTCACAAATAAAATGAACTATAAAATAATTGAATTAATTTAAAAGTTATTTTTGAATAAACACTAAAGAGATGAATTATTCAAAAATGACTTAAAAGTGATTCATGGAATACTTCAAAATACGTAATAAGAAAAAAAAAATTGCAATTAATAATATTGTTTTTTAACGTAGTGTAATAAATAAATTTATTATAAAAATTATTTTTAAAAAATATATAATATAAATACTATATTTATTGATATTTCTTATATGAAAAAATGATTAAATTAAAAGTAATATCAAACAGACTTTTATTGTAAAGAACAAGATGATTGAATTCTCATCTTCACGCATTTAAACTTAAAAAAATAATAATAAATAAATATTTACCGTTAACCCGTTGGCTTAACCTTCACAACGTAATATTTTTAAGTACAATAACTAATGTCAACCTAAGTATAACTCAACTAGTTAAGGCATACATCTCCAACCAATAAGTCTTGAATTCGAATCCTCATCCTCACATACTGTTGAACTCAAAAATAAAAAAAAGTACAAGGACTAATAACTCCCAACTTGGAATTTGGTGGATCTATATATACAACATAATAAGATTAATTTCAACCATAAATTTGGCATGTAACGATTGTTATCTTAAATTTTCAATTTCATTTGATTTGCACCTTAAACTTTGATAAGTATTGCAATTTTAACTTCAGCTTTTAAAAAATGTAGCAATTTTTACTTCATAGTAGATTTTGATTCAAATAATAGTTGGAAAAAATATTATCATGTGCATTCAATAAATTATAAAAACATATATTTTTGTATGAAAGTGATAAGAATCAAACAAAAATGATGCTATAACTTCTTTGTTTTTTTTTTTGGTTGAAAATTATAAGTTTAGGCAATGTTATTTACGATTAATTTTATGCACTAATCAAGTTTAAATTTGTACAAAACTTGATTTTTATTAACTCAGTGAGTTTTTGGAGTTCTTTACATTATTTTTATATAAATTATTTAGTGGATTAGTAAAAACTGAATAGAGAGTAAAAATTGCAACACTTATATAAATTTAAAGTCTAATTTGATGAAATTAAAAGTTTATGTTAAAAATTGATACAACTCTTCAAATTTATAGATAAAAATTGAATTTTTTTTTCATACATACGCATACACACACGTATATATATATATATATATATACATATTTTGTATTAAAAATATATATATATATATAGTTTTTTTGTTGTTTTGGTTGATTTGTTTGGGTCCAAAGTTGAAACAAAATTCATGCCCCTTCCCACATGTGACTCTGCCTACTCTCTCTCTCTCTCTCTCTCTCTCTCTCTCTCTCTCACTCACTGTGCCTAAAAGTAAGAGAAAGTGCAGTTTTTCAAAGACATCCCCATTTTTTATATTACACTTCTTTTATTATTATTATTATTATTATTATTATTATTGGATTATTTTATATATATTAGAAATTGTTGGGGACGTTACGTTTGTTTGCTGACATTTCCACGGCCAAAAAGCAGAGGACTTCTTGGCTTTGCTTTGAGACCCTCCTCCTCGTAGAGGGAATCTCTCTCTGAAAATGCCATTTTTTCTTTCTTCCTTTCTTTCTTTTTTGTTGGCTTCAAAGTCAAAATGCCCAGAATCTTAAAGGCCACGAGCGAGTAGTAGAGCTAGAGCCAGCCTAACACAAGACATTTATTATTTTTTTAAAAATATATATATATATATATATATATATATATATGTGTGTGTGTGTATTATAAATAAAACAAAAAAGGGGGAGGCTAAAAGAAAAGAAAAAGCCGTAAATTGCGTTTCTTTTGGTTTTGGTTTAGGCGAAGGCGAAGGCCATGGCATTGGCATCAAAACAAAACAATTGCAGAGATCTCGATGCCCTACACTCTCAATCTCAGTCTCTACTACACGCCTATGAATGCCTTTTACAGTCCTCTTTGTCAACCTTGTGCGCCTTCCGCCGCTTTGCCCTTGCTTGGCCCCTCCTCTCTTCCTTCTACTCAATTTTCCAAAACACTTATTTGGAATTTTATAACACTACTTTTCTACTTCATGTCATCGAAATGGAAACACTCAAAAGTTGTAAAGAAATCGTTCAAAATAGTTAGTTAGTTCAATTTAGATAGATTTTGATCAAATCTATTGCTCGTTAGGTTTGGATTGATTGGATGGTTGATTTTTTTCCCGTAGTTCATGTTATTTGATTTTTAAAAAGTATGTTTAACTCTCCTTTTGTCTTCTTTGAACTTTGAAGGAAAATAATCATTTTAGTCTTTAAAATTTATTTTTCTATTAACAAATTGATAACACAAACATGTATTCAAACCACATACACATGATAAAGAAGAATATTAAATAAGTAAACATTAGGCAGCAAAGATAATATATCAAGAACCAAAATAATTATTTTTTTCCAGTACCAAAATAGTTACTTTCTAAAAGTTCGGAAGCTAAAATTGAATAAATCTAAAAATTTAGGATGAATCTGAGATTTAAGTCTATATATAGAGAGAGAGATGTGAAACTAACAATGAGACAAATGCTATAGAACAGGAGGAAAAAAAGAGAAGAAGCTCATTCTCATTAATATTTGATAATGAATGCATCAGGAACACTCAAGGTCAACTTGCAATTGCATTTAGAAATGAGTTTTAGTTTCTGTTAGAAAAAAAAAACTAAGAACCTAATCTCTATTCAATTCTAAAACAAGTTATCCAGATAATCTGTAATTAGCTAATCTCTATTGCATAAAGAGTAGATGGAACCAATACTTTGATATGTTTATGGCCTTTCTCATTGTGTAATCAACACCAAGATTTCTGCTAATAGTGAAACCTCAGAAAAAAATTCCCAGCTCAAGCCTCCCTTTAAGGATGACTGGTGATCGGAGACGTATGAACGAGCAAGTGGCAGCGCGGTACCGAGACCGCATTTAAACATCGCCCATCAACCCCACTTGATTTGTTCCGCTTGAATCTTCAAACTTATAACTCAGACACAGCGATCCTGGATTCATCTTCTGGGTTGCTTCGGCAGTAGCTGATAATGAATAGTTATTGGTGTGGTCCAAGAGATGAACAGTTTCACCTCCATGTATGTGCCCATTGACATGAACATTGATGTCTTGTGCTAGAGGAGAACTCATCTCGCAATTAACCATGTCCGTATCGTCTGAATCGTCTCTTGCAGTCCCGTTCACGGATGCGTCCTCGCCGTAAGATACCTCCATAGGAACAGCTGAATGACAATGATCATTTCCCCTTGATGTGCTAGTATCGATTGGAATTGTAATCAAAGGTTTGTAATTCAACAATGAAGGAGAATCCTTTCCAAAACAAGAAATATCCTTTGGAACAGATGAACTTGTTCCGACATCAAGCACATCCAGATTCCTCGTATTTTCCCTTACGGCTTCAGAAGTTACTTCGAATGATGAATTGCGAGTACAAGTGGAAACCCCATTTGAAGTAGACGACTCGAGCATATCTCCATCTTCAGAATACAGACTCACGGGTTGTGGCTGAATGTCAGGGGACCCAGAACAATTATCAGAGTGCACACAACCATCAGTTGACTCGGAATTAGAACAAATGTGATTCACAAGTCCTAGTTTAGCACTTTCGACCTGTTCGTTTTCGCAAAGATCCAGTTCTCCATTCTCTTTTTGTAGCTGATTGTTCCCCAGAGATTCAATAGTTTGAAGACTGGAAGATCGTGGGCGAACCCTGCAAAGAATCATCAAGAATATGATGAACAAGAGAGCTATGGGAATGTTTATTTTATTTTCCACCCATATGACAACACGCCAATGAATTCAGGGGGAGTAAAATAATAATAAGTTAACTCCTGAAGAGGCCGAGGGTAATATACCTGGAGTACAAAATCATGTAAGCTCCCTGAGATAGCACCTCTTCCAGATCAACTTGTAAAACCTGAATGTAAGTGGCAACCAAGAAAATGAAAATATATTAAACTTGGAGAACATATAATATATTCCCATAAAATGTTAAAAGGACACAAGAAAACTGCCATAAAATCTCGTGCATTACACCATTATGACAACAACCATATTAACTCTTCATTGAGGATGCTTTCCACGATGGAAGAGAAGTTCATAACACAACCATAGGTTGCATTACCCAAGAAAAAGCTCCAGTTTTAATGTCAATGATACAGACAACAACTTTATCAATGAGGACCTATTCACTATACCACCATTGTTGGTTGCAGTATCCAAATATCTACGATATTTGAAAAAGGCGGATTACAATTTTCAATTATTGCCTCTCATATTCCCGTATCGAGGTCAACCAAGCATTGTATAGCAACCAAAAATTTAACAGGTGCATTATCAACAACCATAATAGGCGTATGAAGATATATTCTCAAATGATTATGCAGTTATAGGCGCAGCAGATTAAAGATACATTCATGTATATGAATATTTGTGCAGTGCACACAAGCATTTGTTGTGTCTGTCAGTCTGTGAGAGTGGAAAGAGAGAAAGGGACTGACCTTGCAATCATCGATCCTGTACCAATTTCCACTGAAGTCCTTAATATAGCAGATGTAGTGACCAAAAAATGAAGCATTCAGCATATCGACATGAACAACTACTGCATAAAGCCTGTAGACATCAGTATGATTTCCAGCTTCACTCATATAAGGGCTAAGATCCAAAGTCTCTGGAAATGTTACTTTCTTGTTGAGCTTCCCAAACCTTCCACTCTGCAAAGGTTTTCCAATAGAAAAACTTGAGGATAGAAAAAAAAAAAAAAAACAGAAATCTATCTTTGTTTATCTTCAAAATGTTTGAACTAGCAATCAAAATGTTTGTTACTACATTTTCCTTATCAAAAGAAATCATATATGAACGGCCGAAAAAGAGTATAACCATACATCTCCATCCACAGGTGTGTGCTTTGTGAAATTCAGAGAAAGCAAACCACACTTTTGTGCACTAATTTGCAATTATATTGCTTCTGCATTTGTAGGTTAGTATATGAAATAATTAAATTTCTTAAAAACAAACAAAACATGTTCAATGAGGAGTCAAAGAATAATATATTTTATCGCTCTCTTTGGATTTCCAACACCAGAGTTTTGTCAATAACTTGTTCTTTTAGCTGAGAAGCCTTTTTTTATTATCTCTGGAGTTCTTTCTTTTGGTCTAAACCCCATGATGTCCTCACCTCACTCATTTTTCATAATTGTTCAAATACAAACGTTTTTCTTACTAGAAAAGTGGGAAAAGGTAATTTGTGGATGAATGCATGTCAATTGACTTGATCCATCAACCTAAGGTTCTCTCATACAGGTATAGTGGCTGAATGTTAAGGACCAAGCAAATGTGAAAGAAGGGATCCAACCTGAAATCTCTTTAAGGCAATTGTAAGAATATTTGGAGCCTGTTTGATCACGAGACGTTTTGATGCCTTGACATAGTCATTGCACCTACAAACAGAAAAATATACATACCAAATAAGAAAATAGCCTGACATGAAAAATAATGACAGAATAAATAATTTGATGACAAAATTGATAGTCTCCGTCCTTCTCTTTTTGTTAGTTTGGTGGGTGGGGGATAAATGATGAGCTAGGAGAAAGGTATCTATGACCCAATGTATTGCTCGTTATCAGAACAAATATGCTATGTTCCTTCATTCACTCTCATGAACTAGATGGCATATTGGTTTAACATCTGATTCCAAATGTGAACACATCATATTGAAAACCAAACACCAAGAAAAAGCAATTACAAAAAAGTCAGCAAACCCAGTTATAACCTATCAAAAAAATGGACCGCACACTTGGGGAATTGGTTTCATTATGCAATCAGTAAGTCACCCAACACAAGTCATCAACTACCCTAGATAACAGCTAGGAACACGGCTACCTTCCAAGCGAAGGTATTTGTTATTCTAATTTCTAAGAATAGATTCAGAATGAACTTGAATGCATAGGGAACCTAGCAAAAATGATTGGGCAGCGGCTAAGTTATTTAATATTAGATATCAATTACAAACAAATTACTAGATTTTGCCGGTACCCGTTACCATGGAGGGAGGAAGGGAGAGCAGCCACGTACCCATCACATTTATACATGTTATCGCCATGCAGCCACTCTACTTTTGTGAATTGATCGAGGCACTCCTCCAATGATGTAGCATCCCCATGAATTTCAACAGTCAAATCCATCATATTTTCATGCTGGTTGGAGACATTGTTGCAGTTTGTACATATCACCTGAAATGTCAAGATCCAAAAAATATTCATCCACGTAGCAGATACTAGCAAGATCTCAACACACGTCGTATTACAATTTTAAATATGGATTAGTTCAAAAGATTAACCTATTCTTCTTCCAAAATGAGCCAACATAAAAAATGAGAGAAAAGAAAAGGTTCGTAGTGAACCTAAAATGGGAAGGCCTACTTAAAATGCATTACCTGGGACTGAAGTTGGCCACCAAAAATGTGCTGAATAATGGTCGTCTCTTGGGAATCAGAACGAACAGCTTTCTCTCCACCAAATTCATCAAGGCACGCCATTTGCATTCTATCAATAGCAAATCTGCAAAACAGAAGTCAACCATTAGATAATTGAATAATTAGCCAATCATACAAAGAAGACTTGATGTTTTCCCTACATGGCCAGTTTACATATACTACAAAAAGAAAAGAGAGACAAATACCTCATGAACTCATGGGCATCTTCCTGCCTTCCATAACCAAGATTTCCCCCAATATTAGGCAACCGAAGGATAATATTATTGGGTGAAAAGGGTTGAGCATTTCGACAAGCTCTTTCAACGTGCGTTTGAAATTCACATAAGAAACACCAATCATCACGTACACCTGTATAAAAGAGGATGATAAATTATGGACATATGAGGACTAAGTCCCAAAAGGGGAGAAGAAAAGGAAAAAGTCCAAACTGAGTTTACATTCATTTCTGTGCCCTTTCTCCAAAAGGAAGGCAAAAAGCGGTCTTGTGAAGGACAGACATTGTAGAACCACATTGGCAAAGCAACTGAAAAAAACAGGAAAAGTTAGGTTTTCCCGCTTCTTCAACTGCAAGAAGATAAGCTCGAATCTAGCTCACAAGTGATTGAAACTTGAAAGAAATTCATGAATGGTAAAATTGTTAGAAATCTGGAATGCTAACCTATTGCCACAATTTAAGAGTCCACAAGGACGAAATTGATGCTTATCCCAGTAAAATAGGTTCAGAAATTCATCATAGGGAAAAAGAATCTGATCCATAAAAACACAAAGATGAACTTTAATCGAAGGTATGATATCAATAACAATTTTACTTGAAGTGAAAACATCATCAATCTAGGATAAAATGTGAAGATAACATACATCTTTTGGTTGCTTGATAGGCTTAGAGGCCCTATGAGAAGGAACCAGGGCGATGGCAGAAAAATTTTTGCTCCCTATGGTAGAAGCTTTTGAATCCCTGTGGTTATTTGCAGCTTCAAAATCATTTGTATTGTTACGTGCTTGATAATCCTTGCACTTCGTCTTGTGGCCAGCTTTCCAATGAATTTCTTGACATGTTGGTGAACTATATAGTAAAAAAATTAAGAATAAAAAGAGCATCAGAATTCATCTACAGTAAAACAAATGTTTCATCTACAAGCAAATAAGAATAGAAAGTAGAGATGTAGTTGAAGCATAAGACAAAAGAATGTCCATTTAAGATAAGCTTTGGCCTTATATAAAAGCAAGACACTGGTTGTGGTCGCTAGAAATTAACAATGTCAAGCAAATAATGGATTTGTTTATTCGTCAACAAAATAAAAGAATGGGTACCCATCCTTGTAGCTATAACAATTTTCTTGTAGACTGCTAAGTAAATCATCAAAAACACAGGTGACAGGTTCTCTTATTTTTCTTCAGAGTAAAACTAATACCTATAAATATAGCTGGAACAGAAAGATCAGCATGGAGAAAAACTAGAAAAAATATCTATAATTTCAGATTCTCTTATATAATTTTATTCACGCTTTTGTTTCCAAACACTTCATCACAAGCTTTACAAAATGGTGCAAGTTTAATTCTTCAGTTCTCGTGCGTTATACACCAGAACAGATAGATTAATAAAATATAGGAAAGCCCCGTCGAAACAGTCCATAATTCACACTCCACACGCACAAGTTATATTCTAGAGACCAACTTCGTGCTTATCCGCGGTAACTTAATAACACAAAACACAATCATGGGTGTTCAAATTGCTACATATCATCAAACGTTTAAAGTCAATTCAAGCCCCTTATCTACACAGACGGCTCGGAAACTAAAACGGGACAATAAATTATTATAATGTTGAAAAGTTAAACAAAAAAAAAAGGAGAAGAAAAAGAAGAAAAAAAACGGATCTACCTAAAGAACAGATCAAGTGCATTGTTACCATATAAAGAGACGAAAAAGCAAACTTAGAAGAAGAAAAAAGTCGATCAATTAACAATTATTGCCGAAAAGGGGTTGCTGTTCCCTTACTTGCCTACTATAACAAACAAATAAAAACTGATAAAAAAAGGTAAATTATTAACTCGACAGGAATGGCCAATGCAATTGATGTAAAATTGGAAAGATTACCACTTACCAGTATCGAACGGCCTTACATCGCGAACACTTCTTCGAGCCCAAATTGCCACAGACGATGCATACAGCATCGCCCACAGAAGCGCCGGACATTGAGTTGCAATCGCCGCCGTCGCCTCCTCCTCCTCCTCCTCTTCCCGCCTGCCCGCCGCCTGAAGCCTCAAAATTCGCGTCGACCTCAAAGTACTTAGAGGCCGTATTCTTCACCAAGTGCAGCAATCCGTAGACAATAAAAAACGCTGTCAATATCAATTGCAGGAACCAATTGAGATCGAACGATACTCCAGAGAGGTGCATTTAAGCAGCCCCGCTGTTGATCCAAGATTCGTCGCCAATCCTATCGCTTCTCATCGATGAATTTACCACACAACTGAACCTCAAATAAACACCGCCAATGAGACAAAGAAGAAATTAAAAGGAAAAAGGAAAAAAAAAGAATGAAATTATTAGGGCTCTTTCAAAACTCAAATCCTCAGAACCAGAAGCCAAAGCGGGAGTGCGTACAAATTAGGCGGCTCTTTCTGTCCTGCTCTCTCTGTAATTCGAAGAAACTACGATGATTTTACGATGGGGACATGATTTATATCTTCGGCACTCCCTTTTCCGAGTGGATTTTAGGGTTAAATTGACAACAAATTTGGAACTGAAAATAAAACATGTAGAAGCTTCTCTCTATTTCCTTTTCCGAATTACTTTCTCTCTCTGTTTTACATTTTATAGGTCTTCACTCCTAATCCTACTGGACCTAAAGTTTCCGTATTTTTTTTTTTTTATATAAATGTAATCCATTACAAATATTGGTCGTGCCGCATGCTACAGATTCTTTTTTTTCTTTTTTTTTTTTTTATTTCCCATAATTCTAGGATGACGGATTTTTAATTTATTTTATTTTTATGCTTTTAGGATTCTTACGTGCCAGTTAATTATTGCTTTGACAATTGTTTTGTAACTTTCTAAGAATTAAAATACGTGTTGATGTCAATATTTAAATGTTTTTTTTTAGTACATCAATATTTAAATGTTAGAGGTATATAAATGGATAAAATATGGATATTGATAGATATTTTTATATGCAAAAATTATTTCAGTAATTTTTTATTTTTAAATAAATTAGATGCCTTGTTATTACTATTTATATTTATATTCTTAACTCATTGATAGAAATTTTTTTTTAAGTTTCAAATATATTTATATGGATATTGATTAATTCATATCGATGTCAAAAATACTTTGGCTGCTTGTGATATGTGGGTGAGGGGTATACAGTCCAAAAATTGAAATTATAGTAATAAGTTGGTTTAGTCGTCAATTAAAAGAACAAAAGTATATGAATGGATGCATAGTTTGTCAAATTGTATTGGACCTTAAACTTAGATAATTAATTTTTTTTTTTAGTTCAAAACATGTTGGTGTGGAAGATTCGAATCCACGAACTTTTGGTTCGGGAGCTATGTTTTAACTAATTAAGTTTTTCTCAGGTTGGCATGGTAATGTAATTTTTACTATCTATTCAATTTTTTATAACCCACTCACTAATTTAAACAAAAAGTTACAAAAAAATTTCATAAATTCCTTACTTTCAATAAAATCAAGTATTGCACAAAACCCATTTCACTCAAAAATTATCTCTATTGTCATTTTATTTTAAACCTATTGATTTTGTACCATATATATGTTCTATAATTTATTGAACACTTAAAACTTTTTTTTCATGATATTTCAAACGAAAACTTACACGAGGGTAACACTTTTCTAAATTTAAGGTTAATATTGCAATACTTATATAATTTTTTAGGAGCAATTTGATTAAATTAGAAAATTATGGTATAAATTAATAAAATGACAAGTATAGGTATAAAAAAATGACTTTTTTCTCTCTTTTTTCTTTTATTATTAACTATGTTTGATTTTTAAAAAAATAAACGATAAAATAATGGGTATTAAAATAAGGAAAGTAATTATTTTAAAAAAATAAATACGACGGAATACGTTTTAATTCTATTTTTAAAATTTATAAGTTTCATACATGTCTCTAATATTCACTCACATATTTAATTATCAACAACAATGATATCAAAGATGGATGTTAATTGATTTAACCTCAATTTCAGCCTAACATAATTAGCTAAAAAGAAATTAAACCAAAATATAAAAAATTCAAGTAGTTGAGATATAGATTATTAACAACAAAAAAAAAAGAAAAGAAAAGAAAAGAAATAACAATAAAAAAGTTATTAGTTTCACCTACAGTTATTGAAATTAAAAATAAAATAATAACAATAATAAATAGTTGAGCCATGAAAATCCACGTTTTTGAATGTGATTGGTCTTTGATGTATGATTATGACAGTGTTTGTCATGTCATTGTTTTATTGGACGTTTCTGCCCTTCCAGGTTATACTTTTCCAGGCTTGTAGGTAAATCAACGAACATTGGAAAAGTTAAATTGTGGAATTAATTGGTTCCTTCCACATTATCCCGTAAGATTCTCCATTGCTTTTTATTTTTGTTATTTATTATTTATCTAAGATATTACATTGAAAATATAAAAATTAGTTTATGATAAATTTTTTTTTTTGCAATCTAAATTTCATCATTAAAAACATTGAAGTTTTTTTTTTTGTTTTTCTATTATTTATTAAATAAAAAATTTCACATTTAAATAACTTTACCTAATGATAATATTATCTAAAAGTACTTTCAAAAAAATATAAAAATAGTTAGTTTGTAAATAATGGAGATAATATGTAATAATAACATATAAAACATAAAAAAATGGTTTTAAAAAATCATATATTTAAAATTTTCCATCTTTAATAAGTTTCCTAGTACACTAGATAATTGTTAGCTTTTATGTTTGAAACTATAAAACTATTTTTAAACTTATTTTATAACAAATGGTCCAACAAAAAAAGGTCATCTTTTGTAAATATTTTTCAAATTATGTTTTTAAAAAGAATTGATTTTTTACAACGTATATTTTAAATAAAAATATATATATATATTTAAAATAAGTAAAAAAAAAAAAAAATCATACTCAGTCTCAGGTTTTAAAGATTTGGATTGTCATGGGCATCTTGAATTCGTTACTATTAAGAGCTCTTTGATAACAAATTGGTTTTTTGTATTTTATTTTTGTTCTCTCTTTAACTAATATTCTGTGTCTAATACCCTTGCTGTCTAATTCTTTTTTGTGTAAATATTTTCTGCATCTCTCCCAATATATATATATATATCTCTCTAGAAAAAATTATCTCTAAACTTTTTTTTTTGTCTCTAACTTAAAAAAAACAAAAATGATTATTAAGCACTTTTTTTTCTGCTTTTTTAAACAATGAAAAAAAATGTTATAAAATATGCATGGGTTTTATTTTTTTACAGACGTAAAACATAAAAACAGACAAACAAAAAACTGAAAATAAAATTGGTTATCAAATAGCGGATAAATAATTAAATCATACCAATGGTATTATCAAAACTTCCCAATTATAAATTCTAATCAAATTTATGAGGAATCTTCTTTTAGTAGATGGGCAACAGAACAAACTTGAAAAGCAAAATCTTGAAGCTATAAAAGTGTTAGAATAATAAATCTCTCCTGTTTCAAATTCTATTTAGAGAAGTAAATAATAAATTGACAAATTGAGCTATAAAGTTAAATTATATATGCTTATTCATATAACTATTCTTTAGAGTTTTTTTTTATTACAAAATAATTTCTTACTGAATAAAGTTATTTTTTTTCTTAGAAATTAATAACATTTCAAAATGTACCATACGACTATGACCAAATTTCTTAAAAAACAGTTTTTGAACGAATTATGACTTTGGAACCTTAGTTTATCTGGGAAAAAAATTAATTAAATATAAATCTCTATTTATATTTATTGTCAACCACAACATAGTTTAATTGATTAAGATATATATTTTCAGTTAATAAATTTGAAGTTTGCATCTTTATCTTCACATATTCGTTGTTGAACTAAAATCTATATATTTTTTATTTATTAGTTTGAGAGTAAAATTATAGATAATATAATACTATGTTTTTTTTATTTCGTTGGCTAACCACTTGGCGTTGTGATTTTCGGCACGTCAACTTGAAATTGGATTGGACCTGCAGAAAAAAAAAATTAATTAGAGTGTACTTGTTGGCGTTGGCTGGCAGTTGATGGCTGTTGAGGGGACAATATAATTTCATCAAACTGTTTCAACAGCCACCTATCTTATTATTTTTTAAATTACATATAATTTAAGTTTAAATTCTATATTCATACTTAAACTTTCGTGTTTATTTTATTTCCTTATCCCTAAATTTTTAAACCACTTGCTTTAGTCACTTTTAGTCAGTCTCATAAGAATTCTTAATAAATGATTTAATGGATACACTTTACAAAAACTGTTTTGGGTTTCTTTTCTATGTTTAATTCGACAAAATTTTGAATTCATAAAATTTTGTTTGGAAATAAACATAACATTACAAACAGGGACGGATCCACGTTGGAGTTGGGACACTTGCCCCCTCGATTTTTTTTTTTTTTGTTTAACTTTATAGTTTATTGAAGACTGTTGATATTTTTATATATTTTTAGCCCAAAATTTACAAATGTAAATGTACAAATTAAAACCTGTGACTCGAGGTTACTTATACCTTAACTTATATATTTGAAAACTTGTCTAATAAGGGAAAGTAAATATGAATTATGAGTGACGTAATAAAAATAAATTATAGACATATAATTCAATTCAATGGTCAAATCTACCATATAGACATTAACCACTATCAAATCATCAACAGTCAAGATAGCCATCCCGTACAATGCTAGCCCAAAGACGGTAACACTTAAAATACTTGTCACGAAAGTACACAATTGAGAAATAAAAGAAAAGGATGTGAATGAAATCCATGGTTAAAAAATATATATATTTATTAAACATTTTCCAGAAGAATAAAAAAATGATTCCAACTTATTGTAAGAATGTCAACTTCAGTATAGTAGTATTTATTTATTTATTTTTCATTATGAGTCGAAGATTTGAATCTCACCTCTAATATATATATATATATACATAAAGAAAAAAAAATCGTAAGAATGGACTAGAATGTTACATGGTAATTGTCATATAGTGGGTTGGGTCATGACATGAGTGGGAACTATTTGGAGGGCCCAAGCCCAAAAGATCTGACGAAATTTCAAGTTTAAAGCAACCAAAACTGGCCGAAAGCTGCCGTTGAGCTGACGTATATAGCAAATGGGCCTTAAGAACAAAAAAAAAAAATGTTAAGAACTTGCAAAACAAATGAGGCAATTTAATACTTTATTTATATATAGCCTTTTATATATATAAAAATATAATTAAAAATAGAAACAGCGAATAAGTAGTTTATTCATTTGAAGGAAAAAAAAACACAACGTAGTTAGTGGCATCAACGAAATTTAAAATGTTATAAAAAAAAATTGTAACATACCATTATTAATTATGTCTAACAAAAGTTAACATGTCAAAAATATAAATATATTACATTATACGTGATGGTTGATGTCAAAACCTTACCTTTAGATTTAGTAATTTGGTTCAAATCGAGCCTAGTTCAATGGATCATAAGCCATTTACTATCATTGCAAAAGTCGATGGTTCGATCTTCAATCTCGCAATTGTTGAACTAAAAAAGATCTACTAATTTGTGTATTTCATTAATGAAACAAGATAAGTGATCAATATTTTATTTTTCACTATTTAATAATTTGTTCATTATGATTCAATAAATTACAAGTCCCTAATGTTAAAGAAATTATGAGTAATAATCCATGGATCTATTATTTGGATTTTTTTTTATTTCAACAACACGTAAGAGTGCGAATTCGAACCCACGACATTGGGTTAGGGAAATATGGCTAAACCAAACGAGCTAGACTTGGTTTGACATTATTTGGATGAATATACAGAAAACAATAGAAAAATACATATGCAATTACAGTTATATGGTAAGTTTATGCCTTCATAGAAATATTTCATTAGGATCTTAAATCTTGTTTACTTCCCTTCAATCAGGAGAGGAATCATAATGAAATCAATTGAAATAAAAATCTTATTCATTTGATGTTGTTTACTATGAGTTGTCTGGAATCGGAATCAGAAACTCATTTATGTTGTTTGCTTTCATATTGCATCGAAATCAGATTAATGATGATTACAAAAATAACTTTTTGTATTACTAAACCATTAAAAAGCTATGACAATTATTAAAGAGAGATGATGAGTAAAATGTGTAAAACAATTAATGAGTATGTTGTGGGCCCCATGAAATAGAGAACGAAAATGAGATTGAGCATCTTTTGGACGAAATGAGATTGTCCATTGTTTGGAGAGTGATTCTCAAATTTGAGGTAGGTCACACGTTTGATTTTCATTCCTTAATTTTGGTAAACACTATCAAATTGAATGAAAATTTTCATTCTCATTCTTTGATTTCCATGGAAGAGAAGTAGACGAGATCTTAATCGTTATAAAAGAAAAGTATAGGGTACAGAACGTTAATAGTTATAAAA
>JAOANK020000064.1:966230-983671 GCA_026257165.2 Telfairia occidentalis | reverse complement strand
TTTTAATAGTCCATTTTATTTGTGAGGAATTTTTCATAAAACACTTTTAATTTTTTAAAATTATTCAAGAAACTATATTAAATACACTTTAAATTGTTAATTTTTTTTAAAAAAATACTCATAGAAAAAATAATTTTATTTCAAGAGCACTTTTTCTCATAGTTATCCCAAACACACCTTAAAAGAATGTGAAGCACACTTTAAAGTTAATGTGCTCATAGGTTGTATATGAAATTATCAATTAATATATGCAAATATGATAGAGTTGAGGTAAATAAATTGTAAAAATTTATGCAAGGGAATAGTAATTAATTAATTAGTTATGAATTTACTTTTTTTTTTTTTTGAGTTCAACAACATGTGGAGATAGAGGTTTGAACCTACGACTTATTAGTCAGGGACATATATATGTCTTAAGTAGTTGAACTATACTCCGCTTGACACTCTTTCATTTCTTTACTTCTTTCTTCATTTATTTAACAAATATTTCAACAAGACGAGAAACGGTTAAAGGGATAAAATCAAAGATAAAGAAAAAGCATTGTGAGTCCATCAACCCATTATTAACCATTTTTTTTTTTGTGGCTTTATTTGTGAAAATTATTATTTAATTACAAAAATTTCCACAACCCAAACATACAATATGGCACATAAAGGGCAAGAAACTAGTTTGAAAAAGGCCACAAGAATCCAATAAATTAGAGGATAAAATGAAAAAATAGAGTAGCTAGCTAAGGACTAGGGAATATATGAATGTAAGATGAAGCATTTTTTTGTCATGGAGTTGTCTGTGTCAAAGACATTTATCCAAAGATTATATAGCCTCCCTTAGTTTGGGGATTGTGTCTTGTCTATGGATTTTTTCTTTCTTTCTTTCCCACTTTGTACTTCTAAATTCCCTTGGTTTCTATTCATTTCCAAGGGGATGGGACCCATAATTACTGTTTATTTTTCATAAATCTCATTTATAACTACAATTATATGTTTAATATTTAATGAGTAATTCAATTTTTTTAAGTGATGCGGTCAAGGAAAAAATTAGATTAAAATTTACTATTTCAAACTTGTTTTTTAAGAATCTAATATTTAAAAAAAAAAAATGATTTTCGGGTAAGATTTTGAAACGTAGGATATTTTTTTTTTAATAAAATCATTTGCTCGATAAAATTTCCTTATAGTTTTGAAAAATATGGTATATTTCAATCCTATTTTCATTTTTCATTTCTTTATTATTCTCTTCATTTTATTTTAGTCCAAGAAAAATCAATTGAGTTTTTGTTGCTTTTTTTTTTTTGAAATTATTTTACAGAAATCTATCATATACATATGTTTTGTTTATTTTACCCAATAAAACTGTGTCTAAGGACAAATATTTAAAATTATATGAAGTAGGTCAATGGTTAAATTTCGAGATGATTTATGATTTATGTTAAGTAATTAATAATATATAAAAAAAATTGTTTAATGGAAAAAGTTTAAGGATCAATATAGAATAATTGAAAAATTAAAATAAAATATTTGAAAGATTAATCATCCAAATAAAATAAATTATTTTGAAACTTCATATCCAAAACATATTTATATCTTAATATAATTAGAAATAAAAACATTTAGATGAAGGTAGGGAAATGACTCAATTTTCTTAATGTAAAGAATCGAAAAATTAAGGGAGACATTTTTACAGGACGCAAACAAAATGAAGTTGCAAATTTTTTAATAGTTCATCCAAGGAGGCACCAACTTTCTATATAATGAATTAAAGAGTACCCAACATGGATAACGAGGACTATTTACGCTAATCTACTTCCAATGAAAATGATGATTTTTTATCATTCTTTTTATATTGTACTAAAAAAAGATAAATTTCCTTTTAACTAAAAAGACATTTTTTATCCATCACATGACCTTGATCTAAATAATATGGGCCCCACACTTGCCCTCTCCCCTTCCAGACCCATAATTGACTGGACACATATATTAATTTCTTATACTAATAGGAAAAATGTTCTCTATCATTTCTATTTATTTTCAACCATATAACAAGAATATGAGATCCATAAAATTAAAAAAATCTAGGTCAATATCATATTATTTTTTATCAAAAACTGAAAGAGATGAAAACAAATGGACATCAACTTATCCGTTTTGATTTATTGTTAATGGAAGAATTTATCGTAATTTTTTTTAGCTCAACAAATACGAAAGTGGGAACCGAACTTTCAACCTAAAAAAAAAAAAGTTAATAGCTATGATATTCACTCACCTATGTTTGAATTTGCAATATTCATTGTAATTAAAATTGTCCTTACACAGCCCACAAACTTGTACTAGTGTTAGAACTTGTGGCAAGGTAATTCTATAAATGTAAGAATTTTATTGAAATTCCTCATTAGATGGATGAGAGGAGAAAATGGCTTGTTTGTATTATTTTGTTTATTCAAATGATCATATCAATTGAATATAGTCTAAATTTGAGTGAGAGGAGGAGAAAATGGGCATATTACTGTTTTAAAAAGAGTACTAGAATTTGTTAATATAAATGTAAGAATTGGGTATTTTTTAAAACTAGCTAGTGCCTAGTGGAAAGTGCTTTTTCTTTGTTGAGATTCTTGAAATTCAAAGCAGAAACCAATTTTTTTCCAAAAAGAAAAAAACAAAGAAAGAAAAGAAAAACCCCACAAACCAATATATATATATATATATTTTTAAATAATAATTTAGACAATCAAGTTGCAGTTGGGGCATCCATCCGCTGCATTGTTTGTTTATAGGGTGATGATTGAGATTGAGAGGAAAATGGAAGTGAGCTAGCTGTCCAATGTAAAAAAAAAAAAAGTGCCTTAGCCCCTGAAAGCCAGGGACCGAGTGGGACCCACTTCCAACATAAAACGCTTCTCCACTTCTAACTTTTTTTTTTTTTTTTTAGTTACCTTCAATTCATGTAGAGATAGAAATTCGAATCCACGATTTTTTAGTGGGTGAGATTATGTCTTAATCAATTGAGCTATATTCGGTTTGGCCACTTCTCACTTTGTATGTGTATGTACCATGTACGAAATAATATTTACCTATTCATCGGTTAATAAATCAAATAATTATTCAAATTTTGCTAGTTGTTATTATATTTTTTTTTTATATGTTTTTCTCTCTTAATTGTCAACTTTTGAATCTTAGTCAATAAAAGATATTGATAGATAAAGAGGCAAGTAAGTATTCTCTCGATCGTGCTATCTCACCTCATTAATATTTTCTCCCTCTCCTTTGAGTTTTTTTTAGTTCAACAATATGTGGGTATGAAAATTCGAATCTATAACTTTTTGATCGAAAAGATATGACTTGATTAGTTGTGCTATGCTTAAGTTGATCTCTCTTCTTTGAGTTTGTAGAGAAATTATTAAAAGATACTATCACCATGTAACTGACACTGTTAGATGTACGAGAACTTCCATTGAACGAGAGTGTTTTTATTAAGTAATTTTATAACTCAAGAACTTTCATTTTTCTAGATGAACTGATATTAAGTACAAAACAATCAAGATTTTTAAATTAAAAAAAAAAAATCGAGTTAAAAAAAGAAATCAAAACTAAATTTTTTAAAAAAATTCGGAGAGTGTGCAATATTCCTACATGCAAAAGCAAATCCAAGAGTACACAATACGTTGCACCCAATCCATCGTCGCATTTGCCCCCTCATCTTTTATTCCCCGATGTGACCGATCACTGGTAAAACAAAAAAAATAAAATAAAATAAAAATTAAAAAATTAAAAAATTAAAACGACGTGTCGCTTAGAATCCTTTTTGAACAATATTTAAAAAGCATTAAAAAGAGAAAGATGGTGACTTTTCCCTTGGCCCTCGTGTATGCCTATATAACCACAATCCAATATTTTAATGACGTTACGTGAAGACAAAATTGTTTATTGGCTGCTAAATAAACACGAATTAGTTTTCACCGAATTTACATATTTACCCTCTCGACGTAATTTTTGATTGGGTGCTCGTTCGCTGAGCGGTTTCATTCATAGAACCCAGTGAAGAGGGGACGGAATCACGTTAATTGTAATTAAAAGAATTATTAAATTATATTTTATTTATCAATTGGTTATTTAATCCGCGAATTAGGGATGGTTGTCCTTACAACTTTCACTATCCCATATAAAATCCTCCCTCTTTTCAATTAAATAACAAACATTTAATTTTTTTTATTAAAAAAACACACTCACACAAAAATTTTATCAAGTGTCATCTTTTTTTTTTCTTTTCTATTTGAGAGTCTTACAATTGAATCATCGTTTTTTTAGAATAGTTATAGATTTTTTATCCGTTGACTTATGCTTAAGATGGATAAATAATCAATGTTATGTACTTGAGATAATTACTCAATAAATTAAAATTTTTAGTAATTTTTTTTAAATAATGTATATTAAAATTCAATATTGTAAATCAACAAAGTTAGAGAGTTTGAATCTCATATTTATGGAAGTAACTTCGATGATGTAAAGTATTCAAGTAGGTTATTGGTTGAAAGAGAATATAAGATAGCATATTTTGACTATTATTGTGTAAAAAATTGCAAGGTTCATGTATTTGCAAATGTGTTTGTTTATAAAGTTGAAAGTTACACTTCTCTGTATTACTCTTCAATTCGAATTAGTAAAAGTAATGTCTCCTAATAAATAGAGTTATGTAATTGGGGAATCAGACATTGAAATATATATACATACTAATGAGATATGATTTTTTTAATTTAATTTTTTTTTTAAGATAGCATCACAAATAAGAGGGTCACATCTACATTTATTTAATAAGACCATGAGATGTTATAACTGATAGGGATAACGAACCCTCCACATCTCCACAATTGTATGATATTGTCCACTTTGGGTATAAAAGCCCTCATGGCTTTGCCTTTTGGTTTCACCCCAAAATGCTTCATACCAATTGAGATGTTGTGCCTCCATTATATACACATGATCCAGTCTAGCAAATGTGGGACTTTGGTTGCAACTCCCCAACAATAACAAATTAGTTAAATTTATAATTACCTTATAAAAAGGTTATATGAATAAGTTAAGTATGTATAATGAGAAGCACGGCTAAAAAAGCCAAATTATATTGAAAAAAATAAACAAAGATAAAAAAAAAATGTCATCTATTGGAATTTAAATGGAGAGGCGAGCATTAAGAAAATTCCATACTACTTCCATATTTGTCATATCAACAACGTTTAAGAATAATGTAAAACTCATTTATTGAAAATGAAATTAATATATACTACAACAGTACTAAAAATTATCTCCCCCAACATTTTAGAGTAAAGACAGGCTCTATGTGGCGGACCAGCAATCTACGTGGCAATGAAAAATAATGCTCATAGCTGAGTCAGCAACCATCACGTGGCAGAATTGCTTAGTGGATTACAAAAAATATATATAGAGAGAGAGAGAGATTGGCTGCTGAGTTGTACAAACAAATAACAATTATAGCACTTCTTTCAATTAAACTTTTTCTTTATTTTTATTTTTTTAGAAAAAACAAATCACTTGGCCAATTTTCTCTCACACCCATGTCTTTCCAACTAATTCCATTAATTTGTCGATCCGTTGCCCAAATAAACATATAAATTTATATCGTCCCACTCCCAATTGAATTGTCTAGATTTCTATTATTATTATTTTGTTCTTATTTTTAATTATACCAACATTATATTGTGAAGTTAATTAATAATTTATCCCTTGCGTTTTATTATTGTCTTTTGGTGTCCTATATATATATTCACGTTTGTTGTTTACTAATTTTTTATATTATATATAATGTTTGAACAAATTTTAAATATTTGAGGATGATTAAAGTATTAGGTAAGTAATTTTATATGACTTATAAATGGACTAACTAACTTTTAATGTCAATTTAAACACAACTTAGTGAATAAGACATTTTTTACCATCACAAAAGTTGATGATTCGATCTCACAACTTAGTTGTTGAACTAAAAAAAACATTAATTTATAACTAATGTTGTGTTAATGTTTTTATTTTTATTTTAAATAAATTATCTTTACTTATAATTTATTTGTTATTAATCAAAATTTCCATATTTTTAGACGTTCTATCTATTTACAAAGTTAGAAAAAAAAAAAGGTGCTTCTCAAAATAAGCACTAGAATGGAACAACTTAAAGTATAAGGAATACATCAAAATAAGTGACAAAAGTATGTGAACTAAATAACTTATTTAATTCATGAAATTAGTTGAAGAAATGTATGTGTAAAGTAAAATATTAAAGTTGACTAAAATATTTATAGTTATAGAAAATAAAAAATAAAATATAAAAATACATAAAAGAGCTTTTGTTTATAAAACAAAACACCCAAGCCGCCCCCCACCACAAATACGGGAATCTAGAACATGTTTTGGCAACCCATCGATTAGGAAGATAAAATTTGCTTATTATCCACTAATTAGAAAAAGCATTCTCTAAAATATATTAATTAGTCTCCTTGAAAGACGAGTATATACGTTTCCATCAAACAGTCATTATTGGCCAACTAATCAAAGATTTTTAAAATATCATATATATCTATATATGTATGTTTTTTTTATATGAAGAACATTAATTATATATTAATTATTAGATGAAAGGGTTTGGCAACAATAGCTAATTTTTCATACATTAAAATTTATCTTGAAAGTTAAATCAAGCATAGTTCAATTAGTTAAAATATATTTTTTTGATAAAAAAAATTGTGAGTTTCTCAGCTCCATTTTGTTATTCAACCTAAAACAAAAAGAATAACATTAATGACAATGTCATTGCAGGTTGACCCAACAGTCACTGAATAGTTTTTAAATTTGTAATTGTGCCGAATGCATCATTAAACTTTCAATTTTATTTCTAATCTATCATTTACCCAATCGATATTTTTTTAAATTTACAAACTTATTAGACACATAATTGAAAATTTATGATTCTATAAAACACAAATTCAATTTTATCTCTAATAGATCAATTAATTTTAAAAGTGTTAAATATGTCAAGAATCTCGATATAAAATTAAAAGGTGAGGGGCTTATTAGACACTATTATAAAGTTCAATGATCTATTAGACATAAAGTTGAAATTCATGAACTTATTTGATAATTTTTAAATTTAAAGAATTTATTTCACAAAAACTTGTAAATTGATGGACTAAATTTGTAATTTAACAAATCAATTTATTTAAGAAATCAATTCAATAAGAAAAGATAAGTAGTTAACAATTAATATAACTTCATCTATGCATCGTTTAGATAATAAAATATTCGTTTATTACAAACATTTTCATCTCATTTTATTGGACAAAAAAGCTCGTGCAGAAAGGGCACATCTCAAATAATTTTCCTCTAGTTCAAAAGACGATTTTATCCTCAACAGTTAAGTTATTGCCAAAAACATTGGGATCTAAATTAATAATATAGATTAATAGTGGGTCGTCAAGCGGCAAATGATGGGAAAATTAAGTAAAGCGAGTGGACCACTGAAATTTGTTAATCAAGGAAAATGGGTTTGTTGTATTGTTATCTCACATGGGATTAGTTTTTTTTTTTTTTTTTTTTGTGAGAAGATGAATTAGCAATTTAATTACAGAGCCGTTGACCATCTAAGACTCAATCTCCGATCTGGCCGTGTTTTGGTACCATGTGGACGCTCAGACAAATGCTAGCCAATTGCTTCCACGTGTATTAATTTCATTTGAAGTCACTGTATAAAAATCCATTTAGAATTTCCAAGTTCCAACCATAGTTAAACAAATCAAACCTACTCCACAATCGAACACAAGCAACGTAACCAATGAAGCCCACGTTAATTGAACCACTTTGGTAAAGCATCCTCCCCCAATTACCATTTTTTTCTTTAATATTATAAAATAGTAAAATATAGGTTTAAATCTTATTTTCTAAACTTTTAAATTTATTTTATTTTGATCCCTAAACTTTTTAATTTTTTTATTTTAGTACTTGAACTTTTAAAATGTTGATTTTGGTCATTGAACTTTCAAAAAGTAACAATTTTGATATTTATCTTTATTTTAACAAATTAATGTTATAACTTCAAATATATGAATAAGTATATTAATGTGAGTTGAAGACAAATATCAAATAAATAAATATTAGATATGATAAAGTATATTCCAAGTACCAACATTTTTTTTTTTATAAGTTCATTAATTAAAATAGACATTTTGAATGTTTATGGACTAAAATGGAACAACTTTGAAATTTAAAAAACTAAAATAGACATTTTAAAAGTTCAGAAACCAAAATATAACAAACTTAAAAATTTAGAGACCAAAATAAAATTTAAGCCTAAAATGTATTAATCATTTTGAAGTAGTTTAGTTGGTAACTTTGTGAAATTAAATTTGCAAACTTAGTATTACCACTAATTCTTCCTCATTTGTGTGTAATATTAAAGGAAAATAGTCGCTTACTATTGAATCTTAAGAAACCATAAAATTTGTATACTTTGATAAAAATAGAAATTACTGTATGTGGCTTGCTATCATTTTTTTCTCTTAAAATATAACAATTTTAATAACTGAATAAAGATTCAAACTTACGACCCGTATGAAAAGTATTTATTAATGCATTAATTAGTTTAATTATGTTTATATTCGTATAAATTTTAACTTGTTTGGTACTCCAAAAAAAAAAAAAATTAACTTGTTTGAGCTCTCTTAGGTGCAATATTATCTCATAAGTATATCTTTTCAAACTATATATTCTTATACTTTACGAAATTAGACATTTTTATTGACTTATTTATAATAGATATTTCTAATTTTTTTTTGTAATTAAAAAAAAATTACAAATTTCGTTTAGTTCAAAATGCACATTAGTTTAATAAAATATATTACAAAAGTTTACTAGTCAAACAAAATTTAAATATAGTTTTTTTTTTCTAGTAAAGAGCCACTTTAAAGGATAAAAATCAACAAAGAGAATATAAATGTGAGATGATTAGTTATGTAATTATTTGGTATTTTTATAATTTAAAAAAAATGTAGAAATGATATTATAAGTAGACTAACGTGTTAGGATGTCATTTATGATTTTACCTTAATTTGAATCAGCATCGATGATTGATGTTTTATACAAATATTTGATATGAGACATTTTAATTAATCAAATTAGATGAATTTTATATGCCAACTTTAATGATTATATAAACATAGATGTATCAATATCAATCCAAGTAATCAAGAACTTTTTGTATTCATGGGAGAGGGGATTTTGATTCAATTATTTTAATAGAAGTTCATTAACTTATTAGTTAATAAATAACAGATATAAAAAACGCAGTCACGATCCATTGGTTGAATATTAAATTTAATAAACCAACCTAACATTTTTTTTTTAAATTAACGTTTCTCCAATATTGTGGGATGGTAATTTCATTTAAAACTAAAAGGTTAAATACTATTTTTTGTCAATGTAGTTTACAGCTTTGATTTATTTTGTTTACGTTAATTTAACTTTTGTTAATTTTAGCCTTTATAACTTTAAAATGTTTATCTTAATTTTTTTACTTTAAAAAAACAACCATTTTAGTCCATATTTATAAAATAAAAAACAAATTCCACACATAATGAAAATCTTTTAATAGAATGACTTTTAAATTGTTTAATGATAGAAAAAATATTTTTTAAAAAATTAATAATATTTGGTTAAAATTTCGAAACATGTTTTTAACTAATTAAAATTACTTTTTAGAATTTTTAATAATAATAAATAGTTTGAAAATGGATAAAACATATAAAATATATATAAAGATTTTTTAAATTTAGTATTTAATTATTTTTCTTCAAAAACACACTTATAATAAATGTTTTATTTAAAAATATTTTTTTAAAAAGTTATACCAAACATGAATGTATTGTTACATGTCAATAGTGTTGTACTGAAATTGTGATAAATTAAGACATAAAATAAACGAACTAAAATTGATCAAAGAAGAAAATATACGAATCAAAATAAACATTTTAAAAATATGTGAACCTAAATAAACCAAAATTAAAAGTAAAGATTAAAATTCAATTTCCCTTTAAAAAATAAGAAAATATTAATTAAAAAGTAAAATATGTTAGAAAGATAATTTGAAGGGCGCAGGTCCAGTTTACACCCCGTAGACGGTCGCTCAAAAACTGCGCAAAATCCATTGAACGCAAAATTAGAGAGAGAGAGAGAGAGAGAGAGGAAGCTTGGCTGGCAGTGGCAACTGGCAGGTTTAAGTATCGTGAACCCACTGACCACTGTCAAAACTACGTCGTTCGGCGCGTGCAGTACACGCGTCGCATGAACACGTCATCGCTGAAATGGCGGGGAACAAGCAAAAACGTTCAGCGTTTTAAAAAAAATTTCCCAGCTCTCAAAGTGATCGTACGCTTCTGATTCTCTCTCTCTCTCTCTCCCCCCTTCCTTTAAAACCGCCAATGCGTCGCTCTTGTATGAATTTTCGTTGAATCGTTTTCCCGGAAAAAAGAGAGAGAATCAATCGGAAAATACCAGTGAAAAGTAGAGAGAGAGAGAGAAAAAAAACGCTGTGAGTTCTTTTTTGTTTTGTTGGTCTGAGGATTTTGCATTAGGAGCTTCAGAAAAATTCAGGAATCAGAGACGAATTTATATAAAATTAAGGACAAAAAAGGTAATCGAAAAGGCCAAGAATTCTCTAATATTTTTGACCTCCGAATGCACATGGCTTCCTAGGCTTGTCTTCTCTCTCTATCGATTTTTTTTTGCTTCTTCTCTCTCTCGTTTTTCTTTTTTTTTTCCCCTTCACATGCTTCATCTCTCTAGCATTCATTCACTTTCTCTTCTCTCTCGCGCGCAGTGGCTGGCTCTGATTTTTCTATACCACCAGAAGCTTTTGACATATTAGATTCCTCAGATCTACAGTTGAAGGCATTAGCTGTTCTTAATTTTTCATTTCCAGTGTTTCGGAGGGAGGCTTTGGTGCTGTTTGGATTTTGATACTGGAAGTACGAGGTTAGCTTATTGAACTGTAATCTGGTTTTCTGATTGTGAAGCATGATCCGATTAGGCGTGCGTTCTGCAGCTCAATCTACTCCGTTCGTAAATGTGGCTTACCTCTGCGTTTTGACTTGGTTTTTGCAAATTACTTTGGCTTCATTGTTCTAAATCTGATCATGAATCGAAATTCGAGTTTGGAGTCATTATTTGGCCTCTCTCCTCAGTCGTTTCACATTCGGAGATTTTGTTATGAATTTGGAGGAGTTTCTTCATCATCTTCGGATTTCGTTTCGAACTCAGTTCTGAGCATCATGAGCTTTCGCTGAGTATAAAAACTTTTTCAGGCTTCCTGCATTTTTTTTAAAATTTTTTTTTATGCTAGATGTGCATCTTTCGCCTTGAAACTGTAAAATCTTCTCAATTCAATTAGTTACGCTTACGCTACTATCTATTTCTGATGAAATTCGTTTTCGGAAAAAATAGAAATCCAGGGCATCACAATCCGAAACTATTAAACGTAGGAATACTTTTTGATTGGTGTTAAGTTTTGGTCTATAGATGCGAACTCGTGCAATGAATCAATGAATTCACGTTTCTGCGTATGTAGGTCCTGCTCTGTAACTTCTCCCAACTACGTCAGTCTCAAGGTTCGCTTCTATTTGTCTCTGATAATACCGTCTTGTGGGCGTTGGATGGAACATGGATGAGCAACGATGCTGTTGCGGCCTCAAGAAATTTATTTGCTATTGCATTGACTCGTCTACTTTCTGGTGCAAGTTTGGAGGACATTGTTGAGTAATTGCCATGGTCTGCGAGATGGAGACTGATGTTATTGAAGATATGGACATTGAAGTCCTTCCTTCTATGTGGCCTGAGGATGTTGGACCTGATGTTAGAAAGCAGTTCAACGTAGAAAGGCCAGGAGCAGATCAAGATATGTTGGAAGAAGTTAACATAATAGAGGAACCGACAATCGTTGATTTCAAGAGACTCATAGAGTTAACCAACTATACTGAGAAAGGATCTTCACAATTACAATATCTTGCAAAACAGTGGGAGTATAAGCAAGCCAATGCCGTGCGTCTCCTTAAAGAAGAACTTGACATCCTAAGCAAGCAGAGGAAAGAAGTTGAGCTCAAGAAATTGAAGATATTAGAGGAGCATCTTTTTGAGGAAGAAAGATATGGTGGTGATAAACGTCCAATATCTATATTGGAAGAATCTTGTGATATATGGCAAGATATTCCAAGGAGAAAAACTGATTTCGTTGTTCAAAGTAAGAGAGTTGAAATCGATGCAGAGTATGATACAGTGACATACTGGAAGCAGCGAGCCATGGATCTGGAAAAATTAGTGGAAGCGAGTCTACAGCGCGAGCAAATGCTTGAAGAGAAGCTTCAAGACAACATAAAAAATATCGAAAAGCAGTCCTCACCAGTCGATGAATTGTCACAGATTCTGAAAAGAGCGGACAATTTTTTGCATTTTGTTCTGCAGAACGCACCAGTTGTTTTTGGTCATCAGGTACTATTTACACATTATACTGTAAATCTTACGATGGCATGTGTTTTCTGATCCAGCTTAGTCCGTCAGTTTTGGACTTCGGTATTAGTTATTTAAATCTTATTAAGGGCTTTGCTATAGTCTCTTGAATGAACACATCCTTGTACCTTAAAAAGTAAAGTAACAAGCAAGACAGCTCAACTGTTCTAGTGTTTTGTGGATCCTTAATTATATAATTAACACACTATTTTTTGTTAGTCCTTCGTCTGATTTTATTTGAATATATAATCTCACTCGCATCACCATTAGATGATACGATACAAGATATAGAAAAAATAGGAAAATAATAGCAAAGATAACGCAATTTGTGCAGGCACTCAACTACTTGAAGTAGTAGATTCTTCATACTTCTGCTCTACATAGTGAAGTAATCTTTTGTCCCATGGTTGTGTGAATTGCATGCTGCAATCATTCTTATCTGAGTCAACCATAAGGAACTAAGTTTTTGAACACTTAAATTTCAGGACAAAGAGTTGCGCTACCGATTCATCTACAATCACTTTCCAAGTTTGCAAGAAGAGGTAACCTTTTCTTTCACATGCACGATACAAGGTCTGAGAGAATTGTGTGTGGCTTTCTTCAACAGGCTGTTAAAATTTAGATCTAATAACTCATTGAAGCAGGACAAACTAGTACCTCTACTTTTCTTTTTGCTACTTATGTAATGCAAAGGGTATTCTTTTTCCCAGGATATTATAGGAAGAACAGACGTTGAAATTTTTAGTGGTGCTGGTGTCAAGGAATCTCAAGATTTCAAGAAAGAAGTTCTGGAGAAAGGGTTGCCTGCAAAGAGGGAAATACAGTTTGATACTGAATTATTTGGGCTGAAGACATTTTTGATTTACGTTGAACCTGTCTTTAGCAAGTCCGGAGAGACAATTGGAATAAATTATATGGGAATGGATATAACTGACCAGGTATTTTAGTCACTTCTGAATATATATATAAAGTTCCTCACCCCTTTTACAAGTTGGTCATTCATATAAAATATGTATATTTAAAATTTTTTCCTTTATCAAAATATCAATTCGAGCCTTGCTCAATAGATTAGGTATTTATTATTATTCCAAGAGTTAATGGTATGATCCACCACCCCTACCATTGTTGAACTCAAATTGCCACAAATCCCTTTTCTGTCATCTCAAGTGATGCGTTTTTTATTTCTGTTGTAAAAGGTTAAAAAACGAGAAAAGATGGCAAAGCTTCGTGAGGAGATAGCAGTACAAAAAGCCAAGGAATCAGAACTGAACAAAACAATTCATATTACAGGTTCGTTTCTTCTTGAGACCTCTCTGGTTATTTAATTTCGCTTGGTTTAGCTGCTGGAATTTTCAAGTTCTCGTTGTTTTTACTCCTCACACTCTTACAGAGGAGACAATGCGAGCAAAGCAAATGCTAGCAACCATGTCTCATGAAATTAGGTCTCCACTGTCTGGGGTGGTTAGTATGGCTGAGATTTTGTCCACCACAAAACTTGATCGGGAACAGCGACAACTGTTAGACGTTATGCTGTCTTCAGGAGACTTGGTGCTTCAACTCATTAACGATATCTTGGACCTTTCTAAAGTTGAATCAGGTCTTAATTTCTTCCCTTCGAAAATGGTTCTAATTAGAGCGTTTAAGCTACATTTATGGCTTTATTAGTGTACAACTAAAAATGATAATATTTTACCGTTGTACTTGGATTAGTGTTAATTTTGGTACTTTGACACGTGATGATGGATTTGATATCGCTTAGATTGAGTCATATCTGTTTTATTACCCTCAGTCCACATGATATTCAGTAACAACTTAGAACATGCAGTGCAAATACCAAAGGTAACTGGGTGTTTGCCTCCAGTTGCTTGTGCTCATGATTGCCCCTCATCTAAAGGGATCTCTATCTAGTGGTGTGATTAACAAAACCCAATTTATCTGTTACTTAAACCATAACCTGGTCTGCTATCTGATGGTTTTACCTCCTTTTATTAGGAGTAATGAAATTGGAAGCTGCAAAATTCCGTCCAAGAGAGGTTGTAAAACATGTTCTGCAGACTGCAGCTGCGTCATTGCGGAAATTCTTAGTCCTGGAGGGGTGTATAGCAGATGATGTTCCTATAGAGGTGAGAGCTGTAAATTCTTAGTTCGTAGGCTTCTTCATGCCTTACAAGTTTGACTTGGCATTTTGCATAATTTTTAATATATGGGCTTCTCAGAACCATCCATCCAAAGAGGTTTAAGTATTATAAATAGTAGTCGCAATGCAAGATGTGTAAATTTCCACACTTAAACTATGCAACGATTTCAGGTCATTGGAGATGTTCTAAGGATTCGGCAGATTCTCACCAATTTGATCAGGTACTGAATTTCGTTAAGGTTTGAACAAAATCGTATGTATATATGGACCGTATAAACTATGCACGTATCTTGCACGAACAACTTCCATACGAATTCTAAGTTGTAGGAATTTCAATTCTTCGGTAAACCATCTGATCCTCCTTTTTCTCTGATATCTCCCTTCCGTAGCATCTTTTGATTGGTTGAGGGTCACCCAATTTCACAAAAGAACCAACTTTTTGTTCACTTTTCCGAGAAGCACAAAGGTACCTTAGAAGTTAGAATTGCCTCATTTGCGATACAAGTAACAAACACAGTTTTCTCAAAATTACAAAGACGAGGGAGTAAATTGGTATTCATCTTGGCAATGTGGTAATATGCTTGACCATAACATGACATAGAAATCCTTTACAAACACCTGCATAATCACAGACAAGGCAATACTTTATTTAGAGTGGCATCCATAGTTGATAGAAAGAGCTCTAAAGGGTACAGGGATCAACTATATGCAGTACATTTCGTGGATTGCATGAATAGGCTTGATGCTAACTTTAAGAATCTAGTATCATTAAAGATGCATAAAAAATTACAAGATCAGATTATTCTTCTCTAAATAGATAATCAAATGATGCAGCAACGCAATCAAGTTCACTCCTCAAGGGAAGGTTGGAATTGACCTTTATGTGTTACCCTATCCACCCATTGGGAAAGGAGAAGAATGGCAAACAAAATCAACGGCCGATAACTCAACAGTTACAGTAAATGGTTTTCCAGAAGGAACATGTCTTCCAGCCGCTCAGAATGGCTCGGGTGGCCAAATACACAGTGACAGAAAGCATTTGCATTGTGATGCACCAGGAACCCCCGTTAAGAGTGAAGCCACAATGAATGGAAATAGAGAAAACAAATCTTGTTCCCCCGAAACGACGGTATGGATACGCTGTGATGTATACGACACGGGGATCGGAATACCAGGTATGCTTGTCTATTTATCTGATAAATTGAAATGTACTTGGTTTCTCAATAAAAGGCAGTGTGATTTCTTTTGAAATGAAACAGAACATGCATTACCAAGCCTTTTTAAGAGGTACATGCAAGCTAGTGCCGATCATGCTCGAAAGTATGGAGGGACTGGACTTGGGCTGGCAATATGCAAACAACTGGTAAACTGTTACTGCCTTGTTCATGTTAATTTCTGATTCAATTTTGAGATGGTATTAATTGTTGAGGAAGGTAATAGTGCATATGATTCATCAAATTGACATTTCTACGAAGGTGATTAAATGAGCAAGTTTAATCTTTAAATGAGCTCTTTCTCAAAAGATCATTCTTTCATGTGTTGTACCATTTTGCTGAGATTCTCACTCGAGTAATAGTAAGTTTGGGATGAGTTAATTCAACTATTTTCTGGGCTTGCCCTGGGAGCAGGTTGAGTTGATGGGTGGTCATCTCACCGTTTCTAGCCGAGAGAACCATGGATCTACATTTACATTTGTATTGCCATACAAGGTCTCAACCACCTACAGTCCTTCCGACGATTCCGATGAGCTCTCAGACGACGACTCCACGAACGACGAAATGACTGAGGGCTATTTCCAATTCCAACCCCACAGTTTCAGTTCTCTATCGTCTTCTAATGGGTCCACAAGGATCCCAAACTCGTTGTTACATACAACAACTGGATATCCCACCCCAAACAAACTCAATGGATTGGCCGAAGGTCCTTATTCTGTTAGAGATGCCTGTTCGGCCAATATTGCTGCAGTAACCTCAAGCGATTCACAATGCTCATCAAGTGAGATCAGCACGAATCTTGATCATAACGAGAAATCAACTCATGGAGGAAACCAAAACCAAGCCGAGGCCAATGGTCAGTTCCACAATGTCAGTGTAAATTCCCTTCACAGATCAGAAACAATGAAACAAGAAGATACGCTTGGAAAGACAAGTAATAAACTCCAAAAGACAGAGCAAGGGAAGGAGAGATGCGATGCGAGTTCCCACTGTAGAAGTATCAGTAATGGTTCTGAAGAAACGGTGGGAATGGAACCGAGAATACTTCTTGTTGAGGATAACAAGACCAATATTATGGTGGCTCAGTCCATGATGAAGAAGTTCGGCCATAAAATCGACGTGGTCACCAATGGAATTGAAGCCGTGCGTGCAGTTCAGCGACGTTCGTACGATCTCATTCTCATGGTACGTATGCTTTTACAATCGCACACATTTTGACTTCAGAAAATTCTTTTGGCTCCTGCTACAAACATTTCTTCAGCCATCTTCAACATACTTTTTAACCAATGGGTATAATTAATAAAAATTGTTTTAAAAACAATATAATTGAGTCCTCTTTGTAAATTTTGAAAATTTAGTGCATGTTGGTATAACTTTTTAGAAAAATGTTGTGAACTAAAATATTTATTATATAAATGTTTTTTTAAAAAAATTAATTAAATACTTAATTAAAATTTTTTTAAAATATATTTTATATATTTTTACACATTTTAAAACCATTTTTTATTATTTTAAATTTTTAAAAGCATTTTCAATAA
>JAOANK020000064.1:870697-886718 GCA_026257165.2 Telfairia occidentalis | reverse complement strand
GAGTGTATATATTATTTTCTCTCTCTCTCTCAAGCAAAATTTCAAAATCTTATATAATCACCATAGATACGTAATATTCTCAAGAGGGAAAAAAAATCATAAATAAAAATTAATTAATCCAAAAGGTTCTTTCGAGAAATTAATCCAAAAAGTTGAATCTGAAATGTTGTATGCTTCAATTATTGGCATTCGTTATCCAGAAATAATACTTCCGCTGGGCCATTTGAAAAGGAGAATTCTTCTGTTGTCTCCATCATCGATCTCTCTCATTTTTTGCTCGATTATTGACCGCCGATAATGGAACTCGCTCCCCAACAACTGATCATCTACGACGGCGCAAGTCCAATATACGTTGCCGTAGAGAGCCGTGTTCTCCACATCCAATATACAACCGGCCATTTTTGCCGGCAAGGATTCTGGCAGAGCCGTCGTAGAGATGACCGAGAACGACGGAGATATGGTCGCCTATCGCGAAGGCCGCTCCGAGAAAGAACTCGAGGTTCTTAATGATTGCGAAAAGAAGTTTCAAGACGAGT
Source organism: Telfairia occidentalis (assembly GCA_026257165.2). NCBI lineage: Eukaryota > Viridiplantae > Streptophyta > Magnoliopsida > Cucurbitales > Cucurbitaceae > Telfairia > Telfairia occidentalis. The sequence goes on along the minus strand of JAOANK020000064.1, from coordinate 886,182 downwards.
ACTGCGCGAGATCTTTGGCTATTTGGCTTTCATATATCCATCTCTGAATGAAATTTCGTGAAGTTCTGTTTCTAGGTATCTGAAACTCCCTAGAATTTGCTCGAATTTGTTGATGTTGTATGAATATTCAGAATGCTTGAATATATAAGCTATGATCGATGTGAAACGTGAATATACTGTCTCGAGATCTCTTAATTTTAGTTTTTTCATAGGCTACAAAATTTTTAATCCATTTGAATCAGTTTGACGAACCTAAGTTCTTAATTACAGAAGACTTTTATTTAGAATTATACGAAGCATGCCAATAATTCTAAACTTCCTAGTCTGCAGCTTTCCATTGAAATGGAAACTTCATCATGTCATTAAAAAACTCATTGCAAGAGATGGTGTTCTAATTTTTGTTTGGATCATTAACTTGTTTGGATTGATCCGAGTTCCTAGATATTCTCTTTTCTCTCTGTTATGTAGATCTTTTTCAGTGTCTTCTGGTTTAAAATTTAGCCCCCTCGTTTGATCGCACTTACAGATTTTTTCATTGTCTTCTTTCCTTAATGGGAACGACCTTTCACACTGATCTAAATTATTGAACCTTTTGGCTTTCTAATCATTGTTATCAATTTTTTGTCATTGAGTTATTGGAGGGTTAGATAATCTTCACGACCTTGAACAGAATTTGTTCTATAGGTCGTACAACTTTGTTCCTGAATTCTAAGGATGAGATATTTGTTACAATGAGATTAGTTGAAGTCGATCCAAACACTCACGAAACGAAGAAAATAAAACGCTTTTGACTTCATTCATTTTCTCATGCTGGACTGGAATTGAAATTTCATGTAGTTCTGTGGATGCTTAACTTGTATTTGGATTGACAGAGGGGTTTCTATGTAATTTTTCTGAGGCTTTGGTTTTTGTTATGTCATGAGAGCCAATTTCTAGTGATGCTGTCTGTCACTGTCAAATGTGCAAAATTTCTAATGTTTTAGAGTACAATCTTTGTAACAAGTGTTTCATCTTTGGACGCCTTAACTATCATAGGGAATCTCCAATTTAGCTTGAGATGAAGAATCTTTTTGTCATAGATTTGTTTTGAGCACAAAGATGGAAAATGCATATATATATATATATATATATTTTTTACTATCCTCACATGTCCCTAAATTTGTTTATAAAATAATTGTGAAAATAAATAGAGAGAACTTTCTGTAGAGATGGCGATTTACAAATACTGGATAGGTAATTTGTGGCAAGCAAGAGGAAAGAATCTATAAGAAATCTGATTGCTATTTGTCTTGTTACCATATTTTATATGAAACTGCGACTAATATAAAAACCGACGGCTCGAAATGGTCGTGAGGAATCAAACTTGTTTGGCATTGTATTTGGAAAATTACTTTTGAAAAGGGATAAATAAAAATGAGAGTTAAAAACAACTCAAGTTCAATAGTACATTTACATTTCACTGGAAATAATATGTAGATCTTTATATTAGTTCACTGATTTCATTGAAATCAAAGGAGAAAATTGAATACACTTGATCGGTGGATGCTTCCAAATTGCAATGCCATTTTCTTGCATGAGAGTGAACAAAATTTAGAACATAAGAACCCAATTCAAAATTGAATTGCTGTGATCTATTTTACTGACGTAATTCTGGAATTTTTCATGGTTTCATTTTGGGGTTTTGAGAGAGATCAAAATAACCTGCCCCATAATTTGATGGGCCTCTCTAAAGAAATGGTAGAATGGTGGGTATTATGAGTTATTATACCAGTCAAAAGCACCGCCTTTCCTTCTCTACCAAGTCGTTCCATTTCCTTAAAGCTCTGTTTTTCCTTCAAGGCTCTCTCAACGCTTTTTCCTTCACGAAACGTGGGAGATTCGTCAAGCCAAATCAAAAATTTCCTCTTAGTTCCACAAGCAACAAGACATTTTTTTCTTTGAGAAACAGACACTGTTTGTTCTTTCATTATCCCCTTTTAACTATTATATATACTTATTGATTTCGACTGTCGATTTCTTTCTTTCGTAATATAAATCATCCGTTTGATTTTTCTAACCAACGAATCTGTGGTTCTGTGCATCTCTTTTTGAGCATGTCCCCAAGGAACCCATCTTATTCTAACCCGACACCATGTAATCATCTCGTTGATTACAAGCTCAGATATGGCTTAAACGGCTACAAATCCATTCAAAATCACCTTAAAACTACCCCCAATGGCAGAACCAGTATTCAAAACCCTGATTCGAAGCTACCCAGATGCTGTTCTTGCGATGGGTACAGAGGAAGACTTTACATGTGCTTGATTTGTGCTTCAAGCTCCTGCTCAAATCATACCCTTCTTCATAACCAGTCTGAAAATGGCCACGATTTGGCCGTCGATGTTGAGAGAGCTGAACTTTATTGTTATGCTTGCTCCGATCAGGTTTACGACCCTGATTTTGATCGGACGGTGATGTTGAAGCACATCGCCGCCGCGCCGGAGAAATCGCAAGCGGCGGAGAGTATAGGGGAAAGATCGAGTAAGAGGCGGAGATTGGGATCGTTAGATTTATTGGATTTGAAGAAATTGAAACCGTTGATTTCTGTTAAAGATCAGCGGTCGAAATCGTGCTATCCTTTGGGATTGAGGGGGTTGAATAACTTGGGAAATACTTGTTTTATGAACTCTGTTCTTCAAGTGTTTCTTCACACTCCTCCTTTGAGCAATTACTTTTTGAATGATCAGCACAACCGTGAAACTTGCAGCAAAAGACCCATTGGGCAGCTGTGTTTGCCTTGTGACATTGATTCTATTTTTTCTGCTGTGTTTTCTGGTGATCACATGCCTTATAGCCCAGCTCATTTTCTCTACAGGTCTGCCATTGTATGATTTGTCCCAATGTCTTAATTTTCTCTGTCAGATGTTTGGTTTTCTCTAGTTTGAAGCTCTTCACACTGTTCACTGGTCTGTCATTACCATGTATGGTCTATATGAGAAGAATAAGTAGATGGCTCTGAATTATGCATAAACTATAGACTAAACTTAGGGTATTTAGTACTTTTTCGGTTTACTAGTAATTTAACATGTATTAGAGTAGTAGGAGGTTATGCGTTGAACTACTGCAATGTCATTTTCCTTCTTCGGTAGTGTAGTCACTTTTTGGATCTGAGTTCAAAAGTAAGAGATTATATATACCCTAGCTTATGCTTTTGGGTTTAGTCTGTTTGACATTATCGATCTTTGAGAAACTAAGGGACGGATGAAAAGATGTGTTGTTCATTGGATCAACATTTGTAATTCTTTGGAGTGGATTTATCTGCTTTCAAATCTGATCATTTTGATCATATGGGTGTTTTCTGAACTTTTCAAATCTTGTTTTTATCTCTAAGTTGGTGGCAGCACTCTGCAAATTTAGCATGTTACGAGCAGCAGGATGCCCACGAGTTCTTCATCTCAGTTTTAGACCGAATCCATGAGCGAGAATGGAAATCTAGGAGCCAAGATAAAGGTGATATGTTACTGTTCTTTTTTCTTTTCCCTGTTAAATGTTTAAAGAAGCCACATTTTTCTCTGGTCCTTTGTTGGAGTCTTATCCTATGACTGTGACATCTAATTTGGCTGTGTCTGAGTATTTTTGTATGCTACAAAGTATTAGGTGGTTAAAGATTCTCTGTGAAGAACACATTCATTCATTTGATATAACTAGAGGCATGTGTTTTATAATTATGCCAGCACCGTTTTATGTCGATCTTGTTACTTAATCGTAATGAATCGAAGCAATTGTTCATTGTTTGTTGGGAACGGTGTTTAGTTGAGCTTAGATGGGATAAAAAGGTATTAGAACAAGCTAGAAATGCAAACACACTTTGCAGGAAATCCAAAGAAATGATCTTGTCAGTATCGATATAAATGATCTTTCCTCCGTGTTCGGCTATGATAACTCCTGAATCTTGATTATTCTGTATTGCTCACCAGAAAACTTTTTTTTTTTTTAAAGCAGAGAATGGAGACTGCAAATGCATCGCTCACAAGGCCTTCTCTGGACAGTTGAGGTCAGATGTCACTTGTATGACCTGTGGGTTCACTTCAACAACTTATGATCCATGTGTGGACATTTCACTTGACTTGGACACCCAGGATTTCTCTTCTAGAAATATTGCTGGCAAGTCGGCGAAGCCAATGGACTTCAGCAGTAAATCCACGCTTTCTGGATGTTTGGATCTGTTCACGAGACCGGAAAAGTTGGGATCGGACCAGAAACTTTTCTGCCAAAATTGTAAAGAAATGAGAAATTCTGTGAAACAAATGTCTATCAGAAGGCTGCCATTGGTATTATGTTTGCATATTAAACGATTCGAGCACTCTTTTGTCAGGCGAACATCGAGAAAAATTGATCGGTATTTGCAATTTCCTTTCTCCCTGGACATGATTCCATATTTGTCGTCTTCAATTATCAGAAACAGATATGGGAATAGAATTTTTGCTTCTGAGGGAGATGAATTAGATACTTCATCGAAGTTCGAAATTTTCGCTGTGGTTTCGCATTCGGGGACACTTGAATCTGGCCATTATGTGACATACTTGCGTTTAAGGAACCGATGGTACAAATGCGACGATGCCTGGATTACGGAAGTTGACGAAGAAATGGTGAGAAATTCTCAGTGTTATATGATGTTTTATCTGCAGAAAATGGTCAACTACAAATCAAATGAGGATTTGAGCTGCCTTCCAATTTCCCCTTGCAACGATGCGTTCCATCAAATTGCTGGTTGCTGTTAACAGCAGGATTCGCCAAAGGCTTCCAGATTATGCATCGGACATTCGGGGCTGACTAAGCATCCTAATGATTGATCGAACTATCGGTACTTTACAAGATGACACTATTCGAGATCGAACATTCTCTTCAAAGAAACTGTAACTCTGAATGTTTCTACTTGTTGTGCCTCTATTGGAATGCCAAAATGTGGTTATCAAGTTTGAATCATTTAGGCTTATGGAAATGAATTGGACAAATTCGACCTTAAGCGGGTCGCTGAGGCTCAATCAACAGGATGATGTGATATCGAAAATGTCGTCGATGGATGGTATCTACAACGATGAAGATGCCTACAAAATCTTCATATCCAATGTTCAAATGCGTAATGTCGATTCAGTGATGGCACTTGAGCGAGAACAGATGCAAATATGGTCTGTAAAAGCATTGATGAGCCATAGAAGGCTTTTGCCTTTTTTTAAATAAGAAAGCCAAAGGTGTAAGGAATTCAAAAGTTAATCACTTGAAAACTGCAATAAGTTTTGAGCGCTGCTCATCAAGAGAAGTTCCAATTTCTGCATGGTTCAAGATTCCGTCTTTTGTTCTTTTGATTCGTCCGCCTCTACTTTTAGAGCTCCTCTTGAATCAATGAAAAAAGTGCTTTTGGGTGTGTTTGGTTTGGTGGAAATGTTGTAAATATTATTATTATTTTTATGGTTCTCGATTTAGGAAAATTACTTCACTATATATCGATGTGTTAATATCTTTTCACGTAACCATTAAATTTTTAACAACTCGAAGAGAATAATACAGATTTTTTTTTTTGTTTAAATTACATTGATGTCAAGTATTGCTCTTCGATTTTGGAATGACTTTTTTTCCTCTTTCTCCTCTCTCTTTTTCTTATTTATTTATTTTAAGTTAGTCTAATGGTCTCCATTTACATATATTTGAATTAATAATTGACATTTTTTAAAGTTTAACAACATGTGAATGTGAGAATTCAAATTTATGATCTTTTGGTCGGAGAGCAATGAGAACAGTACTTTGGATTGGATTAATAATTGACCTTTACGTTAATAAGAGTCTCTAATTAATTGGAAGATTTTTGTTATTCTAAAGAAATATTTATCTCACTGATATTTTTTCAATTTTTTACCGAAATATCAATTTTTTTCTTTTTCTTTTCCCTCTTTTTTCCTTTTTCTAAAATTTTCCCCCTCTTCCTCATGTAAGTTTGCGTTTTAGATGTTCTAAAAACAAAAGGTTTGAGTTTTGTTTCAAAAAGGGAAAAAGAAAATGAAGAAAAAAAAAGAAAATGGGCCGTAAAAGGAGGGAGTGTAATCAAAATGGGCCTAGCCCACTTAATTTGAAGCCCTAGACGTATACGAATATAAAGAGCCCTGTATGGCAATAGGCACAAGCTGCCTCCGTGACCAAACAGCTCTGGAGTGTTTCGCCCTTATCCCGGATTAGGGTTAACTCTTCCGACTAACAGACTTTCTTAGGCGCCAACTGAAACTCCTTGCAATTCTCACTTCTCAGAAGAGTTATAACAGGCAGGTAAAAGCAACTCACCCTTTAACCCGTCGGTCGAATCTGTCCTTTGAAATCTCTTCTTGCATTTCTTCTCTCTGTTTTCTCTGCTTATTTTTCTGTTCGCCGTCGGACAATGCCATTGTTGGACTGTAAGTTCCGAGTGTTTTTGAGCTATGAAAATATTCAAGCATTGTATTGCATTTGATAGACTGCTTACTGTAGCAATCTAGAAGCTGAATTTGTTCATGATCACACGGTGTGTTCTGCCGGAGAGGACTTGGATTTCTGTGATTTTTTTGTTCATTTTCGTGGATTTGGAATTCCGAAATTGACTTCATTCTGAAGGATTTTGATGAGATTTCGAGCAGGCAGGATTTCATGGAGATAATGTAGATGTTCCTTGTGACAATCGGTTTATAATTTTTTTACTTTTGATTTAACCTGTTCTGATTATGACGTATACATTCTTTGACTCGTAATGCATGCAGCTGTTTTGTGATCCTCCATCGCATCGTCTTGCATGTTTATCTGTATTAGTTTATCTAATGGTTGCAGCTTTGGCAGTGTTTATGATTTTTAGTGGTTCATTACATCTATAAATATTTTTTATTGCGCAATATCGACCATTTTACTTTTAATGTGGTGTGAAAATCTTTTATAGATCTTCTAAGAGATCGACATGGAGTCCTTAGACTATTTAGAGTTGCTTCCGTTTTCTGAGAATTCATTGAATTGTTTTGAATTCTGAATGATTTGGTTCTCTCATGTCCTTACTCTCGAGCATAGTTAAAACTTGAAGTGAAGTCATCCATATCAAGCTCTGTCTTCCTCTGAAGTTAAGCATTTTAAGTTCAATTTAATGCCCGAGGTAAATGTCTTTGCTAAAGGTTATTCCATGAATCTAGCTTGCACCTTGTATGGTATTTGTTCCCTTCATATGAATAAATCATGTATAAAGAGTTTCTGCAACTCATCGGATGAGTAACTTAAGACTGTTAACGATTTCTTGTAGAAGGAATGGGTAGCCAAACTATTCCAAGCCACGAACGCTCTAGAACATATTGGACACCAGTAATGGAACGTTATTTTATCGATCTTATGTTGGAGCAGCTTCACAGAGGAAACAGGAGTGGGCACACTTTCAACAAGCAGGCATGGACGGACATGCTTATGATGTTTAATGCAAAATTTGGATCTCAATATGATAAAGATGTTTTGAAGAGTCGTTATACAAATTTGTGGAAGCAATTCAATGATGTGAAGAATCTATTAGGTCATAGCGGCTTTTCCTGGGATGAAAGTCGACAAATGGTAATAGCTGATGACTATGTATGGGACGTTTACATCAAGGTGAATCATTTTATTTATGAAGAATCAATCTGTAGTGTGATTGTGACTTGCTGTGATTTAAAATGACGGCATATTTTGCAGGTCCATCCAGATGCACGATCCTATAAAACTAAAGCAGTGCTGAATTTTAATGATCTATGCCTGATATATGGATATACTAATGCTGATGGAAGATACAGTCGATCAAGTCATGATATAGACTTTGATGATGAAGTCCAAGCTGTAAATACAGGTAAAAGTGTTTTCTGTTATACATGGACTTGTGTGAAACCCTTGTAAAATACATAACATGAAGAGTGTCTCTCTCTTCCCTGTCTCTTCAGTAGAACTTACTCTTATAGTGGACATAGTCAACCATCAAATAATACGGGACTTGCCATCCATTTTCAGGTGATGGAATTGGTTGCTCTGCTCCTCCTGATCGTCTGAGGACAGACTGGACGCTAGAAATGGACCAGTATTTCATTGAGCTCATGCTGGACCAAGTAGGAAGAGGCAATAAGACGTCTAATACATTCAATAAGCAAGCATGGACTGATATGCTTGCTATGTTTAATGCTAAATTTGGTCCTCAACATGGTAAAAGGGTGTTAAGACACCGATTTAAGAAATTATGGAAATACTACAGTGATATTATGAATCTGCTTCAACAAAAGGGATTTTGCTGGGATGAAGTACAACAAATGGTTGTTGCTGATGATAATACTTGGGATGCTTATGTCAAGGTATCTCTTAATCATTAAACATAACATTAAATTTTTTTTCCTGCAGTGATTATTTTTCTTCTAGTGTTGTGATAGACTTTATTGAATGCAGACACACCCATTTGCACGAAGTTATAGAATGAAAGCCTTGCCTAACTACTATGACTTGGTTCTCATATATGGGAATGTAATTGATAATGAGAATCAGAATAATTTGCATCTGGATAAAAACCTTCAAGACGACATATCAGAGGTAAAGGGTGGTGAGTCACGAGTTCTTTATAAATATCTTGGTCTCCTTACAAAGCTATTGAGAACCCATTGAAATGTGATGGAGAATTTCAAAAGAAAATGAACTTAACCAATGCTTTTCCACACTTTGAACCTAGACTATATATAATTGGAAAAGAGTCCTTAATCTTTTTGCTTTCTTCTTTAAACTACGTAGATAAATGTTTTAGTTCTACTGGTAGTTTTAGAAATTCTTGATGGCCGGTACTGAAGAGTATTGTTTTTTTCCCCTTCCCTTTTGTGTGGCATGTGAACTTAGTCATATAATGTATAAATGATTTTTCATCCATTCACTTTACGGACATAATAAAAGTATTATACACCTGCAGGAGAAGCAAATGAGAATCAAATGCCAATTGTCAGCGATCGTACAAGAACATATTGGACGCCCCCCATGGATCGTTACCTCATAGACTTGTTACTAGAACAGGTGTATAGAGGCAATAAAATAGGTCAGACATTCGTAAGTCATGCTTGGATTGACATGGTTACTGCTTTCAATACCCAATTCAGAGCTCATCATGACAAGGATGTGCTGAAGAATAGATACAAGCATTTGAGACGTTTGTATAATGAAATAAAGATTCTACTTGAACAGAGAGGATTTTCTTGGGATGAAAATCGTGAAATTGTTACTGCAAACGACCATGTTTGGGATGCTTATACTAAGGTTTTCACTGTTCTCACTGAGTAGCTTGAGTTTTTTTTAACCCTTTTCCCTTTTGTGCTTACGTATTAAATGCACAGGAACACCCTGATGCCCGATCATATAGAGTTAAAACTGTACCGAGCTATGATAAGTTGTGTATTATATTTGGTGAAGAAAGTTCTGACAGAAGATATAGCCGTTTGGCCCATGGCGCTGATCCGAGTAATGAAGTACCTGTTCTGATGACTGGTATGTATAGTCATACTATATCAACTTATGAGTTCTGTTGCTTGGAGACTGAGAAATATGTTGCTTTTATGCTTTATGTTTTTGTATTTTGTAGGTGGAAGGAAAAATGACCAAGTCCTTGCGGGACCTTTATCCATGGTTGATTGGACACCACTGATGGACCGCACTTTTATTGATCTTATGCTGGAGCTATTGCAAGAAGGAAATGCTATTGGCCAAACATTTAGCGAGCAAGCATGGACTCACATGATCATATCATTCAATGAGAGGTTCAAACTTCAATGTGACAGATATGTTCTAGAAGATCGTTACTACTGGTGGATGAAGCAACACAGTGATATCTACAATCTTCTCAATCATAGAGGGTTTGTGTGGAATGAATCTCAACAACTGATTACTGCCGAGGAGGATGTCTGGGAAGCTTATGGAAAGGTGACTTCATTTACCAATACGTAAACATTTTTCATTACACTTTAACAGCAATTCCCGGACTTGTGCTTGTTGAATCCACTGATTAAGAGGCTTTACCCAGAGAATATGCGCTTCTACATATATATTTGAATGACAGTTTTGCTTGTGTTTCTTTACAGGAACATCCAGATGCCCTCTTGTACAAAGACAAATTCCTAGGCTACTATACTGATTTGTGCAAGATTTTTGGAAACGCATTAGATAGAGGAGTCAATGATCAGTGTACAGACGAACTCGAAAACGAAAATATGGAGATAAAGATCGGTGGAACTGACCATCTACAACTAACATCTATGGAAACTCAAATTTCTGAACAAAGAAAGCGTCGTGCAGAGATGATATCATTGGACAAAGGGCTCGTGGAGAAAGTGCATAGAACCGAGAACAATGTACAAAAAGCTCTCTCTGAGATGGCAGGTGTTGTTACTAGATTCGTGAACATGAAGCAGCAAAATAACTATAAAGCAGTTGAAGGTGCGATTGATGCGCTTCAGGCTATACCGGACATCGATGATGAGCTTATGTTAGATGCTTGCGACCTCTTAGAAGATGAAAAGAAGGCAAAAACGTTTTTGGCCTTGGATGTAACCCTGCGGAAGAAGTGGTTACTAAGGAAGCTTCGTTCTCAATAGAAGCAATGCAAGGTGCCAAGCATCCTCTTTAAAGTTTTATTTTATATATGCTATAAAATATTTGCTCTTTTTGTACACATGATGCAGTATAAAAATAGAAGAAAAAAAATCACCCACTTTCATTGTTGTGTTGTACTCCTTTTTTAAAGATAAGAGATTAGTTTCAGAGTTATCATGGCCAGCCCACAAATTTGCCTAGTGGTCAAAGATACAAGTGAAAAAAAAACGAACCCAACAACAAGAAGAAGAAGAAAAATTCATAGGGGGTTCAAATTCTATGATAGATTGGTAGGTTGGTTGTCTTGTCACCTACTCAAGATATTGAGTTTGCTGACGACTCACTTTTAGGAATAAACTCCAAGTGCCAAGTTACTCAAAGATTGCTCATAAGAATGGTTTTGAAATTAAAAATAAATAAAAAACAAAACCTGTTTTTGAGAATAGTTGTCAAATAACCCAACCCACTTCACAAAAATATGGAAGCATAGAGTTCTCATATGAGATACCAAATGCTCTTAAGAGTGTAAGATCCCACAAAAACATTGGAAGTAATATCTCAAATTACATCATTATAAATACGAGTTTGTTAAAAATACAATAAAGGAGATCAAATAAATACATGTTTACTAATACACGCGATCGAGACAATTTGATGACCCTCTATGATGGTAAACATATGTACATTTGTACATTTCTTCTCTTCCTATGAAGATTTAACTGCAGCAAACTTCTTGGTCGCTTGAGATTCTAAGCGGTAACAAGCTTTTGGATATCCTTCTAAGAAACAGAATAAGTAATCAGAACAGTAAAAATTGAAGGGAAATGTTCAAAAAGCTGCAAAGATCTAACTTTCCACATTTAGTTACTTGCATAAATTTCCAATAATAAGAAAAGTTTCAGTCAACTTAACCAGCATTTGGAGCATGCATAATACAAGATTCTATGATCTAATGTACATAATTTCTTTCATCATTAAGTTTCCATAGCTTAGAATAGTGGGTGAACTAATACTTCATGAATCAGCAATGACTTGCAAATATGCATTGAAAAAGCTAAATCGGAGAAATATGAAGAACACAATTTAATAGCTGAAACAGTTCAAAGTTTGTAAAAATCATACAATGCATTGTAATTCAGAAGGGTCAGTCAAAATTATTTCGAAAAGAATAAAAATTAAAAATCAGGCATACCTCAATTTGAAAAGGTGATGTCGTTGGTGGGTATCTCTCAACAACTTTACCATTTTTGTCCACTAAAAATTTCTCGAAGTTCCACTTGATAAGATCACCTAAAAACCCTCCAGCACTTGATTTGAGAAACTGATACACTGGAGCCGTATTTGGACCATTGACATCAACCTGATGTGCAGCAATTTTATTACTATTTTTCTAAGTTCACACTAAATAGCGTTCTTTCTTTTTTCAACGAAAGGTTGGTTAAAAAAAAAAAAAGGAAACCACTTTCGGTAAGAATGTATGTAGTTGATGCACCTTGTCAAAAATTGGGAATTCTGCTTTAAACCTTGAGCATGCAAACTGCTTGATTTCTGGATTGGACCCAGGTTCTTGACCTCCAAATTGGTTGCAAGGAAAAGCCAAAATCTCTAATCCTGCTCCCCCAAACAAACACACATACATAAGATTGTGATAATAAGTACTTTTTAAATACATCAAATGATATCAACAATTCTTTCCCAAACCAAACACAAATCTCTCAATTCACTTAGCTGAACCTGGTATATTTTTCTGGGATTCAACTGATACAGCCCAAATATAAATGAAAGTTAACCAAGTAACATATGTCTTAATCAAGCCAATAAGGTGCCTGAACTTATATCAGCCCTCCAGAAATTCACCAAGTTAAATTGTGCACAACCAAATGACTTTTTCTTTTATTTTGCTATGCATGAAGAAATTATATGCAGTATGCACCGAGTAGTAAAAAGAATCATAAGGAACTAAGGTTACCATTATCCAATTCTCTTAACTAGATGTTGACTATCAACAAGTAGAACTGTATATCTGACGGGGATATCTACTAAATGCATTACAAACTAGTCGGGTAGACAGGTACCATACCATTAGATTACGAGCTCTGAATTTCATGATCTACATGGATGCTATTTTAATGTGTTCTTACAATTTCTTTAGACAATACATGTGGTACCCAAAAACGTCATTCGCTAGGGTTGTGCAGCCGACCGGGTTTGATGTCATATTTCATTTAAGACATCCCTAACCTGAAATGGACATCTATTGTAGAGGTAGGCTAGTGTAACAACTTAATCAAACATATTAACCCAAAATTAGGAAAAACAATGTTGTCCGGGGAGGATCGATTGCAGTAACCATCTTATAAGCGAAAGACAGCCAACGATCATTGATGGAAAAAAAACATATCAGGTTAGCTGGTACAGATTATTTGTCAGGTGTTCTTAATGCAACCCCTACCAAAGCATTTTCATACCTTGGGCTTTATACTTCTCATACAAATGTGAGAGTTCTGAGTAATTTGCAGTCGTCAAGCCACTGGCATAAACAAAAGAAAACTTCAATGAAGTTTATCAACATAAAAAATTCATTTTAAGCTTTGCTGGACATTCAATTGCATAATTTAAAGCTAAGCATCTGGCCTAACCAAAGTTAGCTAGGGTTGAATACCATTTAGAAGCAACGTTTACTATCAGGAGAACCTTCCCTTTAAACTTGCTCAGAGAAACATTTTTTCCACCAATATCCTGCACCAGAAAACACTCCTCACATGTCAAAACCATCCTAAAGAAATCCATTTTGAAATTTTGTATTCGACCTCATTTGCTAAATCACCACTAAACCCAAAAATTGAGGTCACGTGAAGTACAATATGAGAAACTAACAAGAATTCAAAATTTCTAATACCATGTTAAATCAAACACTCATCTAAAAAGCTTAAGCAAGAAACATACATATAGATTCTTTAACATTATCCCACTCAGCAAAGCTTCTTTACGCTTTTGGTATGAGAATTTGACAGAAAAAACTTGCAAGTTTCCAGATTAACTACAGTTCAACATAACTCTTGCTGAAGTGTATAATCTATTACCACAACGAAATTGTATTGTTCAAAGAAAATTCACAACAATTCTAAAACATACACAGACAAACAAAGATCAGATAAACCATAATTCATCACTCTCGAGGAAAAAAACTGAATAATTACCAATCAGACTAAAAGGAATGAGAGTAAACAGAAAAATACCTTAACAGTGTAATCATAAATATTCTTCTCCGTAGCCGCTCTTGCAGATACACCAGAAAATTGAGCTCTCGAGAAAACACCATGAGAATTCGACGACTGTAAAGGCAAATTATGGCGCAGAAAAGCCGATTTGGAAGAGCCGAGCGAGGTTTTGACGGAGGGGATTAAAGTAGCCGCCATGGAAGGCCACGAAGCTAGGGAATAGCAGAAACTTGTTCTGGTTTGAGAACAGACATTGAAAGGAGCCGAGAAGGTGGCCGAGAAAGACATGGAAGCTCTGTGAATGCGGTGGATTGGAAATTGGGAGTTGGGAGATGGAAATTTGGTGTGTGGAGTTGCAGAGCGTTTTGAAGAAGAAGAAGATTGCAACTAACTGTGTGAATGGCACATTTTTCTAAGTTCCTAATAAGCAAAGGAAAGGACTGAATTTTAATGTGGAAGATATGGCTACACGTGTCATTGTCCATTGCTAATTTTAATTATTATCAACAAAAAATTAACTAATTCTATTTATTGTTTTTTTTGGTGGGTCCTTTATCTTTGTGAATAAGAATTATTGAGGAAATTTTATTATGGTGGTATGCATATGGTCACCAAAATTGCCCTAACTTTACAGACTAGACATTTTTCTTTAAAGTTCAACAATTACGTGTGAAAATTTTGAAAGAAAGATAAATGCCTTAATTAGTTGAGTTAGGTTTAGGTTTCCATATATGTATCTAAAATTTAATTATTTGATTAATTTGATAGGTTAAGTTAATGATGATTTTGTATGATGGCATATTTATAAAATTAACTTTTATCAATTAGTTTAAAACCCTTTCCATTATTTCAGCTTCCATTCCTAGCTCATTATTGGTAACTTATTTTTTATTACTTATACCAACAGTATAAATAATTGATAAAATTAATATTCTTCGTTGATTAAGATATTGTATTTATAACGAAGTGTGGTTTGTGTTTGAAAATTGTAATGGTATATATATTATATACATAACATTGCAATTGATGTGGATTCAAATTTTACACCTTTCAAAATATGTTTTATTTTGTTTGACTTCAAAAATTGTGAAATTGGAAGATCAAAACATCGACCTTTACATTGATACTATGTGTCTTATCTATCGAGTTTTGCTTGGATTTTTCTTTTTTAGTTCAACAACATGTGAGGAGTAGAGATTTGAACTCACGACATTTTAGTCAGATAGATTGTTTTAACCAATTGAGCTATGCTCGGTTTGACAGCTTTCAAAATGTTACTTGTGCATCAACTATTGAATTATATTCATATCAACGTAGTGTTTTGATCTTCTAGTATAGTTTTGATAGTTTATACATTTTGATTTTAAGTGTTTTGTTATTATTTTTTGTGATATTTTTAGTTTGTTTTTTCTTTTTTGAGACTTATTAGTTGGTTCATTCATATATTTTCAAATTGATATATTTGATGTGTTAATTTTAGCATTTAATTAAATATAGTGCTCAATTAGATGAAACAAAAAAAGGAAGACAATTCAGGTGGTGGCCTTAGTTGTTATGCATTTGCATTCACACCCCTTCTAAAAAGAAGAAAAGGTTATGCATTTATATTAAATTATATTCTATGTTCAAATTCACTATTTATTTCTT
>JAOANK020000064.1:833043-858046 GCA_026257165.2 Telfairia occidentalis | reverse complement strand
TAAGCAGCCGAGCGGACCGGCAATAGTCTGTCGTGATTTTTTTTTTTCCAAAAAAAACCAAGAGTATTTGACATAAAAAAAAATGAAAATACTGCTTGAAATATACATCAACAGTAACTGAATATTGAGGAAATCTAACTTCAATTTTTATTTGTAGCATCTTGGGATTGATATTGACAGATCTACTGGAATTAAATAACTATATGAAAGGGACTATTAAAAAGAAATCCAATTTAGAGGACAGCAACAAATACAATTTTATTTAACAAATTAAAACTCATGACGTTCAGAAGTAAGAAAGTATGAGGCTCAGTTTGGAACATAAGTCTGAATTCTTTTCATTAATGAATTGAGAAAGCTTTAAATATCTACAACTACATGGAAATTTCTTTTTCTGCAAAAATTTCCCCTCTTCTTTCCAGAACGGGTCTCAATAATTTCAACTTTGATATGGTTGCTTATATCAGATGTTCAACTATTCAGGTAAGGTGGTAGCAAAGTTCTGTGCAAAGTACCTACATCAGCAAGTAAAGAAAAATGAAGCTTATGCAGCTGGAGATATAGGAACTTCTGTGCAGAAAGCATTCTTCAGGTTATTTCTCTTTAGTGAACTATGAGTCGGTGTTTATTTTATTTCTCAAATTGTTGGGTGTTTGGACTGTCCAGTGGAGGCTGTACCCTATCTATGTCGGTTCCTCTGGATTGAAAGAAATAGTTCTTCAAAGGGAATGGAAGGAGATTAGCAGTTCTCGTGATCCTTTGATCTTTCCATGCGTCAAAGGGGAGCGCTCTTAATAAGATATTTTCTGAATTATCCTTTTTTCTTTTCCTTCTTGATTCCAACTAGAGGATTTTTTTCCTAAGTTCCTTTGTAAGTTCGAATCCCCAGGTTAGTTATGTCTACTGTTTTTCTTTTCTCCTAATTATAAATTATATATATATAGAAAACCAGCCTTCATTGAGATCTTTTATGAGTTTTTGTTGCATGGTCTTGCTTTCTTGGTGGAGTTTATGGAACTAGATTTCACCGTAGCTTCCAGTGATCCGTGGCTTTTTATGAGACACATTGGTTGTTGAAAAATATACTAATTAAGAAAGGGATATTTACCTATCCTGAAACGCTGGTCTATGATTCTATCAACCATTCATTACTTTATTGTCTCACTTTTTTGAGTTTTCAACTTAAGTAACTTTGGCCCTCCAGAATGGATGAAATGATGCGTGGACAAAGAGGTTGGAGAGAGTTAGCTGTTTTGGGTGATAGATTTAACAAGTTCACTGGCATTATAGAGGGGTTAATCTGGTCCCCAAGAAGCAGTGATGCAAATGACCAGGCTGATGATTGGGCTTTTGAGGAGGTAGGAATAGAAATTTAAGATTCTCTTTAATTTTAGTTTACATTTTCAATGGAATTGTGAATTAGGAACAGAAATATCCGCTTTTTCAAAGTACGAATGGCTGAGAACTGCATTATACATCAATTCATATTCATAATTATCATAAGTATCATAACTAATATGTGTGTCTTATTTATAAGATGCTTTGTTATTCTCATAAACCAAATACATTTTTTATTAGATTCTAATTATCTCATAAACATGCAAGGTAGTTATTATTTGGTCACTCGATCATAGGAAAATCAATACACAGAATTATTTGGAAGAGGACTCCAAATACTATTTTGTCCCCTAGTTGCGTAAGAAACATTAAAAACCCGGAACAGAGCTATTATTTATACGAGTTGCTTTGAAGGTCATTTGATTGATATTATGGTGGCTACATTTTGGGTTTTTTTTGGTTCAAGGCATGGCAGGACTGTAGTGGGCACTTTTTTCTGGTTGAGGATTTTGGGGTTTTTTCATCTGTAAAAGAAGTGTTCTTATCTCAACACTTAGTAATGAGAGGATGTTTACAATCTCCCTTGATTTCCGGTGGGAATAGATGCCCTTATATTTCCCTTGTGATTGCCCTGGTCCTGCCTAGTAAAATATTATCTTTTGACTCAGAACCTGTCTTCTGAAGTATCCTTTGAACTTAAGGGCAATCCAACCTTATTTCCATGCTCATTTGACCCACAAAGAATCAAACACAAACATGGAACAAGGATAGGAACAATGACATAGACATAATGATGCGTCATGTTTTTTAAAATTAAGGCATGACATGGTAAGGAACTTTGATTAAAATATAATATTTATGTTAGCGCATTTTAATAATTATCTATTGATGGATGTATAAAAGATCATGAACTGAAAATTAATAATCAAGTGAAATCTAAACAATATATATAATTTTTTTTGAGAAAAAAAATCTAAACAATATAATGTTTAAAAATGTAGAATAATTTATACTTATGCAAACAACCATTATATAAAATACTTATGTCCCCCTTGAAGAAAGACCCTTTTTTCTCTCAATTTCTGTCTGTCTTGGTTTCTGTCATAAGTGAAGGTGTTATGACTTTCATTTCGCTTGAAACTGTGGAACATTGACGAATATTTATTTGTAAAATGCAGTTCGTAGTTTTTGGATGCAATCCGATTCCACCCGATATTGAATCTGAATAGATCATTTCAGCTAAAACACTCTTCTCCGTACTGCATTATGTTATTTTACTTTTATCAGTTCTAAATTCAAACTTAATAATGTTGTCAGGGTCCGCACTCTGATTTTACTGGCCCAACTTCAGGATGTACAGCCTGTGTTGCAATCATTAGAAATAACCAACTTGTCATTGCGAATGCTGGCGATTCTCGTTGTGTGATATCAAGAAAGGGTCAGGTATTTATTTCGCTAGAAAGTCTTGTGCATGATTGTTTTTTGCACTATTGCTCAGAAGTAAAAAAGATATGTGCTAATTTTGGGTGCCAATAAATAAGAGCAAAGACTTGGGGGCTATTTGGCAGGGATGCTTAAAAACAGTTAAAATAAAGAATAGTTTTCTAATGTGGAAAACTCTTCACTGTGCTTTTTTAGAAACAAGTTTTCAGAACAGAATCAGAAAAAAAACAAAAATAAGATTTCACACTTTTCAGTTCTCTATGTATTTTCTTGGTATTATCTAAATTATCTGTTCGAGTTTTCAGAACAGAATCAGCAAAAAACAAAGATAAGATTCCACACTTTTCAGTTCTCTAATGTATTTTCTGGCTTTAGTTTTTATTTTAAGAATAATTTGATATAGATGTATAAGATTTTTAAATTAACATACAGAATAAGTTAATGTAAATATAAGAGCATAAAATATCTTTCCAAACAGATCTTGAACTAAACATTGATTGGAAACAATCTTAAGAAATTAGTATACAGAATTTTAAGAATAATTCAGATAACCCAACCAAGAGCAACTTAATATTTGGAACTATGATAACATGCTTAAATACAGATGTTCAGAAGTTTAAAGTAAAGTACTATTGGACAAGCAATGCTACTTGCACATAGATATAGTCGTACAGTTCAGGAGTTTAGTGAAATGGCTTGCATGCTCTATAATCATACAGTATTAATGGGTCCCGACGTGGTTACTCTTGTTCAGGCTCACAGTCTCTCTAGAGATCACAAGCCTGATCTTGAGGCTGAGAGAGACAGAATTCTGAAAGGTGGTGGTTTTATTCATGCTGGAAGAGTCAATGGTAGCTTGAACCTTGCCAGAGCTATTGGTATGTGAAAACCTACTCGTCAAATTCTTTCTTTGATCTGGCTCTAGAATTTTATATATATATATATATATGTATATTTTATTTGGAGACTGCAAGTTCTTTAATAAATGCTTTGTTTTACGTTCAACAGCATGGTTTTTCTACCATTGCTTCTGTTGTATAGTTCACTTTCCTCTCCAGTATATGGACTTAGCTTTTTTCTGGTCCACAAATGCAAGCTGAAGATGGAAGCTTTTAACATTTCAACTGGATCCACTCCGATGAAAATTTGTCAGACATGAAAAGAGGGTGAAAACCAATACTCCATAGATTCCATACTCTAATCTCGCTTTTCAACTGTACTGCAGGTGACATGGAATTTAAGCAGAATAAATTTTTACCTGCTGAAAAGCAAATTATCACTGCAAATCCTGATGTAACCACTGTACGTATTCTACCTGCTGTATACACAATTCAAATTTCTATCACATCACTATCTACTTCTTTGACAACAGGCTTATAAATTATGGGTATTATAATTTGGAAAATCCTCCGTGATTCCCCCCCGGTTTTTTGGTAAATTAGAGTTGTTTGTATCAAAAAATATGTATATACAAAGGGGGGAGGGGGTTCAGAAGAGACAAGGAGGGAGTCGTTTAACCAACTAGTCAAGGAGATTACAAAAATTTCTCTCACCCACATCCTTTCTATTTCTCACCTTTGAAAATCCTTCAATCTTTTTCCTTTTCAAATTTCTCAAAGAATGACTATAATGAAGATATATCATAAGATTCCCACTTCCATCGTACTTAAATTATCAATTGATTTGATCTCTTTACTTCTTAAAATAGGTTTAAAATTTTAATGACATTCTCTTTTTCTTTTTCTTTTGGGTAATTTTTTTAATTAGGTTGAGCTTTGCGATGATGACGAGTTTATGGTATTAGCCTGTGATGGGATATGGTATGTATATACGGTTTCTCCTTGGCTTTGTTTTTATTTATTTTTATTATATATCCATATAATATGCACTTGGTATTTTCATTAATCAAGGATAAAAGGTCGGGTGCGTATTGATATTTCAATTGGTTAAGCTTAATATGATAATCTAACGTGCTTATCAGTTTGAACAGTATACTTAAAACTATATTCTTAAAGAGCGTAGAACTGAAGGTTTTTTCAATAGAGTATTTGACATATTATCATTTGAATTTAATTTTATCGAAAGCAATCTTGAAATTTTGTGCTAATATCTGTTCTGATGAATTTCTATCAGGGATTGCATGTCTAACCAGCAGCTGGTAGATTTTATACATGAACAGCTAACATCAGTAAGTAAAATATTTTAATGTTCTACAATGTCGAGCAGGCGTCTTATATATATATATATATATATATTTAAAAAATCTGGTATTAGGCCCTTCGTTACAATTTTGCTTTTGCCTGTTAATTCTTGAGAAGACTTTGACCACTCCAATGCCAAGTCCGATGAAAATTTTAAATTATTGAGGATATTTCCACCTCCTGGAATTAGCTTTATTGATATGAATCCTTTAGTTGGCATCGCATCTTTTGGATGAAACTATGGGGGCATTTTATAAGGCTCCTGAAAATACTGCCAGTCTATTTTCATGTATTATAAAAACAAAGATGATGAATACTTTCTCCTCCCTGTTCTCTCTGCCTTCTTATATTTCATGAATGCCACAAATTATGCAGGAAAGTAAACTCTCTGTGGTTGTTGAGAGAGTACTTGATAGGTGTTTGGCACCTTCAACTGCTGGTGGCGAGGGATGTGATAACATGACCATGATTTTGGTGCAGTTTAAGAAAGATATCCAATCAAATTCCTCTGTGGATGAGCTAATTTTACGCGCCGCTGCCGTGGAACCAGACAGTACTGAATCAAAGCGAAGAGATGAATCAAACTAGTGATTTTGACCTCTCAAATATGGCTTCTTCTGTTGTAACTTATTTCTGAGGGGAGCACACGTACTTCTGCCCATTTGCTGTGAAATATGAATTATGGGATTTGTAACCACAGATGTCTTAGTTGAGATTCTACAGATCGGATAACCATAACATTCCTTTTTTCCCTTTTGGTACTTTTTTTAGCTGAGTGTACAATGACTGAAACTACTTTAAATCTGTACAGTTTTCTGTAAAACCAGTTAGTTCTCTAAGAATCTTGAACATTAAGCCTCCATTAGAATGAATTTTTGCATCTCACATTCTAGTCTTTTCCGGTTTGATCATTCTTTCATTGTGTTCAATATTCGTGCATTCGGTATTTAATTGGCATTTAAATATAAATGATTTCCTCCAGTAATATATTTTCCCCTTCCCTTCTTTTAGCTTCTATGAGGAAACAATAGTATAAACGAATGCAATTGATGAAAATCGTAGTTTGAAGAAATCATGTTACTGTATAAATGCTTTAGCTCATGTCATATCTAATGTCTTCAAAAGACACTGACCATTTGGTCTGCTCTAAGAAGCCAGACTAAGCAGCAGCCAAAATGGGCAAGAAAATAGATAAGTGCAATCACTTGTATTCCTGAACCTAAAAGATCTTCCTCAAGTATGTACATCTTGTGCTGCCAATAGTATGCATGATACTTCAAGATTGATTGGGGAGCTGTGCATACGTACCGACATTGGGGTTGCAGCCGCCAACCATCATGTTCTTGTAGACTGTATAAGCATGCTCGGCGTTTCCCGACATGCTGTACCCTCGAATGAGAGCATTATAAGTGAAGACATCAGGTTCAAGACCTGCAAGTTGAAGTTCTTCATACATCCTCTTGGCTTGTTCCACCATTCCAGCAAGGGCAAGACTAAGCATCAATGAATTATATGTGTACAGGTCAGGAATAATGCCCTTGTTTCGCATTTCGCTGTACAGAACGAGAGCTTCCTCCACCCTTTGCGATTTTCCTAGTCCATGCATTATACGATTATAAGCAATAAAGTCGGGATCGAGACCAGTTGATTTCAGTTCCTCGAAATAGTATAAAGCTTCATCAACTCTTCCAGCAAGGCAGAGGCAATCCACCAGTATGGTGTATGACTTCAAGTCTGGCCTTATACCCTCCTTCACCATCCTTTTAAACAACTGACAGGCAATTTCTGTCTCACCTGTTTTCCCATATCCATTAATGAGAATGTTGAATATTGCACAGTTAGGCTTGCATCCATAGTCTGGCATCTCTTCAAAGAGCTGCATTGCTTCCTCTAAGCGCCCCACTTTTGCTAGTCCATCCATTAGAGGGCCATATGTACAAGGAGTGGGGCGGAAATCACTACTAACAAGATCATAGTACAAATCTAAAGCCTTGTCCAAGTTATTGGATTTTACAAGACTGGAAATGACAATGTTATGAGTTACCGCGTTGGGCTTACATTTCCTTGAAACCATTTCTTTGTACAGTTCAAAAAGTTCAGTGATCTTCCCAGACTTTCCATGAACATCGAGTAACATGTTGTAAGTAAAAACATCAGGAGCACAGGCGGCATTCTTCATATCCCGAAAAAGCTCCCAGGCCCTTTCGGTGTAATGAACTTCAAGAAGCTCACCAATCAAACAATTATATGATGCTAGCGTTGGATTGATTCCCAGGCTCTTCGTAAATTTCTCAAATATTTGATAAGCATAAAGTGCTCTCTTATGCTTACACAAAACTCTAACGAGAGGTATCAAGAACGAGTCCTCCTTGCAAATCCCATTCAATACCAATTGTTCAGCAAATATAATGGCTTTATCCATCTCAGCTTCAACTAAAGTACCTCCCATTAAATCCTCCCAAAAGGATCTATTTACATGAAACCGGACCTGGTACATAAAATCCTTTGTAATATTTACAGCGTCCCCTATCCGCCCAAACTTCACAATCCCGGGAAGGAGAGTACATATTGTCACATGATCAGGATAGATTGATTTCTTCAACTGGTGGAAGAACCAGAATGCATAATTTACTTTGTTTTCTTTTATCAGACCGTAAATAACCGTGTTATAGGTCAAAACATCAGGTTTACAGTTCATTACTGTCATTTTAGAAAATGCTTCCAAAGCCAATTCAACCTCATCATTTTTGCAAAAGCAATCCAGGAGCGTGTTAAAAGATATCGTGTTTGGAGCACACCCGTGCTTAATCATACTTTCAAATAATTCAATGGCTTTCTGCACTCGACCCTCTTTCCCTAATCCAGAGAGTAACGTGTTATAAGTCACAATTGTTGGAGAAAGCTTCATGTCCTTCATATTGCCAAACATTTGCCATGCTTCATCAACTCGTCCAGCCTTGTAAAGTGAATCGATCAAAGAGTTAACTACGATCACATCAGGTTCACATCCATTTTTTATCATTTCAGAGAGTAACTTCACGGCCTCATCTACTTGTCCTACCTTGCTATAGCACTTCATCATCATGTTATAGGTCACTGAATCTGGAGCAAGACCATTCTCTCTGAGCCCATTGAACATGTCTCTGGCTTCTCTCAACCTGCCCATTTCAGCAAGGCCGTACAAAGATGCATTGCACGCTACAATATTTGGAACAATCCCTCTAGCTTTCATCTTCTCAAAGGTCTCAACAGCTTTGCCAGTATCTCCGGACTTGCCAAAATAGTCGATAAAAATAATGTATGTATAAGCAGTAGGTTGAACACCTAGAGATTCCATAGTGTCTAAAAGCTTTAGGGCATCCTGAACTCTACCTGCCCTTAAAAGTCCACAAATAAGTGTGTTATAAGTATGAAGATTTGGCCAGATGCTTTGCTTCCTCATGACATCAAATGTAGCAAATGCCTCATCGAAGTCTCCGGTTTTGCATAATGCATCAACGAGAATAGTGAAGGTAACTACATCAGGCATATACCCATCAGCTTCCATCTGTCTCCAAAATTCTTTGACAGTTTCAAGGTCTCCAAAATCATTGAACTTGTCCAGTAAAGTAATGTAGATTACTTGATCAGGTTTGTGACCATTGTCTTTCATCTTCACAAATAACTCCTTAGCATTCTCCAACTGTCCGGCATTACAGAGGGCGTCGATGAGGACTGTATAAGTAACAAGGTCAGGTCCACAACCTTCATCATCCATTCTCCTAAATATCTCATATGCCTCATCAATTTTCCCAGCCCTCCCTAGAACTCTAATGCATATTGTAAATGTGTAAACATTTGGCCTCAATCCCAAACTTTCCATCTCTTTCAACAGAATCATTACAGTTTCAGAGTCCCTCCTCTTTCCCAACGCAACCATAAGTGCCGAATATGTCTTCAGGCTAGGTTTAAGTCCTTCTGAAACCATTCTTCTATAAACTTCCAAGGCCTCGCTACAGAATCCAGATTGAATCAGCAAATGGATCAACCCATTGTATGAATATGCATTCAAGACAAATCCAGCTTCTCTCATCTTCTTTAGCGAAATCGTCACTTGCCGAAGCCCACCTCTGATGGAAAGAGCTTTAAAAATAGTCAAATAAGTGCTCAAATCCCTTCTAATAATCTTCTTTTGCATCAACTCGAAGACAGCGGCCATATCCTCCACCTTCTCATGGACTCTTAAGAATTCAAGCATGAAATTACACGTCTCAGTGGTATGCAGAACACTAGGAAACTCAGATACAGAGTAAAAGTAAGAAAGAGCACGCGTCGTATCCGTCATCGATTTCAAAACCCGAAGAACTTCATCTTCCGACACTGGAATTTTCGCCTTTCCATTTACCGCCATAACTTGCTCCGAATTTTGCAACGCAAGCCGGCAGAAACCCTTCCGCTTCTTCCTGTGCTTCTTCCAATTCGCCATAGACAAAGACGCAGTTTGAAAATCCCCCAAATTTTCCCATATCGATCCTCTCAATGATCCATTACAGCTTACAGCATATATCTGACAATCACTAAAAGCAGCATTGCAACAACTGCTGAACATGCTTAAAGAGCTAACGATTACAAGTGACATCAGGACATTTTCATCAGCAACATGAACAAAGAAACTCTGTTTTGCAATTTGATTTCATCAGTGGATTATTGTTGCTTGATGAATCTCACTCTTCAGAAAGTTAACCAAGTAAATTACATTCACATTACCTTAAATTCTTCAGAATAGCATTTTCCGGCCGGAGAGGAGGCTGAGTTCCAACAGAATTCAGATAAAAGTTGGAGTTCCAAGCCTCCATGGTCCTCTGAGATTTGTATATTCTCAGTAGTTTGGCACTTTTGGATATTTTGTACGAAGCCTATGGTCATGGTTTTTCTTTTGTTAGGGAACGGATGAAATGTTAGAAAAGAGCGAGTGAAATATATTAGGTTTTTTTAGGTTCGGAGATGAGCGATGAAACCATCTAATTTTGTTATGGAAGTACATGTCTTTATTCACGATTTAGATCGGCTGAAATATATTGGGATTAAAGTTTAAATCTTATTAACTTTCAATATATTCAAATTCGTTACTAAACTTTCCAACTTATTTTATTTTATGCTCTAAATCCTTATATATTTTAGTTCTGGAACATAATCATTTTAGTCATTATTTTTATTTTGACTTTTACAAACAAATAACATAGTTTCTTATATGTGTATTAACATGTTAACATAACCATATATTCAAACTACTTAAGTTGAAATTGAGTATTTATTATGTGAATTTTTGGTAGAAAAATTATCTAACAAGGACCAAAACGATGTTTAGAGACTAAAATAGACATTATGAAAATGCAGAAGTCAAAATAGTTTTTATTTTAAAGTTTATAGAATAAAATAGATATTTTGAAAGTTTAAGAATCAAAATAAAACAAAATCGACAATGACTCCATACCCAAAACAAGAGTATTAAAGTAGTCTTAATACTTGGAATCGAAATGTTAAAAGTTCAAAGAGTAAAATAAAATATAAAAATCATAAATTTAGAAGTGAATTATACCCAAAACTTTAAATTTTTATTTTAATAAATTATTATTGTGTTATTGATTAAACTGATAACCATGCAATTGCCAAAAATAAAAGTGAATGAGTTGGTCCATTCATTTATAACTAATATATTTGAATGAATAAAACATCTATTATATTTTTTAGGTTTTAAAAAAAATAGAGCATGCAAACAACGTACATTTTCATTAATAATACATTTTTAAAATAAAATGAAACTCAACTAACGAATATATGAGCCTAAATTATATAAAATGTACTTGAACTGTAGGGTTAATGTTCATTATTTTCCAATTATTTCAAAAGTTTTATTTTAACCTATCATGCATATTTTTTGTATAACTTTTAAACGGTTTATTGATAGAAAAAAAGTATTTTTTTTAAATTAATAGTTTTGATTAAAATTTTGAACAATACGTTTAATTAAATTAAAATGTTTAATAAAAAAATAGTTTAAAATGTGCACAAACATATAAAATACGTTTAAAGCTTTTTTAAATTAAGTATTTAATTAATTTTCTTCTAAAAACGTTTATACATAAATGTTTTATTTAAAAATATTTTTAAAAAAATTATACAAAACATGTACTAAGTATTTAGTTTGTGTAAATGAAAGTCATTTATTTATGAAGTCATCGAAATCGACATTTATCCACAGTAGTACAACTATCTTTATTTCCTTATTGATTGCAAGTGATGGCTTCAATTTTTATCTATTAATCGCGAGGGAGACTAAAGAATAGGAGTAAAGAAAAATAGGTGTCGTCGGTAATTTTAAATATTTTTCTCTCAAACCCTAAAGATTTGAGCTATGTCAATCAAATTTTTAATTTGATTTTAACAAAGAAGCTAATGAATGGTTTAGGTCAAATTTTTAATTTAATTTTAACAAAGAAGCTAATGATGAATGGTTTAGGTCAATTTTTTAATTTGATTTTAACAGAGAAGCTAATAAAAGTTTTTCTAAGACCATTGAATGACCTTAAAGTTTTTTTTTTTTTTTTTTTAAATAAAAATTTGTGAAGCAGAACACAATTCAATTAATTAAGTTAGATTAAAATGTCTAGATTCAAATCTTCTCTGCACAAGTTATTAAACTAAAAAAAATTAGAATTTCTTCTATTTAAGAAGTAATTCTAATTTAAAACTAAATTGAAAGTAGGAGTGAAATTTTCCCAAATAATTGAACGAAGAAAGAAACTCGACACACGGAGATCGGAAGCGTATCGGGCCAAACTGCCGCCATTAAACCTCTTCGAGTTCGAACCCAAAAGCCCTACCCCTCCCCTTCCCCTTCCCCTTCCCCTTCCCCCACGGCAATCAACGACGACGACGGTCCGAGCTCCCCTCCGCCGTCGCCATCTCAACCCATCTCCAGCCAAGGATTTGAATTTCGTATCTTCGGATTCTGCGTCTGTGACAGAGACGGAGGTGAAAAGTGGGGGCAAATATGGAGGGAGGTGTTCGAGAATCCGCTGTGGTGCCCGAGTCAGTGATGGATTCAGTGAAGAAGACATTGGACAATGTAGAAGAAGTCCGAACTCACCTTATTTCCTTCCTGTCTATCGCCGAACCCGAGGTCCTTGCTCAAATGCAGCCTCTCCAACGGGCTCAGTCTATGCTTTTGCTTGCTAGAGTCACCACCACTCTCTTCTCGTGTAAGATTCGTTAATTACGAATAATTCTTGATTTGTTTCTATTTAGTTTTGGGTTAAGGAGGCGAAATTTTTGTTTGTTTTGGTGATTTGCAGTGAAGTTGAGGTGTACCGGAGTTCATCCTGATGATCATCCTATCAAGTCAGAGCTTGTAATTATTCTCATACCTTGTATCTGGTGATTAAAACTGAAATTTGCTTGATGGGTAGTAATTTTATTCTCCCCATTGCTTTTGAAAAAAAATCATTCTTATTATTTCTTATGCATGTAGGAGAGATTAAGCTTGTATCAAGATAAACTAGAACGGTTCATAGGATTGAGTAAAGGTATGCTTGAGTTCTGGTTTTTTCCGTTTATATCAGCACAATTTCTTTGTTATTGCTTGCTTTCTTTCTCGGTAGAATGATTGTTTTGCATTTAATTTTTCTCATGAAGCACCATTAAGGCCTTCTA
Organism: Telfairia occidentalis; assembly: GCA_026257165.2. Classification (NCBI taxonomy): domain Eukaryota; kingdom Viridiplantae; phylum Streptophyta; class Magnoliopsida; order Cucurbitales; family Cucurbitaceae; genus Telfairia; species Telfairia occidentalis. The sequence goes on along the minus strand of JAOANK020000064.1, from coordinate 845,372 downwards.
CTACCTTGAACTATCAAGCAGCTACTCGTTTTATAGAACATTCTCTGCCTGATCTCACCCAAGGTAGGTTGAATTTTTTTGCTTTTTGGTCTTGAGGAGGGGAGATTTGTGTGCTTGATTCCAAATATTTCAATATTTTTCAGAGCAAAAGAAGAGTATGAGGGATATTAGTAGGGGAAAGGGACCAAAAATGAAGCAATTAGAGAGGAATGTACAAAAGAAGAGGAAGTATCAGTCGTCTGAAAAACAATCTGTTCAAACTGCTGCCAAGGAATTCCTTGAGAAAGCAGCGCGTGAGCTTCTTGGTGATAGTAATGGAGGTTTGCAGGGACCACTACGTGGGGACGCTTCAGATGATGACCTGCAGGAGGACTGAATTTCGAATCCCACTTGGTACCTGTTTATCACATTTATTTCTAATTTCGGCATTGTGTTTTTAACAAATGCAAGCTTTTCCATATGATTGTTGGTAGAATATGATTTGATTTTCTTAATAAATTTTCCATTTTAGTTCAATAGCTCATTCTCGTACCACTATTTGTTGTTAGCCTGCTTAGCTTAGCGTATGGATTACGAGTTCTTAATACAGAACTGTAGTTTGTTTCTGGACCTCTTTGGTGTGGTTTTACATGGTGATATCATGATATGTATATATATCATGTTCTGTTGACATTGTTAAGCCAAGGCCTTTATGCATTATTGCAGCAAAGTTTCAGCTTGGACGATATCGGTTTTCTCGAACTGAACTGTTTTCTCTTCTCACCAAACTGAATGCCATAAAGTTGAATGATTTTTGTTTACTCCATGGAACTATAATTCTTCCCTTCGTACATTTACATGTTCCTTTATGTTTTTAACACTTTCTTGGACTATGACATCTTTCAGGAGTGTGAAAACCAGATTCACCTGTGCACTTAATTATCCCAACTCTCGAAGAATTGGTCCATTTTGAAGTTGGAGAGGATCGTTTGTTTGCTTTTTCTTTCCTTCTAGTTTTTTCTCCCTACAACATTTAGTCGTTTTCCCTTTACTTTATTTAGAAGTTTATATATATATATATATCCTCCATCGGGAGTTTCAGTTCCATCATAAGTTACTACTGGGACCTGGTTGGGAATTTGGCACTCTACTTTTTCTCTCGCAGGCTGATGTTACTGGTTGCTTCCGCCGCAATTTTTTATATGAACAAGACATGATCTTGATAAAGAGGAGTTCTGTGCCCTTTACATGTAAAGTAGCCTACTTGTGGTACCTGACTTTTTAGGTTATTTGGGTCTGTATATCATCATCATCTTGTTATGTGGATTAGCTTTTTGCCATAAATTAATGATATCATGTTTGTTTTGATAAGTCACCTCCAGAATCTTATTCCCTGTTTATGGATGCCGTGTTTTTTATGGGCTATGTTAAATTTCTTGTTTTAATCAAAGCAAGCTTGATACCCGATTCTTTTTACAACCCATTTAGCCTCTCAATAATCATTTAAATTTTTGGTTTAATTTCTTGTTTTAATCAACTACCAACCAAGCTTGAAGTATTGACCAAGTCGAACATAACTCAATTGGTTAAGGCATATACATTGAAACTAAAAAGTCTTGAGTTCAAATATCTATTACACAACTCACAAAAAAAAAAGCTTGAAGTAATAGTTCGATGGGTTTTTTTTTCCTTTTTTTTAAAAAAAGATACATTTTATAGACTAGTAAGCCCTTAAATTGATTTTTTTTCTCTTAGAACCATGTAAGTCGGAAAAAAATATATATAATCTCCAACAAGGTCAGTTTGGATTGGGATTATTGTAGCATTTGGAATAATAGTTGGCAAATGTATTATTAGAAAAATTAATAATAATAGAAAGTAAATTAACATTTGATAATTTTAAATTTGTAGAAACAAGTTGTACCGTTGAGTAAATGAATACTATGATTATTTCAATGATTTTTATATTCATTATTTAATATCTAAATTTATTTACAAGATATATTAAAAGTTTATATGATTTAAGTTCCATTTACATTGGATACTAAATTTTTTGATAAAAGATTAGAAAATTAATTCTCATAGAAATTGGAATGGGTGAAAAATTCGTTCCATAAAATTTTGAAATCTTGGGTGGGTGTTCCATAAGACACATGTCCTACCATGTTCGTCATGCAGCTGTACACGTGTTCAAATTCCACCTCTCCATGAATCTCCTTTCCCCAACACAGATTCCAACTCTCACAGAACCCTAAACTTTTGAACGAACAACGAGAATTGCAGCAGAGAAATTTAGAGAGAGAGAGAAATGGGAAGCAATGAAGAATGGAGGAGAAATGCAGATACGCACAAAATGAAGCCTGAGGATGTGAAAGCAGCTGGTGTAGAAGCATCCAGGAACAGTACTACACCAGCGGCGGAGCCTCCCCTACAGCATCACCACCATGACCATTGCCGGCCTCCTCCTCGTCGGAGCCATCGGATACATCACCTTATATACCTTGAAAAAGCCCGAAGCCACCGCGAAAGACGTCGCCAAGGTCGCTACCAATGTCGCCAAACCTGAAGACACCAAGCCCAGGAAATAGACTCCAGTGCTGGGTGTGTTTCTTATTTACAAAATCCTTTTTTCCCCTCCTGTGCCTTCGTTCAGATCATCCACCTGTTTTCTTCATTTACAAACTTTATGCAAAACATGCAAGCGAAAGCAATAGAGAGATGTTTTTCATAGCAAAAAAGGGAAAAAAAAGAGGTTATGTTGATAAGATTTATTCATTCTATAGAAGAATCTGAAAAAGAGAAAACAAAAGAAAGAAAAAGGATCTACATGCGTTTTCTTTTAAAAGATTTGAGAATCCTTTGTGAATATGAAGGTAGATAACAGAAGCCCTGAGAAGAAATAAGCTTGGCTATGGCAACAGAATTGTCATCATTCAAAATTGAGTACAACAGGTTACATCTGAAAGCATCATAGTAAAACTTAAATTTCAAAATCTTACAAGAATATAATTTCGGCATCCTGCGAAAAGGAAATGGAGCAAAATGATGGTCGATTGCCATTAATCAATTTTCACGGATGAGTAGATGAGCCTCGTGAACCAAAAGCATGCATAGAAGCCAATGGTACCCGTGAGCACAAAGAAAGCATATGAGACGATCAGCATATATCCAAAGTACAATACCCCAGAGACCAGCTTTGTGATTTCAAGCTTCGTGAAGAAGTAGAAGGTGGAATAGAGGAAGAGATAGAGGGCTGATGAGCCTGATGTTAGGTAAGATCTCCACCACCACAAATAATCTTCGCTGCACAACTGGAAGTAGCAGAGAACTATGGTGATTTCGGCGCAAGTGATGAGGAGGATAATGAAAACCAAGAAAAGGAAGCCAAAAATGTAGTAGAACTGGTTCAGCCAAATTGAGGTAAGGATGAAGAAGAGTTCAATGAAAACGGCTCCAAATGGGAGAATTCCTCCGATCAGAACTGAGAAGGCTGGGTGCATGTACCAAGCTTGCTCTGGGATTTGCCTAGGGATTTTGTTTGTCTTCACTGGATCTTCAATGGCTGGTTTCTTGAACCCAACATAGCTGCCAACGAAAACAAGGGGGACTGAGATTCCAAACCATAGAAAGACGAGAGCAAACATGGTTCCAAAGGGCACAGCTCCCGATGATTTCTGTCCCCAAATCAGGGCATTTAGAACGAAGAATAGTGCGAATACGGTGGCCGGAAACATGACTGCAGTGTTTAGGGCAATCCTCTTCCACTCTGTACCCTTGAACATTTTGTACAGACGGGCTGAGGCAAAACCGGCAAAAAGACCCATGAAGACCCAGAGCAAGAGCATGGCCGTCATAAGTCCACCTCTGTTTGAAGGGGAGAGGAATCCAAGGATGGCGAACATCATTGTTACAACTACCATTCCCAAAAACTGAACTCCCGTTCCAACGTACACACACAGTAGCTCTGAATTCTTAGGAGGTCTAAAAACATCCCCATGGACAAGCTTCCACCCTGTCTCTTCCTGGGCTTCTTCCAGGGTTTCAAGTTCATTGTACTTTGAAATATCACGATACAGTGTACGCAGCATAATCATTGCAACCATGCCGGAGAGGAAAAGAACGATCATCAATGAATTGACGATAGAAAACCAATGAATTTGATCATCACTCATCAAAAGATACGCATCCCATCTGGAAGCCCACTTCACTTCACTCTCCTAGAGGAAACAAAAAGTGGCCCGTAAATCAAGGCATAAGTTCATGGCCAAGTAAATTTAGCCTAGTATAGATAGAGTTGATATTCGATGAGCAAAGAACAAAAAAGTAAGAAAATAAAAAACAAATTGAGTGATTCCAGTATAGATGGTCCAAACAAGCAAATGAACATTCGCAAGAAACCTGACCCCTCTAAAATGAAATATATGGACCTAACGATACAGAGCTGTTAATAAAGATTATAGCACCGGTAGATATGCGAGCGCACCTGAAATTCAACATCATAAGTAAATACGATTTCCTTTCCCTCGTCAACCTCTTGCGGAGAGTTGGAGTTGACAACCGTGTGTTTTGCATGCGGGTCGCAGGTTGTTAGACGAGTATTTTTATCATTCCAGTTCCCTTCGAATTCATGCTTGACACTGAACGCAACATAACAAAGTAAGCAAGTTGCATTACCAGTTAATTAAACCTGGAAAATCAAAAGGTTGATCGAATAGAGTGAAGGGGTTGATAACCTGAATGGTTTGACTTCAAATCCAACGATTCTTGCAGAATCAGTTTGCACATCTTTATGATACCTTACTGTAAATGCTAAATGATTGTGGATAAAGAACTTCTCGTCTTTGCTCTGTAAAAAAAATAACCGTCAAATTTTTCCAAATATAGACATTAATTTGATGATGTAAAATAAAGAACTTGCCGCAGTATATTGGCCTTTAAGCCCAACATGATAACCCATCTGGTAAACAACAGGTGACTCCTGGTCCTGCCTTTGAATGGGGAAAACCAGGGGAAGGTTATCGAGAATCCTGTCACATACATGGCAGATTCAAGATGTAAAACCCCAAAGAGATGTTAATAAGCAACAGTAAGCAATAATCATCCAAAGAAAAATTTTCGTACATATTGACCCGATATTCATCATTGATCTTCTCTTTGTACTCTTTTGCATCTTTAGCATCAAGTTTAATCCGGCATAGAATATTACACATTTGATGTTCCCGCATTTTAAACTGCAAAAAGTTCCAATGAGGTTAAGAACTTAACTGCGCCAAACAGAAAGGAAGTTTCCCATCTTCAAGTAAATCTTAACTCACCACGTAGGGGGAATTTTCAATTCTGTCACCTCGAAGAACTTCACCAAGATTCTCTGCGCTGTCCAATATCTTATCTGGACGACAAAATGGTAGCGAATAATACGAGTAAGGAAGCTGAGTCTTCGTTGATGTCAATTTGTTTACTTTCACTTTTAATTCATCTCCCTGCATCCAAACGTGAAAAGTACCATAATGATCTCTTAGATCTGAAACGCACTGGGGGCATAATTCTAGAGGTACTATGCCACACGCACATACACACGAGTTTCTAACTGAAAGATCGAACAACATTTAACATATTTCGAGATATTTTCAAGCTCGAGCCAACAATAACAAAATCCAACATAATACGTAGTACATTATACACGACAGAAGTATGAGAGTAAAAACGCGTCTTCTTTACCCATTCAAAGCACATCTATAACCAATAGTTCCAGTTGACTCACACCATCCCCAACTTGATAAAAACAAATACATGACTCGCCTCGCGACTCGGAATGCTCCTTAGTCCTTACGATCATACCATTATTTAAAACAAAAGTTGAATCTAGAAGTAAACGTCCACTAAAAAACTTGGGCCAAAGCCAAATGCTTAATCTTCAACCTCTAATGCGTAACATAAATTTTCCATATAACATTACACCTACAATTTGAGATGAGCCACTGAAAACTTCCAAGCAACGTAATCCAAACAAACAATCCCCACTCAGGATTGAGACGATCTAGCACGATTCAAAAACAAGAAAGGACAAAAAACAACAAACGAGATTTCCAGATCTAGATTCCTCCACACTCATCCCATTCCCCACACAGACAACCTGCATAATTCCAATAGCTGCCAACATCAAGCGCAGATCCGACAATACAACACGGATCAAGCAGCAATTACACCCTCAAAACCAAAAAAATCCACAACAATGCAAACATCCCACAGAAACAAGTCTCAAACAAGCATATTCGTGGGAGCTAACCTTCTCGAAGTCCTCAGGGGCAACACCGGGAAGATAGAAACAGTTGACTCCATGAATCAGAAGCAAGATAACAGCAGCGATGAAGAAGTTCCGAATCGATGGAGATCTCGGAGTCGCCATGGCTAAGGAGAAGGGAAGAAGGGAGAGAAGAAAAGAGAGGGAAGGAAGGAAATGAAGGCGCTGTAGATCCGAATAGGGAGGATTTAATTTTTTTCGCCTGTTGTTTGTGTCTGTACATATGGGAATGAGAAGGAAGAAAAAGGAGTGCAAGAACAATCAGATAGTAGCAGTACACCAGATTATTACCTCCCACCCTTTCGTGATTATTACGGTGACGTTTTACCAGCACGTCCCTGATCTTGCCACGTCATGTGTTGAATGAATCAGGTCCACACATTTTTCTCTTAATTTTTTCTTTCTTTTTTTTTTTAATGAAAATTGGCAAGGAAATGCATTGAATTTTCCGGACCTGGAGATGGAGAACGGTGTGGAGCTTGCGTAATTTGCTTCTGATTTTCTACAGGTGATTACTTATCTAACAGCCTAACACTTCACTAAAAATAAATTTTATTTAATTAATTAATATAGAAAACACGTGCATAAACCTGGAATTCCTTTTTTTTTTTAAGTTAGATTAGTTTTGAAGTTTTTATTTATTACTTCAAAAACAAAAAAAGTTTTGAAGTTTTTTACACTATAATTTTCTAATTTTGGAACGTTTAAATTCTATTTTGGCAGTTCGATTTTCAGATTTAGGTTTATTTTATTTGAGTCTCTAAATTTAAAAAATGTAGATTTTAGTTCTTAAACTTTTAAAAACATAATTGTTTTGGTTCCTTTTATAATGTTTGTGGATAAAATACACTCTTGGTCTTCGAGTACGAGAGTAAGTTTCTATTTGATCTCTAAATTTTAAATTTTAAAATCTGACAGTTTAGTTTCAACTTTTAGAAAATAGTTCTAAAAGGTCCCTAAACTCAAACTATTACTCATAAAATGCTAATGTGACCTGCATGGTCATGTGTTAATTTTAAATGACGTGGCAAAATTAAAATTTTATTAACCAATAAAATTTTAATAAACAAAATAATTAAAAAAAAACATGTACATCTTCTTTATCTTATATTTTTTAAATTCTAAATTCATTTAATAAAACAAAAACTCCACAACAATTTTCTTTCCTTCCTTCTCATGCTCCTCTTTCTTCCCCTTCATTTTCCTCCTTCAGGTCCCGAATAAACCTCGCAATTTTTTAGTTTATGATATTCAATAATGTCCTCACATTACCAATCAAATTTGACATCGCATGAATTTTTATTTATTAAAATTTTATTTTTTAATAAAATTTCAATTGAGACACATCTTTTAAAATTAACACATTACCATGTCACTTAGTCTCTCCTAGATCAACATTCCATGAATGATAGTTTCACTTCATGGACCTTTTATAACTATTTTCTAAAGGTTAGGGACCAAAAGTATATTTTACCAAATGTTTATTTTAGCCTATAAACTTTTAAATAATCATTATTTTGACATCAGCTGAAACTCACGTCACCCTGATACTCATTTTCAACATATGTAGTTTAAATACATATTCACATTGACGTGTTCAAATACATACTTGAAGTCATGCTTATTTGTTAATTTTAAAATAAAAATAATAACCAAAATAGTTACTTTTTTAATGTTCGAGAACTAAAATGTAAAATATCATTTAAGGATTGACATGAAATATTCTTTAAAGTTTGGGAACTAAAATGAGATTTAAAACTATTTTGATGATTTTTTATACTTATTTTTCTTTTAGGTACTTTCAATTTTGTTCTTTTAACTTTTAAGATTAAATCTAGTCTTCCCCTAACATTTTAGAATTATTATATTTTAGTATCTAAAATTTCAAATTTTTTATTTTAATATTTGAATATATTTCTTTTAACTTTTAAAATACTTGTTTCAGTAATTGTTAGTTGAATTATCAAAAAAAAAAAAAAGTGAATAGATATAAAATGACAAAATAATAGCAATAACAAAAAAACTAGTACTTTTTAAAAGTTCATATTTATATGCTAAAATAGTAGTTGACAATTTGATCATATCTCAATTGATTATAATATATATCTCTGAAAAATTCGATGAGTTCCAATCTCTATCATCATATGTTGCTGAACTAAAAAATGATCAAAATGGTTAAGTTAGTAAAAAAATATATTAAATTAATTACGATGGAAACGATTTTTAAGCTTGACTCAACTATATGGATAAAATTAAAATTTTTAGAACTATATGAACTAATTTAAAATTAAATTTAACATATAAACACTAAATAGTAAATAAGTAAAAATCATATAAACTAAATTCAGTCTTTTAAAATCATATAAACTAAATTCAGTCTTTTAAAATTTTAGGGTCTGTTTGATAACCATTTTGTTTTACGTTTTATATTTTTGGTTTTTGATTTTTAAAAAACAGACTTATTTAGTAATCAATTCAGTTTTAAGTTTTATGTTTTTAAAAAACGTTCTTGAATTTGTAAATAAATTCCAAAAATATATATATATATTTTTTTTTCAAAAACAATTTTATGTTTTTCAAAACTCATTTTTTCTTATAAAACTTACTATTTTTTTTTTCTTTTTGACATATCTATTCAACAAATTTTTATCTATACAAAATTTATATTCAACCCAAATTTGTTTCTCTAAAATATTTTTTTTCTCTAAAATTTTATATAACTTTTCTTTATTTTTCATTATCTAAAACTCTCATATTAGTATAAATTTCATTTATCTTTTTCTTTGAACATATTCTAAATTTTTTCTTTTTACAAATTTAATATTTGTTTTCAAATTTTCTTTGTCTAAATTTATCTTTCTCTCGAACATATCTATTTTCAAAATTACTCTCTCACACATTTATTTTTATTATCTAACAAATATATATCTCTAACATTTTTTAATCTAAAAGTTTTCTCTTTAAATTATCTAATTACAGATATTATTTATCATTCTAATCTTTTTTTCAATCATATATGTTGCTCTCAACTTTATTATTACTCTACAATTTTGTATCTTTCTTTAATTGTTTCATCTAAAGTTTCTCTCCTTTAATTTTTGTTATCTTTAAAATAATTCTAACTAAAAAATCATTTTCTTAGTTTTTCTTTATAAATTCTTTTTTTATCTTTCGAAATTTTCTCTCACTAACTTTTCTCTCTAAAATTTTATCTTTATGTCTTTAAACGTTTATTATCTCAGTCTCCACGTATTTATCTCTCTCTAGCATATCTCTCTAACTTTTTAAAAATAGGAAACCAAAACAGTTATAAACAAGTTTGGTTTTCTATTTTTTAGAAACAAAAAAATAAAAAATAGTTATCAATCATATATGATTTTTATTTTTAAAAAACAAAAAATAGAAAAATTAAAAATAAAAAATAAAAATGATTATCAAACGAGGTTCAGGAATCAATTTTTTTGTTTTTTGAAACGTCAGCGATCAATTTCAAACTTGGGCCAAAGGATGACATTTGTAATTTTCAACCTAAAATTGACTTGATCCACGGACTACAAATATATATTATTTTTCCTTTTATTTTTTTCTGCCGATACTGATAGGCATATTTTCTCCTGTTTTTTTTAGTTAACATTTTAATCAAAAAAATATGTTTTAAGTTTGAGATAGAACTAATTTTACTCTAAATCGTGGGAGGACTTTTTTCTCAAAATTTTTCTAATTTACCACTTTTGAATTTGATCGACTGCACTATTCGCGGTGGCGGGGAAGATGGAGAAGAAAAGAAAGAAGTTGCACTTGCACCTGGTTGACTTTCCTTCGTGTTCTGTACTCTACACGCTCTCCAATGGCGTCTCGAAGCTCTCTCCCGGTTTGGACATTGACGATCTCTCTGAGCTTTCTGCTTCTGGTTCACGCCACCTTCTGTTTCAACATCTTCGGTGTTCGTCCTGTCGATTTTAAGTAGGTCAACTCATATTTCATCATTGCATCTGAAATTTTTACGAGCTTCTGATGGATTCATTAGATTTAGACTTCGTTATAGAATTTGAAATGTAGTGAAGTATGTCGAAAAGAGGGTTTTATAATAGCTATAAGTTTTATGTTGCCAAGGTGTTCGAGATATTGCCCGAGAGAACGTGTACCGATGATTATCATTGTGTTTTGTTGGTGGCAGGGGGATGACTTGAAAGTGAAGGTGAAAGGATTAATTTCTACGAAGACCCAGCTTCCGGTTTCATATTACTCACTTCCGTTTTGTCGTCCCGAAAAGATAGAGGACGATGCAGAGAATCTTGGAGAAATTTTACTCGGTGACCGAAGTCAAAATTCTCCTTATGTGGTAGTTAACTTTATATGTATTCTTAAGATTTTACGGAGACTATTTCGTTTTTTATATGTCTTATTTCAGATGTCTTTATCAATCACAAAAAGGTTCCATAGAAAATGATTGCAGAGGACCTGTTCAACTCTTAAAATTTGTGGCGTTTTCAGGTGTCTGGCATTGTTTGCAGGCCAAAATGATGGAGAATCAGATGTGCAATATTATCTGCCGGATTAAACTTGATGACAAAGGAGCCAAAGAGTTGAAAGAGAAGATTGATGATATATATATTGTCTCCATGTATGGCTATCCCCCACTTAGCCAAATAAGACTCCTTGATATTGTCATGCGCATTTTTTTAATAAATCTTCCATGCTTTTGGCAGGACCCTCAGTAATCTTCCTCTGGTTCATCCGATTAGATTTTCTGAACTATACATCCCCGTGCTTATCAGATTGGATTTCTATTGGGGTTTAAAGGGTATAATTATGATGTAAGTTCCGTCATTTTGTATTGATGGACTTTTATCATTATTAGTTTTAAATCTTATTTTGATCTTTAGTTCACTTAGGTCCCCAAACTGTCCCTAAACTTTCCAATGTTCTTAGTCATTGACTTTATATGAAAGACTATTGTTAGTTGCTTATTAATCATTTAACTAGAATTTAAACACTTTTCAAAAAACATGAAATCTAACCTACCACACAACTTCAAACAGTTATTTATGTAAACAATTATTGATTAGTAAATTGACAAAAGAAAAAGGTGCCTAAGTCTAGTTTTTGTGATATAATTCATTAACAATTAATGAGAGTAAACTAATATTTTTATGCAAGGTTTAGGGATTAAAACAAAATTTCTGAAAAATTTAGGAACAAAATAAAATAAACACGAAAGTTCAGAAAAATAGAATTTGAACTCTATAAATATTATTTTTAGTTCACTTAAATCTTTTTGAAATGCCCACACTGTTTCACTGTACACAGGGCAAAGGTGATAGATACTTGATGTACAACCATTTGTCATTTACTATCAAGTATTTTCAAGATACACGAACTAATACTACCAGAATTGTGGGATTTGAGGTTGACCCATTCAGGTTTTTCCCCTTCTCTTTTCTCTTCCATTTGATCAAGTTCAATCTTCTTAGCACCGCTCTGGTTCTAAGCCAATCATTATTTACTGTTACCGCTGTCCATGCTTCACCATAGAGCTCTTATATGTTTAGGAATTATGATGTTACATGACCTCTTCTCTATAATTTTGTATGCAAAGCAGTGTCAATCATGAATATGGAGGGCGATGGGAAGAAAGGAATACGTATATATCAACCTGTGACCCAATCTCAAGAGTCTTTGTTTTCAACTCTAATGTTCCTCAAGTGGTCGAGGAGGGAAGGGAAATTGTGTTTACCTACGATGTTGAATATCAAGTATGTCTCAATAGTAAAGTACAGTTGCAGAATTGCATTTTATACCAAATATTCTTCAATTGTTACTAAAGCATGAGTAGTATCCCAAGGATGAATTCCTCTGTGCTAATTTTCTTGCATTTTATTTCTTAGCTGCTGTATTGCTTATTGTTAAATATCATTACACAATTATTTGCTTCTATGTATTATTCTTATCTGTGGCTTTCTTTCTGGATTTAAGGAGAGTGATGTGGATTGGGTATCTAGATGGGATGCCTATCTTGCCACGAGGGATGACCCAATGCCTTGGTTCT
>JAOANK020000064.1:807230-822070 GCA_026257165.2 Telfairia occidentalis | reverse complement strand
TTTTCTAGTTTGTATCATTTTGTTTTCTAGGATTGAAAGATTATCTAAAAAGTTAGTTTGAAGGGAAAAAAAAGGCTCTATACAAATTTCAAATAATATTAGCCACATTAAATGCAAAGATTGATGCCTTTTCAAACATTTTATTCCTACGATACAAATGTCCTGATGTATTATTAACAAAGACTATCAATTTTGTTCAGCTCACGTTAATCTATTACCTTTGAAAAAAAAAATCAGTGAGAAGAATTGAACTTATTCTTTGTATTTTCTCCATGTATTTGGCATATATAGTTCAAAGATTAATTTGGGAAAGATGTTGTCATTTTTACCCTCCATTCAAACTCTACTAATTCACCGACTAAGTTTTTTTTTTCTTAGTCTAACAACATGTAAGAGTAAAGATTTAAACTCACAACCTTTGGGTTGGGGAGATATGCCTTAACCAATCGAGCTATACTCGGTTTGTCATTCAACCACTAAAAAAATCTAAAAAAAATTATCAATATATTAAATTGACCATTGAACAACTATACTAAAACTCGTAAATTAAAAAAAAAAAAACTAGCTCTAATATCTTTTGTTCTTTTAAATTCTAAGAATTTCATCCTAGCCTATGTTTTATAATTGATTGACGCACTCGATAATACTTTTTGAAATGATTTTTCAAACAAAAACTTATCACTAAATAAATAACTTATTATTATTACTCAGAAAAAATGCCTAGCATTGTTTCAAATCCACATGGGCCACAAATTGGACCGGGCTCCCAGATTATTGAGCCGTCCATAATTGGGCTTAAGCCACATCACATAGGAGCCCTCGGCCCATTTCTCTGGAATCAGCGCGAAATGAAATGGGCTATTTTCCCTCCAACTAAACAAACAGCAGATGGTCGCAAGTCTCTGTATCAAGAACGGTCATAGCCGCAATACGGAGCAAATTCTCTGAGTCACTCTAATGTTGTTTGCGCTTCGGAACTTCGCTTGAAACTTGAAAGTCTGTTCTTAGCTTCGAAGCAGCAAAGACGAGAACAAAGCTTGTGGAATCTTGAATTATTCTCATCGATTTCCAGAAAATACCGGGAGAGATGCTGAGATTGAAGGCTCTGGAATCAGCGAGGAGATCTTCATTTCAGCGTTTCAGTTCTGTTTCTAACCTGAGGAGAGGCTTTTCTGCTCTACCAAACTATGCTCAAACTGATGATCTTTCGGACCAGGTTCGTGTTCGAAGCTCTACATTAGTTTGTTAACGAGTAATCAAACGCGGCAATGAGCCTCTTTCTATCTGTTTTTCTCTTCTAAACTTGATTCATTTTCGGTGGAGCTTACTGAGCAGTTATTGGTTTTGTTTTGACGAGGTGTTTATGTTATATTTAGGTTCTAGTGGAAGGAGGACCGAAATCGAGAGCAGCTATCCTCAATAGACCATCAGCTCTTAATGCTCTCACTACTTCCATGGTTCTTTCTTTATTTTTTATTGTTTGTTTCCTTTCTGTGTCGTGAGTTTCGCTTACGGTCTTTTTTGGTTGATAATTGCCTTCTCGTTGAAATATGTGAAATTATAAGGTGTATTTGTTGTAGGTAGCTCGGTTAAACAGGCTTTATGAGTCGTGGGAGGAAAATTCTGATATCGGATTTGTCTTGATGAAGGTGGGGACTGGTTTAATATGTGCATTCATGGATGTTCAACTTCGAATACTTTTTCTGATTTTATGTTTTCTATCTCCAGTGTCGGAAACCTCTTAATTTGTTTGGATGCTATAGAAAGTTTAGCTTGCTTTTCATCCTTCGCACTTGTTTTGCCTCCGTACCTGAGCAGCTTCATTCTTTTTTTTGAAGGGTAGTGGCAGGGCTTTTTGTTCCGGTGCAGATGTTATCCACCTTTATCATTTATCAAATGAAGGTGAGATATATTTTGATGATTTGAATCGAAGTTTAGGAAACAAATCATTGCCATTGATTAAGGTGTTTATAAGATCATGTAGTTCTATTGGATTCAGTTTAGCAACTAAGCATTGGTAATGCAAATGCTCTAAGGCATCGATCAGGCATTGACACGGCTTGTTTAATGTTAATATTGTGTTCGTACCTAACTAATCTCAATATGAATGGCTAAAATTATCAGTTTCTCAGGGAAAATTATGTTTGTCATTCCAGAAATTTTTTTAATAAGCAACAACTGGATTGAAAATGATAAAAGATATAAATGGAGAGGAGCGATGACTGGAAGTCAAGACCAATACCATATCAGGGAAAACATGAAAGTACATTGTCTTGACTTTTGCTTTGGGCAAGCCATAACAGAGACTAGAGGGAAGAAAATCCTGTAGGGATAGAGGGAAGGTGGAATTGAACTCAATAGTCCTCACTTTTCATTGTAATAAATCTCACAATAAGTCTTTAATGCTCTCCCCTCCAGATTAGATATCAGCTCACACACTATTGAGTGCTAAGACTTATTCATGTAATTTATTGGAAATAAGTAGAACAGGAATCAAATTGATACTGATGACCTTTAATACTTGGGATTCTGAAGTCATTGCTATTTCATTACATTTCTCCCACTTTGTCTTAGCCCTGAGGCTCAGATATATTTAGATAAAGAAGAGAAGTAATGACCCAATGTTCTAGATCAGTTTGTTTAGATGAAGAAGAGGAAAGACATGCTATTGGGGCATTTGTCCTATATGTGCAAATCCAAATCGGGCAAAACTTCACTTGAAGGCTTTTTAAGTGTCACACTATGAAAATCTTTAACGTGGTTGGTCGTTCTCCTTTTAGACAATAATCCATCTCCATTGATTTTATAGTTTTCATACTTGTAACTGAATTGACACTAACAGGTTTTCTATCATCTGACATCCAGTGTATGGTGCTTCAAATGGGGATTCATTATCTCATTGCAAATGAGTTAGCACCTTTAGTCAATCCTTTTTGTTTTTTGGCCACAGGGAATGTTGAAGACTGCAAGAAGTTCTTTGAGACATTATATAAATTTGTGTATCTTCAAGGAACTTACTTGAAGCCACATGTGAGTAACAAGAACTCTTCATGGACTCTATTGAGATGTTCTGTATTGTGATTGATGAAAGAGATCTCACCAGTCCTTTATGATTTTTTCTCTTGGCCTAGAGTTAGTGTTGAGGTTAAAGAGTTAGATTTACAAATATAGGATAAGTAAATTTGCTGATCGTTCAATATGCACTTTATATTCTTTTTTTTCCCTTCAATTTATTTATATATGTATTTATATGCAAAATTTATACTGCCTTTAAAACTTTGTAGCCTGTGATCATTATTTTAATTAGGTGGCACTGTTGGATGGTATCATGATGGGAGGTGGGGCTGGGATTTCCCTTCCAGGAATGTTCAAAGTGGTGACTGATAAAACTGTAAGTGAATTTGGGTGCATCGAGTGGAGTCATCTTTTTGTGATGTTTTTCTATCTGGATATCTAAATGATACTTAGTTGACATTTCTTATTATACATGCTTAAAACATGGCGTTTGAGTAAATAAATTTAAGTATTTGAAAATGGAGAAATTTAATAGATAAAGATGGATGTCAACAAATGTTTGATAGCTAAAACTTGAGTAAAATATGATTAATATTAAAAGTTTCGTATCCTATGAACGTGTTATCTTTCTGAATCAGATAGATAGCAATAACCTTCCTGCACAGATTTCATAATTTTGGAATTCTGCTAACCCACGCAGTTGGGAATGGGATTACTTATTCTTCCAAATAACATTCCAAATGTTCATTACCGGTAGAAGCACAATTAGTACAAGAAAGAATAATCTTCTTCATACGTCTCCAATATTTTGAAGTCATTGGGGTCAAGTCTCCACATGTTGCTTCTTGTCTATCTTACATGTAATCATTACAGGTTTTTTCTCATCCTGAGGTTCGAATGGGTTTCCATCCTGATGCTGGAGCTTCCTTTTATCTTTCTCGTCTTCCTGGCTACTTAGGTAGTGCATGTATTTTACAAGTTGTGCAGCATTTTACACTCGGGACTTTTTTCCCCTCGTACATAAAAACCTGATCAATATACAGTACATTAACAATCAATTTTAGTTGCAGGCATGGGAACCATTTTGAATTCCATTCTAAGTTGGTTGCCTCAAATTAGTTCAATTGGAAGATAGAACTTGAAAAATTGATTCCAAATTAAATTCTTTTGGTGGGCACAATGCAAATCTATTCTATTCTTCAAGAACTGGATAAAACCTAGATATATAAGCCCCCGAAATTGGTGAACTGATGAAGATTTTTCATGGCTGGCTTTGCTTGAAGCGTGAAAGTATACTAAAAAATATGAAGGAATGTGGTTGTTATTTATTTAAGTGAAAATTCTTCTGTTTGGATCAGATGGCAATAAATGTATATCCGATCAAGTATTACATCCAAGAGCAACATATTTAATTGAATAATCTCTCTGCTTTCCCTTAATTGGTTAATATATGATGGTCCTTAAATTTAATCTTGTTTGGTCTAAAAGAAGTAACTTTTCTTGGACGATTTTCATTCTTGCAGGGGAGTACTTAGCTCTAACAGGTGATAAACTCAATGGGGTGGAAATGATTGTCTGTGGCCTTGCTACGCACTATTCGTTAAATGCAGTTTGTTTCTGACCCTTTACCCTTTTTGATATCTCATTCTCATTCATTCATAGATTGTAATGATCAATATATGACCCTGGCAGCGACTTGGTGGGATTGAAGAACGCCTTGGTAAAATGATAACAGATGACCCATCTGTCATAGAATCATCTCTTGCTGCATACGGTGATCTTGTCTATCCTGACAGGAGGAGTGTTCTTTCCAAGTACCGTTCTTTCTTTTACATCTATCCTCTTTGTTTAGATTAAGTTGCCCCCCATATATGATTTGTGGTTTATCTCTGGACATTGTAGATCTATATATTTTCCGTCTTCTTTTCTTCTTAATCCTTACCACTTCTAAACCTCTCTTGTTCCACAGGCTCGATGTAATTGATAGGTGTTTTAGCCACGACACAGTTGAGGAAATTTTGGAAGCCTTGGTAAGTATTGTATTCTGTTTCTAAACCTTTAAAATGCGTGAGACTTCAATTAGTAGAATTCATAAGACTAACTAAGCCAATAGCTCGCTGCACTACTAAGAATCAAAACCTCACGAGGCTCGTAGTCTTGGTTCTAAGCAAATGAAGATGATTAAATTCCAAATATATAGGCAAGCGCTTTACAAAACAAAAAAGGCACCTTCTTAATCGAAGTTCAATGCTGTAGCCAATTCCCTTGGTTCTTGAAGTGATCTGATCTAGTTAGTTTAGTTTCTCCAACTTGCGGGAATTAGTTAAGATGTAGAAACAGCTTCTCCATTCTAGAAATCACGATGGTGATTTTACTGAAGAGTATTGTTTGTCTTATTGCACTTATTCAGGAAAAAGAGGCTGCAGAGTCTCGTGATGAATGGTATTCTACAACCCTGAAGTTACTGAGAGAAGCCTCGCCACTGAGCATGAAAGTTACTTTAAGATCTGTAAGTTTTTCGCTCTTTTTTTACACGTCTATTATTCTCTTGGAAATACCTCAACTCCCTAATCCTTATTTTATTTTATCCCACTGTACATGTAGATCCGCGAAGGTAGGTTTCAAAGTCTCGACCAATGTCTTGCTCGTGAATACAGGATATCCCTCAACGGAATTTTAAGGCAGGCGTCTTCTGACTTCTATGAGGTATGAGCTTCCCAAATTCATTTGGACGTTTCAAATATGTCATCCGACGTCTTATTTTTTGTATGCATTGATAGGGTGTTCGAGCACGGCTGGTGGATAAAGACTTCGCTCCTCAGGTTCCAAACCTTCACTCTTATCAAATTTTTAGTTTAAATCCTGTTATTGATTTTCAAAGGGAAAAAAAATCATATTCTAATTTCAAAATGTTCAAATTTATTTCATTTTAGTTCTTGAATTTTTAAAATATCTATTTCTTAACTTTGGAAGATTAAAAAAACAGTCAATTTATCATTATTGTTATTTTGTCATCAATTGTATAGTAAAGGGCTGATGTGACTTCAACATGTGTATTTATGTTGTGATGTAGACATCTGTTGAAGTCACATTGGTTGATTAAGGTGAATATTCTAAAGAGTGAAAATTGATGGAAAAATAACCAAAACTGAAATCGTATCTTAAATTAAGGATTAAAATGGAAATTTTGAAAGTTAGGAACAAAAATCAGATTTAAACTTAAATTTTCATTTCAGCCACGTATATTTTATGTAATGTCATGTGGTAAAACAATTAATAATTTGACCCCAAACCCTGCAGTGGAATCCTCCGACTCTAGATGATGTGAGTAAAGACATGGTAGACTGCTATTTTTCACGGGCAGGTGAATTTGAGCCTGAATTAGAGCTGCCCACGTCATTGCGGGAACCGTTCATTTGAGGTTGTAAACATCCAAATCCAACTCCACATATATCCGACGCATGGCTGGTGGGTAAAATATTCTCCACTCTTCTGTACGACATAATTGTTATTTCAGTCGGTCGATTTTATCCATTTTAGATCAGAAATTTCATCTCTAATGACCGTCTCGTTAGGTGTCTTTTTTTCTCCCATCTATTGTATTGGGTTTATTTAATCAGCCAATTAATGCATTTGTTTTAGCATTTCTTAGCCACCTTCCCTGGCGAGCCGCCAATCTGTATATCTATTTATTTTATAATGCTTCGTTTGATTTGCCACTAGAAATGATCATTTGATTTTCATGTTCAAGTCATCTCACAGTTGTCCAATATGCAAGCCTGGTGGACCCCACAATGGGCAAAGTAGAGGTATGTAAAAGTAAAACACACCATGGAAATCTTATTAGTTGTAAATGTAAGATAATTTTGAAGCACCTTCAAGTTAAGAGCACTAGTTTAGAGCTATGTAAAACCTACCATTTTGGCCCAAAATCTAGAATTTTCAGAAGTTACAAAACGTATGGCATGATTTTTCAAAATATTATTTTCAAGTAAAATGCTTTAAAAGAAAATTAGTTAAAATTTTTTCTCTATTCTTGAAATATCATTTCAAACTATATTTGAATTAGTTTAAAACTCTCTTCACAATTTTAACCAAAACAAATCATATCAAATGCAGACCCTAAAACTATTTTTACATATTTTCTAAAATTGTCCTTAAAACTCACTTGAAATTTACCCACTTGGAGCCACCTATTTTTTATTACCACTAATTCGCTTCGTTTCAGCATTAAACAGGATGATATATAACAACAGAAGCGCAGATTACCACTTCCTAGCAAGAGAGGCTAATAAAGTCTGTCGGAAATATTTATTTCCCCACAATTCAGCACACATAACACATCTGCAGAGTTGGTAAAACGATTAGGATAAGGAAGCCACTTATTATTCCCCTCAAGTGATCTCACGATCAACACAATTGCGTTTCGAACTTGAGATTGATGCCCATGCTGAAGAGCTCCTGGCATAACAACTTCGCTCCATAGGGTACATTAACCCTCACGATCTCGTCTACCGACTCACAAACCCGACAATAAGGACCCCTAATCTTACGACCACCAGCCACTGAACGCTGGATCACACTCGCGACATTTTTGCATTTCTGGCAAACGTGCATCTGGGAGGAGTCACTGAGGGTAAATAAGCGTTCGTGTAAGTTGGCCGAGGCACCATGAGCTATAAGACAGTCACGCTCCATTTCCCCGAACTTGATCCCGCCAAAACGCTTTCGGTCGGCAACTGGTTGTCGGGTGAGAGGGTGGACGGGGCCGGTGTTGCGGAATTTGACCTTGTCTTCGGCCATGTGGATTAAGCGCTGGTAGAATGTTGGACCCATGAATATGAGTGACTTCATCATTTCACCGGTTCGGCCATTGTACACCCTCTCACTCCCCCATCTTGAAAACCCTGCCCTGCTCACAAATTTAACATCAACATAACATTTATAAAATTTAAATCGATCATTTCCATACTTCATTTTTCACTTCATCTACATATTTACAATAATTAAATCCCATTTTGATCCCAAACATTTCCATACTTAAAATTTTTAACTTTAAGTCCTGACTAAACTTTTTTTTATATATATGAAAGAGTCCCTAATTAAACATTATATTTAAGAAGCCTTTTAGTTCTCGTCTTTTATTTTTCACTAATTACTTAACGAGAAAATTTTAATTTGTTTTAAAATTGCACACTCTTACGAGAATACATAACTTCAAACATTTTGTCTACAGATATTTGCTCATCAAATTAAGTACTAAAATGATTTTTATGGAGTGAAATAGAATTTTTAAAAATTAGATAAAAAATAATACTAAAACAAAAACAAAACAGTTCATGAACTAGACTATACAATTGAATTAAAACCTATTTAAAAGCAAAGCACAAAAGAGTTACCTGTGAAGCTGGTCTGTAATGGCATCGACGGAAGGGGTGGAGAAAGGAGTAGCATATTTCAGCGAACCGCCAGAAGCGATTCCTTTCCCAAGAGCGGCTTCCAATAGTTGACCGGGAGTTTGTCGCGAAGGAAAAGCGTGTGGGTTTATAACAATATCTGGAACTATCCCTTGGATGGTGAAGGGGAAATTCTCTTGAGACTCAAGAAACCCCAGAACTCCCTTTTGCCCATGCATGCTAGAAAACTTGTCTCCAAGACATGGAGAACGAACCTGGCAAACAAAAATAATCCATCTGAGAATCGAGAAACTCGACTGGATAGTTAAGATTGAAAAGAAAATACACGGATTTAACAACTTCCACATTTAATAAAATTTCTTGCTCGTATCTTTTCTTGAATTCATTCAATTAGATATCAACGTAATGATCCATAATGATGTAGCCCTCCCCCGAATAGATAGACCCCAAAATAGCATTTATCCAAATTATATGAAAACCGTGCAGTACCAGACATGAGATATATCTACGTACCTGTCTCAGGCTAACAACAGCATAATTCTTCCCATCATCATTAGACGAGAGCACAACTTTCTGAACCATGCCCTTCTCGGTGTGCTTCAGTTTGATACTGTGATCAGCCCCAGAATCAGCACATCTTCCAATGACAATGTCTCCACTCTGCAAGTTTGCACCAATGTAAGGGAAACCATCGTCGTCTAAGCTATCAACTCTTCCAATTTTACTTTGAGTCTTTCCAAAATTTATTGCGTCGTCAGATTTCCTCCTCTTTTCAGAAGATTCTTTATTATCCACCTCAGCCTTGTAACTCCGAATATGTTCAGATCGAAACATACCACGCTCCAGAGAGGCACGGTTCATCACTAATGAATCTTCTTGGTTGTATCCCAGGTGAACATTGACAGCCACAATGGCATTCTGACCATTATAGAACTCGGGTTTTGGCAGTATCCCGGTGTGAGATGACAGGTATCCAGGCGTTCCAAGACAATCTGCAGTCATGGTACGAAAAAGTGGCCTTTGTGGATAGTGTAACTGATGAGAAAGAGTATCCACACGAAAATTAGAATTGGTTGTTGAAAACCCAATAGCTTGATTAGAATGTTTCTGGGACTGATACAGAACCCTCCTAGCATGGTCATGATTTGCAAATGGGACGAGTCCACAGCTTAATCCCAATAAAAATGACATGTCAAGTTCACAATGGGAATATTTCGCGGTCCCCTCATGATCCACGAGATACTTAATACCCCAAGCTGTACGACAGTCTTCTTCTTCTTCAGTACCGATAAGCTCAATTATTCCCTTGTCCAAAAGGGATTGAAATGTGTTGTTTTCCCCCTTAGACTTATCAATCTTGTTTAAGTTCTCTACAACTAAGAGAGGACGTAATATCCTTCCAGCGTCAGAAAATATGCGTACTTCTTTCAGTTGTTCATCTCTTTTGACTTCAACCTAAAGTACACAGGAAAAATAAATAAATAGATCATACCTCACATAAGATGATCAGAACATTTGTTGCAAACAATTAAAAGAAACATCTATCAGACCATGAAAGTAGACAGTAGTTATCTTCCACCTCCGACGACAAAACAGAAGAGGGAGAGCAACGGAGATGTGGGTGCATACAAAAAGCCCAATGAGGTACATGGTAGTAGCATAACGTATTAACTATAAATAGAATAAAAACCTTAGTTAACCTGTAGAGGAGGCAAATTCTTGCAGAAACCACATATACGTGCAAAAGAATTTTCCAAGGTAAGTAGACCAAGAAAAATGTAACATCAAAAAATTATAAAAAAAACATTAAAAAATGACTGAATTATTAATATCAAGACCAGCCTTATCAAACAAATAATGCAGACAACAATGACAAGCGACTGCATGTAGCTGCCTAAGAATGGTTTAAAATCTCATATAAAGCCATAAATAAAATTATTTGGTGAATAACCTGATGCAGGAACCGATTCCTTCGTCGCCTGCGTCTCACTTTCATTACGAATGAAAGGGAATCTTCACAAACGCCAACCCATTCCCCATTGAGAAAAATTTTGTGCTTCCCACTGAGAGGAGTAGATGTATCGTCCACCAAATTTTCCATCCCACAGCGAAACAATGTGGGAACTATAGACTTCAATGTGTTTAAGCTTACAAGTCCTGTGATGGACAAATTTTTAATAAGCCCACAATTTTCACCATCCGGGGTGGAGAGAAAGCAAACCCTTCCCCAGTGAGAAGGATGCCTGTCCAGAAAAATACATTAGACATAATTAGAAACTAACTGAACAAATTATAATTCAATTTATATCTTCCACTCCATCATCCATGGATCCCAAGAGAGAGAGAGACAGTGAGAGAGATTTAAAAATTGTTGCTGCGCAACCTATAAAATGAGACTTTTGTCAAGGCGGAGAGAGAGAAAGAGGAACCCCGTGAAGTTTTACAAATTGTTGAGAGTAAAACCTATAAAATTATAATTACGGACAAGGCGGAGAGAGAGGAAGCTGATGAAGTTTAAAAATTTATGTTTAACAACATTGAGTACAACCTATAAAATGAGAATTACAGACAAGGCAGAAGTGTCCTTGGTATCACGGCTCAAAGGAAAAAAAACATAGGTAAACACATAATCAAACGTTAACAAATCAACTGATATCCAATAATGCAAAGTTATAAGTTCAGAGTAACTCACGGATATCTTGCATCGCCAACTTTCCCAGTGTATGCAACCTGTTGACGTGTTCTCCTCAATTCAGCCATTGTCTGCAGGGGATTAGCACGACCAAGTGTTGCCACGACACCTGAAATCCTTTCCATCCTCTTGAATGGATGTGCCCATGCTCCAGTAGAGAATGCTCGGGATAGACCATTAGTGATTATGGAAGCATCCAAATAATGTTCAATTGGACGCACATCACGATCTCCATAAAGATCCCTTTGCAATGCCTTTTCCATGCGTCTACGTGCATGTGCAATATGTACTTTAATCTCTCGTTCAAGTAATTCTCCAGCCAACTCAAACCTCTTATTGCGGAAATCATCCCTGTTATCACATTTCCTACGGCCAGTATAGGCTTGTAGGAGACATTTCACCATATAACCAAGGAAACGACACTTCTGCTTTAAGCCTTTCAAGCTGGCAAAAAGATAGAGGTTAAGGCAATCTTCAATTTTTTCAGCAGGTGGGAAACTGGTCTTTTTAATCTCATTGTCCAAAAAATTCAGAGCTCTTTTACCTCTTCGAAAGTCTCTCCACTTATCATCATTATCAACTTCACGAACAGAGGCAAAGAGAATATTTAGAACGGTTGGATCATCTCTGCCATAATCAATTAGGTCTACTATTTCTCTGTCCGATGAAACACCAAGTGCAAAGAATAAAATCCACACAGGAATTTCCGTGGACAAGAAATATACATTGAGGACTTTCTCCTTACTTTTTAGGTCTTCGGACTTGTTTTCTACTAGTCTAATAATTAGTCTATTCCTCTTAACTTCTGATCTGTACGCCACAGTCCAACCTTGAATATTAGAAATCCAGAGTCTTCTCAAACAAATCTGCTCTTGAGCAATAAATATCTGGAATGAGAATGAAAATGATATTGATGTGGTTAGAAAAGAACAAAGTTATACACTTAGATGTTATATACATTCAGAATAAGAAAGAAATATCTACACAAATTACAAAATAAATATCTCGAATGCACTCACTTTTTCTGCACCTTTGATTAAAAAATAACCTCCATGATCAAAGTCACAGTCACGTTTCTGCTCTTCCTTCATCCAGCAAAGGTCAGAATTCACCATCACAGGTAGCCTGCCTATAAAGACATCCCTGTTATCTTGACTTAAAAGATCCTTATCGACGTATTGATCTTGTCCAGTTTTAAATTTGTCACTTCTGACTAACCTTTGAGTATATACCTAATACATAACCAGTATCCAACACCTCATTAGGTATTTATTCAATAAACTCGGGTCACAAGTCATCAAAGAAATATTAGCAATTTATCAGGTACAAAGGATAACAAAAGGCAAGAAAACAGTACAAATTGTACAGAAACTTCAATCACCTCTACATTAATATTCATTTTCATCCTTGATGAATAAGTCATATTCTGAAGTCGAGCATGCCTAGGAAGCATGTTATACTCTTTTCCACTTGCTGCACCACCCCAGAACTTTGGCTTATCAAGGGTTACCTTACCAAACTTCACTGAAGCATACCTCCACTCCCCATCTCCTTTCTTAGAGGGGTCATATCCTGGCTGAACTACAATCTCACCAAAATAATCAAAGGCCTTCTGAAGACCACTTTTTATGAAGTCATTGTACGAGTTAATTTGGTGACTGATAAGGCCATACTCGTTAAAAAATGCCATTGATGACTTCTTACAGAAATCCTTCAAAAATGCTTCCCCTAGATCATGTATGTTGTCTGGCTCATCATAATAATCATCATCGTCTGTATCCATATCAGTTCCAGGTGAAAAGTCTTCAGCCTCGCTATTCATTTCTATATCGTCCTTTGCTCCCGATGATGTCCCCATCAGGTTAAAGATCTAAAACGAATAGAGACACGCATAAGAACCGGATAGATAAAACTACTAAAATTTATCAAACAAATAAAATCACAAAGCCAGATGAGTTTTCAACACAAAACAGGCAGAATGAACAGAAGCATTTATCAAAGTAGCGGCGGATTTACAAATATTGCTCTTGGATAAAGGTTATCAACATTTTAACATATGTACAGCCCTAAGAAATAAGCATCGAGAAGAACGTAGAAGATTCGGAGAAGCATCCTCGGCAACTCCTGCTCTGAATGACGCAATAACGCAAGAAGACTCGGGAATTTGAACTAGCTTAATCTTTCCACTCCATTTCCAAGCCATAGAACGATCATTTTTCATTTTCACAAGGTAAGAACCAGAAGTAAAAGCTTAACCACTAACCAGTACCAATCCACATACACGCTACACTCGCTAAACTCCGCATATCAAAATAATCCCCACGGTAAGATGCACGAAACACACACTCAAAACTTAACTATACCTAAACGAAAACAGCAAAAAGCCGAAACTCTGATAACTAATTGAAGCAACCGCAACGCAGTCATGAAGGTAAAAAATTCAAGTACCTTCGAGATTAAACCCTAGGCCACTTCCTGCAGACGACTCCACCAAATTTATCGGTCCAAGAAAGATCAGAATGGAGCATCCACGCAATGCCGTCGGTCCTCGATCGAGTCAGACGCCAGTTTCAGAGAGGAGACGATCTCTGTGTACTGTTGAAGCAGGGAACAAGGCGATGAACTAAGTTAGCGTTGTCAATGAGACGAAATCGTACTGTGAATTTGGCATTCACGAAGAGAAACTGAGTGAGAGTGAGAGAGAGAGAGACCTTTGAATAATGACAATACGGCGAGGGGATACAAAAAAGACGCATGCATCCTTCGAGAAAAATGCGAGCGAAGTGAAGCTGAGAGTCTGGGGGTATGAGTGGTAAATACGATGGAAGATGAGGCGCGAACTGTAAATTTACGATTGTCCAAGGGCAATGTTTCTTTCGGAATTGACTATTTATCTTCCTAAAACGTTTTCAAGAGAATAAATAGCTCGACGTCCAATAAAGTCTTAAACTCTCCCCTAATTTTGACTGATTTTTCCGAAATAGTAAATTCGAATTCATGACATATTGATCAGTAGGTATACCTTTAAATTTAGGTTCGATTTGGTACTCTAATTTTGATTGATTAATTTATTAGAACATAAAAAGTACAATAATTTCGGTTGGTCCATATGGTCTTAAAGTATTCAATTGAGTCCCTATGATTTAAATTTAGTTTCAATGTAATTCTTATGGTATCAAAAGTTTAAATTTGATCTGCATGGATTAATCAAAGTTCAAATATCATCCCTACTTTAACCATATTAATATTTTTTTCCACTCAGCATTTTTTTTGTTTAGGTTATTATAGTTTCAATTTAACCCATATGATTTAATCATCGTGGTAGTTCTTGAGGAAGTTTTGGAAAAGATTACCTCTTTAGTACACTATCACTATTAAATTTGCATTAAAAAAATGAGAAAACACCCTAATAGAAATAAGCTTTTTTTTGTAACCGAGTACGGGGTCAACCCCACCTATTTGGAGTAGAAAAAATTCTAATACTGTTATATTACATACTCCTTTCCTTCACCATTTGACACATCAACCAATGATATACTATTTTATTTAATGAACTTCATATCATTATTAAAGGATGTTAATATGACAAACAACAAATAAAAATAGAGAGCACAAGAAATTTCCCCATTTCGAGTACCCCGACCCAAGAGACATGAAGTATTTTTTCTTATTAAGTTCACTCAAAATCTCGAACAGCCCTTTTAAGTGGGTATTAC
>JAOANK020000064.1:793258-807069 GCA_026257165.2 Telfairia occidentalis | reverse complement strand
CTCAAAAAAAATTCTAATACTGTTATATTACATACTCCTTTCCTTCACCATTTGACACATCAATCAATGATATACTATTTTATTTAATGAACTTCATATCATTATTAAAGGATGTTAATTTGACAAACAACAAATAAAAATAGAGAGCACAAGAAATTTCCCCATTTCGAGTACCCCGACCCAAGAGACATGAAGGATTTTTTCTTATTAAGTTCACTCAAAATCTCGAACAGCCCTTTTAAGTGGGTATTACTTGGACACCTCGTGCATTCGCCTCCCCCTTTATAGGCTCAAAAGAAATAGCTAATTTAGTTGAGCTATTACATAAGTTTAAGCATCATCAAGTCTCCAAGTTCATTGTTTCCATCATCGAAAATTCAACAACTTGGAGTTTTTAAACGAAGAAATTATACAAATGATCAGAATAAAATTCATCATTCATTCGAGGCGACGCAAGAGGTATTCGACTTCAACTTCCTTAGTGAGTGGCATTACCCACTCTCCATAAAGGCGAGACGCAAGAGATGGATCAATCTTATACTTAGCTTCTTCATTTGTGTTGTTGAGAGTCACTTCTTGCCCAAACACCATGGCCTTCTTCTCTACTCTCTTCTTCACCATCTCTTCCACTGCCTCAAATGTCAATAACCTCATCAAAGTATCTCTTTCCTGAAATAACATCAATTAATTAACTTGCTTTTTGTCAAACCCGGACCTCATATGTCGATATATCCGCAAATTGAAAGATTATTGCATATAAATATCCATGAAATGTAAAAAATATCATCAGTCATGAACATGAAAATAAATATAATAGTAGTAGAATAATACTTGACTGCATACAGGTGTGTAGAGATTTTCAATATGTCACCATTAGATTTTTGATAGCTAGGAGAGAGGAATGCAAAAAACTTAAATAGCTGTAAAACATCTAATGGTGGTGTGTAAAAAAATCTCTACATGCGCCGAGTATTGTTCTTAATAATATCTATAACTTTTTATAAATTCTTTAGCCTACAGGAATATATATCATTTTGTGTCGATGTATCCGTAAAATTAAAATTTCAATATCGACATCGACATCAATATTTCAATCCTTGCAGTGAAACCCCTTCGTCTTCAACCAGGCCGCTGCTTACAGACCTCAAGGTTTTTGTTTTGATCATTTTTTCACCAAGAAAACAAAGTAAAAACGACTAACCTTACAATCATAAAGATTCATAACAAATTTTATAGTACCTGAGAACGAATAGGAGGCTCATATTCGTGGGGGGCGTCCTTAAATTTCACCTCAGCAACGTATTTTCCACAGTGAATCCTCCTTGAAAGCGCCTGAGATTTGGTTGAACGTTGTAAGTGTTAAAAATAATGTTGGTTATAGTAACTAAGAAGACATTTTACACAAGGAAATCGACAAGGTTGAGTTATCATGAATAACTTAAAACAAAGTATAAGTTTACAAAGTGTTTTTGCCTGCAAACAAACAAGATCACTAGCTGCAGTGGCTGCATAATTTCCATCGTCGCCGTCCGGAACCAACAAGAGCAAGAATTTGTTGAAGTAAAAATCCCATATGGCTTTGTTCATATTAATTGAAGCACCTGCAGGATGCAGTACCTGCAAACTCGGATTAGTTTGCAAGAGATTTTCTTTGTATTCACGTTAATCAAACAGAAAAGGCAAATTTAAACTTATAAAAACAATCTCTCACATTTGGATACTTGTGAGGGGGCACCAAAGGACGAGGCAAATGTTCTGGGAAGAATGGATTTTCTTCAGGATTCTCGTATCTACCAGCCTGTTGACAAGAATTTAAACAGATAATCAGAACGAGAATCTCAAATTCAACTGAAAAGAAGTAACAGAAGAACCAAATGGAAAAGAAATTCCAGACCAGAACTGCTCTTTTCTTGTGAAATTATATCCATATTTAACCAACTCAACGTTTGAAATTTTCCCAAGAGACTTCAAATATTTAGTTTCATAGGAAATTATGCTGAAAATGACAACAGCCAAATGGCATTTGAGGTTTTATTTACAACCATCTATGAACAATGTGTTTCATCATTCAAAAGAATGGTCTGACCTCCCTGCAATCCAACAATTACAGGAAAGAGAACACATAGGTTGAAGAAAGAGATGCATTACAATCCACAGCATGTTCTTTATCTTCTCAGTTTGGCCATTTGAGACATCAAGATTTCAATTCAAACTCAAGGAACAAAAATCAATTTACCTTGGCTTGAATGGCCTCGGTTTCTCTCACCACGAACTCAGCCAAAGAACCAGAAAATCCAGGAATTGAATGATGATTATGATGATACATCTTCCGATTGAGAGGGAACCTCGCTCTCTCTATGAGGCTGAAAACAATAGTATCCTCCTGTCTGATCAAAGAGTCTCTAATCCCATCGAGTGTCAATGTATCCACATCAGAATTGGGGTTACAGTTAATATCCGCCATGGCTTCTCTAGCCAATACCAAAAGAACCAGGCCAATATACAACATGGTGAAGACAAAATTGTCAGCCTCAATGATGAAACAACGAAAAAGCAAGGTCATAAATACAATCAAACGAACGGGTGCTATAAATATACTACCAAAAAGAGCAGTTGAATTCTCAAATTATCATTGAAAACCATCGAGTAAACGCGGAAAGTCCACGCCTCAAAATAATGGGCGTTCACAATTCGATTTGAAAAGAGAGAAAAAGACGGCAAAGAGTTAAAATCGATTATAATTATAAAAAAAAACGGCTGACCTCTGCACGATTCAATCCAATTCTGTCGCTAATTTGCTCTTTTAGTCAAAAGAAGCTTTGAAGGAAGAGAAGATTGAGATTAATGTCAGCGCTCAAAAACTTGTGACTATGGCGGAGAAGGACCGAAAGGGCGCAGAAGCTAGCATGAAACGCACGGGAAAAGCTCTGATGAATTAGTGGTAAAGCGAAAGGGGAAATGGCTTTTAACCTAAGAAAAAGAGTTGAATGAGAAAGAAGAGAAGTGGGCGGTGGTGGCCGTGGCATGTAATCGGCCGCCGTCGCCGGCAGAGGGTTGATTTGGCGCGGCGTGATTGGCTGCAACTTTGCTTTGGGTAGATGTGTACCGTTGATCGTTGAGTAGAGGATAATTTTTCTCTGGATTTGGTTCTTTAATGCCATTCGTCAACCGGAGATGTCGTACAAATTAATCGCTCGGATATGTAACTTATATCTTAAAACCCACTTGAAACAATTAAAAAAAAAACTAACTTCTTAGTTTTATGTCTTTAATTTAATTAAAAATTATTGACTTTCAATTTTTTTTAAGCTCAACAATATATAGGTGGAGATTCAATTAACGAATTTTAAATAGATTATTGTATTAAATAATATTAATAAGTGTACTAAAAAAAAAAATAATAATAATATTAATACGTCTGATTCAATGTGAAAAGCTTTGAAATTTCCTAATTCAGTGGTTTCCACACAGTAAGCGTGCAATAGAAGCTCAGCATTCTTCAGTAATACCAAATAAAGAATGACAAAATTTCAAGAATTAAATACGCTTTGACTTTCTTTAGCTGGAAAGACCTCTTTAAAGGAAAACATGAATTTGAGATCAATTATTATGCTATTTACAAACAAAAGAATTAATTTCTGGTGGAATTGTGTACGATAGATGTATAAATTGAAATAGTAGGGGCCAATTTTTCAACGAAGATTTTAAATTCGAAAAGGAAAAAAAAAAAGTTCAACAACCGAAACCGTTGAGCCTGTTTAAAAGCTGATATAAAAAGTTGAAACAAATATTCAACCTTTTGCAGAAGAAGAAAAAAGTCACCTGTTTGACAAATAAAAAATTTTGACCACCATTTAGTCAAATACAAATCTGAAAAATATTTAACCCACAATTTCAATAAATACAAACTTAGAAAATCTTGAATGAATTCCCATAAGCCTAAAATTATATATATAACGTAAAAATCCATAAATCAAGGTATTCAAACACAGTAAATATAAACTTTAATTAGGAAAAAAAAAACCATCTATGTAATATTATCTAAATTTATATTTGGTTCAATTCCGACTCACTACTGGTTCTGCATAAAAAAACTATCTAAAATAAACTCAGGCTTCTTGACTTAACCCTAAGTTAACCATGTTCAGAAAATTATTTAAAGCATATAGTTCTCAAATCTACTTGTTTTCAGAGCCAGAGGCAGTGAATTTCAAGATTAATAAAAACATTATAGAGTCAACTGCATTCGCAAAAATTATTCACTTCGATTATCAAAGTAAGCATCCAAAAACCCAATAACATTACACCCAATATCATAAAATAACACAACATAAAACACAGTAATGATGCACGAACCAACCATACATCCTGGGCCAGAAGATGAGAGAGAAGGGGCGGGGGAAAAGAGTGAAGCGTTTCACAGATACAAAGTCTCTGCTAATTAATTATACCATTTAAAGATTCAATCGAGGAATCCGGCCACCAAAGCAAGTTGATGATGCCCACAACTTTTAACTTTTTTTTGAAAGCTAATTCTTCGGGCCGATGTCCTTCAGGGCACAAATTTGTTCCTCTCCCATGGCAGACATCACTGACACAACAAGGTCCTTTCCTTCAGCAAATCCATCTTTAATCTGTGGATACAAACCAACGATCCAATTTGCATTTATTAAAAAAATAATACCATCATCTTAGAAACAAAATACTGAGAATAAAAACCCATATCTACACAGTATCTTATAACAACAGAATATTAAACATGGGGGCAGAGAGAATCAGGTTCCCTCTAACACAAAATGAAAAATGAGCTAGAAGTACAGAATTTGGGAATGATATCTGCTTCAATATCTTCAATTTTCTAAGTATACAAAATCATGTCGAGTGCTCGGAGAATCTGACTAGTAACAATAAGGGCCCATATGTGCCTTTACCTGAGTGAGCAGGTTATCATCAGTTGGAAGCCTCAAATCATCCTTGGTGTTACCATTGTCAGTTAAAAGACTCACCTGCAGCAAATGAAAAACATCATTATATCGATGAAATAGGTTTTATGCGCTGCAGCGTATATGGATGATTCAATGTTTCCTTCTAAGCTTGCTTATAGATCCTTTCAACACAAATATTTGCTAATTTACTTCCAAGTTCCCCCCTCCTAAATAATAACATGGAACAAATAACCAATTTCCAGATTCCTTCCCATACAAATGAATGGGAGTTACCAAGCCAACGAGATTGGAAAATCTAAAAGAGCTTTACATCTAGAATTGATTACAAAAAAAATTGAAACAGGCTTCCAAAGAAATCTAGATATCTATACAAAAAACAATACAAGTAAGTTTCTTGAAATCTGCAAGACCGATGTAATTCAAACAAACTCACAAATCCATCTTCAGAGATATCAATCAGCTGATAATCAGTACGATTAACATGAGGCACCTACAGAACATGAAATAGAAACTATTAGTGGGGCTGGTAAATCACATATATGATATATCAAAATGATTCGCAAGCAAGATAATAGACTCCTTACATCACAATTGTGGGATGATGGAACGATATCTTCGAGCTTCTTGGCAGTGAAGATGTCAATCCCCACAAAGTGACACTTAGCATGCCCGTGCTTGCCAGTCTTAGAAGTTGAAACCTCAACCACCTGCATTACAATACAAAGCAAAGGAAAAATTATAAGTGGGATTAGAAACACAGAAATATTGCCCATAGAGCTCGCTTCCAATAAGGAAGACTAAAAGCTTATCTACCCTAATACCTATGAATATAGTTTAGCAGTATTATTTGATGAAGCCTACTCCTAAGAACCTCAATTATACTTTTTCACTAAATATACGACAGCGCTGAAAGTTAGCAATAATACTCTAAATAAACATAAATGCCTCATGTTGTTTATGACAAAAGGAAATACCAGATATGGGAAATATGACACCGATAAATTTTTCTTCTCCAGGATAAAATTAGGATTCAAATTACAACTGCACAGTATACACCCACGTCCTCGAAGGGAGATTGGAGGAGAAAATAGCACATTGAAAATAAATCGTTGACCGAACAAAACTCAACCATCAGAGACTCTTCGAAATCGGAATCGCAAAACGAAAATCTTGACAAAGAGATAGAAATACTTATTGATCGGTAAATTCGACAATCGCAATTTTAAGATCAGATTCTTCTATTTTTCCCAATCCAACACTCCAAACCGAATAAATTTCCACCGCTCACATCCGACATGTCATATGCAATAAATCCCACAGGAAGAAGGGTTTAAATCATCAATTAAGCAAAAAATATATATATCAAATCAAATCAACCAAAGATCTAAAACACCCGATCCAAAACATACCCCTAAACACCACAAATCAAACCCCGCAAAAACAACATCCGATGATCAAAAGAACGAGAGAATCAAATCATCGCAACAAACACTAGATAAAAACAACAAATCACCTTGCATGGACGGTTCTTGATGACGATGTAGCCGTTCTTCCGGATGGTTCCGGCCTGTTGAGGGTAGGTTTTGGAGGCTCCGGCGTCGGCCTTGGATTCGAAGTGGTGCTCCTCGTCCGACATGGCTGAAATTTCTTCTACAGCTTCCGGGCTTGCTTCTGTGTTCAATCAGTGGGTTTTCTGTGGAAGCGGAAGGAAAACGGGAGGAAGGAGGAGAGTACGAGTCAAGAGGACGAGACCAATTTATAGCATCACGTTTCAACCGGACACGTATGTGCCAATTAGGGTTTCTGACGCCAGCCACCTAAACAATGCTTGTATTCTCTTTTTTCCCCTTCGTGGGGTAGAAAACGATCTCCACCGTTGTTTGATCCATCGTAGTTTTTGACGGTCCAGATTTCCCTGAAAATACTTTATGAAGATATTTTTATAATTTAGATTTAGAGGCTGCCTTATCTGTCACATTACCTATCACTTACAAATTTGGAAATATGATAATCTCTAAGACTCTAACATCATTTTAGTACAAATTCGAGCATAGTTCAATAAATAAAGACATATATAAAAAAAAACCATCATTTTAATAAAAATCTTCGAGATGGTTTTTTTAATAAAATTCTAAACTTCTTTGTCTTATGGTTATTTAGTCTATAAACTAAAAAAAAAAGTTTCCACTGTGTATATAAAAACTTGAATTAAGCTTATGGTATATTTAAGAGTGATTTTAGAATGAGTAATTTTAACAAAAGAGATTTTATTATAAATGATTTTACAAAAATGATTTTCATATAATAATTTCACCGCTAAAGTGATTTTCACATAATTAAAAGTAATTTCATTCGATTGATACTTTAAAAATCATTTTAAAGTCATTTTTCATTTTTTTGAAATCGCTTCTATCTCTTCGCCAAATATAAAATATATTTCAAAGACTAATTAAAATATATTTAGAAGTAATTAAAAGTAATTTTTTCAAAATTAACAGTATTTATTTAAAATTTCGAAGATTGCTTTTAACTAATTAAAAATATTTTTAGAATTTGTAATAATAATAAATTGTTTGAAATTGTGTAACAACATATAAAATATATTTAAAATTTTTTAAAATTAAGTATTTAATTAATTTCCTTAAAAAAACGCTTATATAATATGTTTTACTTAAAAACATTTTTTTAAAAAGTTATATCATCGTTAATGCTAGATTAATTTGATGAAATAAATTTTAAATGATCTTGGTATGATTTGTAACTAATTGGACTAGTTATAAATGAATGGTCATGTATGACTGAGGTTTAGTTTCTAAACGATATGCGATAATTGAATTTAAAGTTTGATAGGTCAATCTTATGCTCGAAATATAATACTCCATTAAAATTTGCAATGGTCAAATTAACGGTTAGATTATATCATCACATCAAAATTGAGTAGATATAATTATTTCTTCTAATCAAATCTTCATTTTTTTTTTTTAATGACTTAGACATTGAAATAAGATAACTAAAGGTAAATATAATTTAAACTCTACTAATTAATTAATATTATAAAAATTTTATGGAATAAATAGACTTGATGTTCTAAGTATCGT
Source organism: Telfairia occidentalis (assembly GCA_026257165.2). Classification (NCBI taxonomy): domain Eukaryota; kingdom Viridiplantae; phylum Streptophyta; class Magnoliopsida; order Cucurbitales; family Cucurbitaceae; genus Telfairia; species Telfairia occidentalis. The sequence goes on along the minus strand of JAOANK020000064.1, from coordinate 799,025 downwards.
CAATTCGAGTATAGCTTAGTAGATAAAGACATGTACTACCATCGTAGAGGTCGATAGTTCAATCTCTCGTCCCGCAAAAGTTGAACTCAAAAAATGATGTTCCAAGTATCAATCTCAAATTTATATCTTAACCACTTTTCTATAAATTCTGACCTTACATAATAAACTAATTTAAAAAGTTTGTTTCAATTCTTTTTGTACACTTTCTTTTCATTTTTTTACTCGTAAAATTTTCCTTTTATAATTGAAATAGAGAGATGATCTTATCTTCCTCAATTGAAATCTACCAAACAACTTTTATCCTTTTTTTTTTTTTTTGAAAAAGAACTCTTATCTCTTTTAATATATATTTTATAGTGAAATTTTTAAATGAGAGGATACTTTGGAATGCTTTTTCTATTTCTATATTATAATTGTCATAAAATATTATAGACATAAAAGTTTAATTTGTGGACGTCAACCACTCTTCAAGTCATACATAATGAAAAAAGAATGAATAGGACTGCCGACATTTTCTTTTTAATATTGTAAATAATTTGACAAAATCCTTCAAAGGGGCTATTTTGAAAAATATTATGTCATAATATAAACAGTGTCTGATTTGGTTGGACGGTCGTAAAAAACTGTTTTTATTGGTTAGCCCTTTAAAATTTTCATTACCATCTTTATACTTCACCACAACTATCAAAGAAAAAATAGAAAAAAAATATTTTTTCCAAAGTGTTTTGTTATAATTTTGAATAATACTTTTAACTAATTAAAAATACTTTTTAGAATTTTAAATAATAAAAAATAATACTTTTAACTAATTAAAAATACTTTTTTTAAATTAAAAATTTAATTAATTTTCTTTTAAAAACATTTATATAATAAATATTCTACTTAAATTTTTTATATATATTTTTAAATTATACAAAACTTGCACTACCTTTATGTTCAAGTTGGTTATTTATATTGTTATTGAAAATAACCAAAAAGCTAGTGACTGGTACATATCACAAATGGGTTAATGTGACTTCACATTTGAATTTAAGATAGAAGTCTAATAATTAATAAATAACGTTGGTGGAAAAAATATATGTCAAATTTTAAAATCAAATTCGAACTAAAAACTAGAAACAAGAATATGCAAGGCAAGACACTAGCACCATAAAAAAACATATTGGGTGAATTCTAACTTTTTCTTTAGTTCAACGATTACAAAGTTAAGAAATCGAACCATCGACTTTTGCTATAGTAGTAGATGCATTATCCACTAAACTATATTCGAATTGACAAGTTAATTCTAAGTAAAAATAGAGACATTTAGTAAATCATGGTCAAAAGATAACGAGGAATATGAAACTTTTTAGAAGTATATGAAGATTAATTAATTCATAACTTAAGCAAATTGAAAGACTAAAAAGGTTGTTCAACCTAAAGTCTATACCCTAATTTTACAATTTCAGCACACAAAATTCTAATTTCCGCATCTCTTCAAGGTGCTGATAAAAAATTATAATTATTGCAGACTGCCAAAAAAGGGGGAAAAGGGGGGGAAAATTAGAGGGGGGAGATATTCCAAAATAGTAGCAAGAAAATTTGCAATGGAACACTAGCAGATAAAGATAAGAAGGAATATGATTTGTGTTGTCTGTTGTGATTTGTGAATTGACTATTCTTTCACTCTGTTCGTCTTTGGTGCGCATCTTCAGAATAAAGTAAACCAGAGGGCTCCCTTTCGGCATGTCTATATCCTTTTCATCATGATTGAAAACCCGACTTTTATGGTTAAATGAACATAATTCTAAGGATGCATGAATATGACAATCTTATAGATCTTATTTCAAATTTTATTTTGACTTCACTAGATTTGGTTTGAATCCCACTAGTCATCTCGAAGCGTTTCTCAAAATAAATGAATGCATCTCTGATAAACAGATCATGTTATGTACCATTTCCAAATAAGCACGGACAAAGACAAGGACAAGAACGCGAACACAACAATGCTAGATATCCAAGACACGAACAAAGCAAACAGTATCAAACTCGTATTCAATTTGTTTAATTAGTGTTTGATACATGTTTATTGTGCTAACAAGTGTCTAACACGTACCAGAGTATTCGATGCGTGTTTGACACAGACATGTTACCTAAATCAAAGTCAAAGTGGCGATGCTCCGAAGACTCCAAACGATCCAGATGGCCCAGCAATAGGGCATTGGAATAACACTCCTTCCCATTTGGCTCTGTGGAGACTTTACACTTCAGATAAAAAAGAACCTGTTTGTAATTTTGTTTCTCCTTAAACTACAACACAAAGACTTCGTTGGTTATACGAAAAGAACCAGTCATCATTTTGATTACCTTAACCTCTCTGAAAAGGTAAAAACTATGCTTAAATTGCTGAACGATGCTTTTCTGCTTACCTAAATAGCTGATCATGTTTGGATGCGAGTCTAAGTCGTGAATGAGCTGGAATGTGCTGAGAAATAACTTTAGCAGTTTCCTTCCACCAAGAAACCTCAGATTCTTTTTCAGTAAGGTCCTGTTTGGCACATTCTAAAGCGCCTTCGAGTTCTTTTATTCGATCTTGCTGTCTTGCTTCAAGCAGTTCGTGCAACTTTCTTTCCAATTCTATGGGAGGAACTCCATATTGTTCCTCAGTGCTATCTTTTTGGAGATCAATGACTTCACCAGAACTCATACAGCAGCTCCTTGTAGAGTTCCTATTCTTTGCAGTCTGCCATTTCACATAACACAGTTTCAGAACTCGCTATAAATAATTGAATAAACAACAGAATACAGCATTCCATTATAGATATATGTCAATGATTTTCATCCCCTCATTATGAAAAATCATTAGGTAAATACTCCATGAAATTAAAGACCCAGTGTTGAGTTATAAAATCCATCATTTTTTAACTTTTAAGTAGGCAGAGTGATCATGCATAGATGTTTGACATGCTATCACATAACATTTCTCGTCCAGATAAAGCTAATAACTGAACCCTACTATTCAAAACATGTTATCATCTACATCCTTCTACAGAATTGAGCGGTATCATGGAAGTCGTATAGCAAAAAATCCGAACCAAGTTCAATCGACATTATGGCACAAACACTCGGAGAAAACTAGACAAGTCAAAATATTCAAAGAAGTTATAAATAATGAGGTTGAACCGAGACATGGAAAAATCATTAATGATATTCTCAATCTTATGAAGACTGCAACGACTTTAAGAGTGAACGCATTACCAAACCAACCAATTCCTTCAAATCAACTTGAAAGGAAAAAACTAAAAAGTAATCTAGAAATTTTAGTATGTTCTCGTATACCTTAATTCTAAGCTGCTCAAGACATCCGGAAGAACTTTCAACTTCCAAGTGGAGCTGCAACTGTTCTAACTCGGCCTCAAACTCGGATTCCAGTTCATCGATCCGTTCCCGACATTCCCCTTGCTCGTGCGGACAAGACTTATGGAAATGATTTGGTATGGTTGATTGTGCATCAGATAAAACTTGGGACAAACCATCTTGCTGATATGAAGAAAGCTGCCTGGTGGAGCAAGGACCGTCTTGACAATCTGTAGAGGAACACACCGCATCTGTATTCAAGTGGAATGGATCAAAGGGATTCTCTTTTCTTCCCAGCTCCTCTTTGATATCTTGAAGAAAAAGCTCCATCTGTCTCCGCAATTCTACCATTTTAGAAAGTTCACTGTTACTCGCAAGTACAAGATACAACAAACTACACCCAACTCCCAAGTTGAATGACGTATCCGTCCTATTCGGTCCTGTGAATTTAAGGATATACAAGCAAAATTACTACATTAGAGAAAACAAAGACAAAATAGAGAATGTAGGAAGTTCAAACTATTGAGAACCCTTTTGGTTTTTTCAAATGAGAAATCACTTCCCCTGGGCATAATTAATCAACCCATTAGACAGTTCATGTAAAGTAAACAAGTGCGTTTGAGATCAGTTCCATATTATTACTATGTTATGAAGTATTTTAGCTCTCGAACCATCTACTTTTGCAATAGTAGTAGATGTTATATCCACTAAACTATGCTCGAATTGACGATATCTTATGAAGTATGAACTATTCAATTTCAGAAAGTAGAACTTCTAAATCCCAGAGTTCGCATTTGGGTAGCCTAATTCAGAGGTAGCTTGACACAATACATTCAGCATTAGAACCTAATCATTTTCTTCAGTTCCTAATCGTTTTGACTATAATTTCAATCGACGCAGTGAAACACCGATAGATACAAATAGAAACAACATAAAAAATGGTCTCGATAAACAAAGAGCATTCGATATAGCAATCATACTCGAACCTGGCCCTACGCTCTCCATCAGTGAAGACGACGAAGTGCCGCCGTCAACTCCATTCCTCAAGCACATACTACACGTCAACCGCCCGTCGGAATTTCCGCCCTCTTTCTCTCTCTCAACCTCCTCCACCGCTCTCCTCCGCTTCGGTCGCCGGAACGAAGCCACCCACCGAGCAATAATCCGCCGGGGCGACAAACAGTTAATGGTCGCCGACTCTTCCGGCAGGCGCTCTCCGGCGTCTGACATACCAACGACAAAACCTCCGGAAAATGCGTCGCTGTCCTCGTCTTCTTCCCGGAGAATATCGACCACGCGCAAGAGCCCACCCGTCGAGTTGCAGGATTCTGAAAGTTCGGGGGATTTAAAGAGTGGCTTCATAAGAGAATGTGAAAGCTTCGGATGAGTAAAGGGGGTAGAGAAGATATTAAATTCGATTACGAAGTGACAGAGCACGAGAAGAAACTGAGAGGCTTTTCGATTAGCAGAGAGAGGAATGGAAGGGAGAACATTAATGGCGTGTTGGATTGGTACTGCAATTCACGAGATTTCTCCACCCTTAATTAAAACTTCAAGAACTTCGCTGTGCTTGATAATGGAGAATTGGGGCTCAATAATTTCGAAGTATTTATGATTTTTCTCTCTGATGCCGATGACTCGATAATGAAATTGGATTGGACTCAATAATGTCGTTTCTGTTCGCTCCAATTATTACATTTCAAATTCTTACCGGTTCAAATTTCTTCGAAAATAATGTTTCTTTTTATTTTTTATTTACCAAATATATCGTGCCCTCCTTAACTTTATATGGTTTTCCAATTTTGTATTCAAAATATTAAAGTCATTTTATTATTACAAAATCTAATGAAAATCTCAACGGTGAAGATAGTTCAATAGGTTAAAGTATATATTGCAATTTGAACATAATTTGGAGATTCAAATTTTTCTTCTCATATGGTTCAATTCAATATATATATATATATTAAAATCTCTCTTCTTATAAATCATGAAATTTATATTAATTTCATATTTTAAAAAAAAAACAATGGAATGAAAACAATATTTTTTAATATCTCATCCCAATTTCTTCATCCAATTTTAATGACGGCATGCCTCATTGAATGTGAGAGGATCACAATCTGCATACAAGGAAAAATTCACCAATTCTTCATCTACATTCGACTGTAATTACCTATCTCATAATCTTGAAAGGGAGATGGCAAGCAATGCTCACGTCTTATATGTTTAGATACAACTTCTTGTAGAGATGGAGCTGCTGAAGATTGTGTTTCTTGCTCATTAATTGTTTGATCATCAACATCGTCATCTAATGGAACAAATGTTACTGATGTGCTCTCTTTCAAAGACCAATCCCAAGCTTTTTCCTCATCAGTGTTTTCTGACGTAGAAGCGTCACGCGAGGCGTTTGCAGTCTCACAAGGCGAGGCGT
>JAOANK020000064.1:750793-760929 GCA_026257165.2 Telfairia occidentalis | reverse complement strand
TTACTGCAATCCACGTAGCACAGGCCCAACCCAAACCTTTTTTTTTTTCCTCTTATTTTCAATGTGCTCCTCAAAAAATAATGTATCTTCAAATATATCCCTAAAAATATTATATTTTTTTTTGCAAACAACACAAATAAATTATTCGATCCAAAATAATATTTGACTTCAAAATATGTCGTTTGACTTTAAATCTCACGTTGGTTCTTGAACTCTTGAATTCTTTTTTCATTTTTAATTGTATGAATTTTTAAAATATAGATTTAAATTTGTAAAGAATTAAATTTATTTTCACCTATGAATTTAAGTTTTTTTTTTTAGTAAAGTGGTGATTTAATGGTACAAAATCAAAATAGGAATGAAAGTTTTTATCTTTAAAATTTGGTTATATTTTCAAACATGCATGTGCGTGTGACTCCACAAATAGCAATGGAAAACGAATAGATAAATCTCTTATTTCTTTTTCCAAGTGAATTACAAAAATAATGTATACATATTATTTGACATGACAAGTATGAATTTATGAATTTTGTTTTGGATAAGCGTGGCATCCAATTAAAATTCTATAGGCCAATTTTCTCATGGGCAAAGAATTGAATGCCACGTTCACACGACTTATGACGTCATCACCACCAATAATTCATTTCTAATTACAACGACATCTTTTCCATTTTTCTATAATGCTATGTCAAAGGTTTAAAATATCATTGTCGACATAAACGTCAAAGTTTCAGCTTTATAGAAATATAAATTATTAAAATATTAATAAAGTGTCAATTTTAATAGAGATGAATATTTCTTTAAAACTGTAGAAACCAAGAAATTTATAAACATTATTTAAATTAATAATTAAGCATTATACCTTTCTATTTTTTTATTAATATTTGAAGTGAGTGATATTTTATTGACATTTTTTCATATTTCGTGGATTCTAGTATGGTATAGTAGAATTATTGATTCATTCTATACATTGATATTAAACTCATGGACATATAGAGATGTCGATGAAAATATTGACATGTCCAACAAATATTTTAATTAAGTGCTAGGTATGAATCTACGTCACATCCATTAGCCCACGGTCCGTAGTGGCGACAAGCCTACCTCATATCCCATCAGAGGCCCCAATCTTGTCATTCGGCCCGAGGGCCACTAACGAGCCTATGATTGTGGGGAACGAACTAGCTCGCGCCCTAAGATCCCTATAAGGTAGCCTAAGGCCCACTTTTCTTAGCAATCCGACTGTATCGGGCTGTAAGTCAAATCGTGCACAAATATTAAGAAAATTATTAATTTATATTTTTGTAGTTATGTAAGGGTGAAGATTCGAACTCATGATCTCGATGAGATATATCTTAACAGCTATGCTTAGATGGACATATTATTTTAGTGCAACGAGTGCTAGGAAAAATCTAATGGCAATAACTATATATTTTAAGTTATTACTGGACTGCTCATCCGTGGGCTTAACTGGGCCCATAAATTCGACGATGACTTCAGGCCTCACTATGGGCCGACTACGGGATAACTACTGGGCTTCGACTCCTGCGTTTATTTTGACGCCCATCAGTGAAACACTTAGCCCGTGCCCGTTACGGTTCCCTTCTCTCGCGGTCTGTCCTAGAGAGAGAGTGAGAGGGAGAAAGTTCGAGCAGTGGAAAAGTGCGGGAACGGGAAGTGCGAGGAGAGCTCGCAATTTCTGTAGGGAGAAGGTGAATTACTGAAGGTTGCAGAATGGACGAAGAGCAGATAGCGAATTTCGTGTCAGCGTATTTGAAGAAGAAGGGCTTCAAAGACACAGAACAAGCTTTTCAGGAGGAGCTGCGTCACAACAAGACTAATTCTTCCTCTTCCTCCTCTTCCATTGACCTCGACTTCGCCAAGCACTTGCTCTCCCTCTCCGAGTACTCTCTCTCTTCTTCCAATTCACTTCGATTCCCAACTTTCATGTGCATTACAGTAGTTCTTGGGTGATTCGTACTTTTTAATCAGTCAAACGATTTTGATTTTGTTTTTCCTTTTTCACATATTGAAAAACTAAAGAGTTTAAAATGTTTTTCTTTTCTTTTTCTGTAGTTATGGTCGTGGAGAGTAGTCGAAAACTAGAAATTTTGGTGGGTGGGTGTTACGGACGATGGGCTTAGGAAATAGGACTGGGTTTCTTGTAGGATTACTTGATTATAAGTGTATTTGCTTATAACGACTAGATTGGTATCCTATTTATGGTCCCCTTGAAAGCTACTACGCGAATATGTTGACGAATTGTGAAAAGCCCATTTAATTTTAACTTCGTAGAAATGAAAGTTCCAGAAAATTGAGTTGAACGAACAATGAAATAATTGATGAGCTCGATTCTCTTCTCCACTCTTACACAAAATACACCATCTTGGGAGAGAGCTCGATGAGGGAACCCTTTTGAATTTTTTCTGCTGTATTTGAATCTCCTTGAATCATAGTCCAAACTAATATCTTCACCTTCTTCGAAGTCTTAGTTTTCCAGATAGCATTTGGTTAGATTGGTGGATAAACTACAATGGGTGGCTATCAAAAGTGAAAATGGGAATTTCCAAGAAAGTGTGTCCGAAACTTCGAGGCCGCACCTTATTCTTTCATTTTGGTTGATTGGACTGGCATTAGGATCAAATTGAGTACTTCTAAGAACCTATTCATCTCTTTCTTCTTAAAGGGACATTACGCCTTTTTTGTCTCTCATCCAGCAATTATGAACTGTCCCTTTTCTTAGCTAAGAATCCTTATACGCACATACACACTCTCATGCGTGCACACTCATGCACTCATACATGTAACAATTAGAAATACTCTTTGTGATCTCTCTTGGCTTTTGGATTTGAGAGGATGTTGTGGTTGCCATCCTCATTCTTGTGTATTTCTTTTATTATAAATATATTATATTTTCTCAAACAAAAGTTGAGTTATGGAGGTCTTCTTTTGCTCTTTAATGGTTTTTTTCCAGAGCAGAGAATATTCCAGCCAAATACCTTGAAGGATATGGCAAGCTTAGGTCCTGGGCTTACAACTCACTAGATTTATACAAGGCAAGTAGTTGTGAATTTTTTTAATTTAAATTTAGATTAATTTTTATCTTCTTTCTTCCTATTATTACAACGTTATGCCTTGCATTTTCAGCATGAGTTGCTTCGTGTGCTATATCCAGTGTTTATTCATTGTTTCATGGATCTTGTGGCTAAGGGGCATATTCAAGAAGGTTTGCAAACTATTATCTTTCTTGATGGTCTCATGTAATGGAGTTAAATGTGATCAAGTTTATAATATTTTGCTTGATATCTTCCAGCTCGAACCTTTTTCAATATGTTCCGCGAAGACCATGAAATGATGCACCTACGAGATCTACAAAAGTTGGAAGGTGTACTTTCTCCCTCTCATTTGGAGGTTTGTTGTTAACCATTGATGACTTTCTCTTGTGCCTGTCATTATTTAGTGAAGAGGTACTGTTTTTGACATCGTGGTGATAATATATTCTAGGAGATGGAATTTGCTCATTCTCTTAGGCAGAGCAAGGTCAACATAAAAATATGCCAGGTAATTTCTAGGTTATCGATCATTATTGAATAACATATGCATTTGCCCAAGTTATCTATAGGTCATTTCAGATCTCTCATGAACAGAACGGAACTAGTCAACCATATTTTCTGAAAAGTTTTATTTTCAATTATGTTGTTCAGTACTCCTATGAGATGCTACTTCAATATCTTCATAAGACCCAAACGACAGTGATACTTGGAATCATCAACGAACGCATCAATTTCCAGGGTCTGTTGCTTCTTCATACTTGGTTCACATTGTTTAATTATTATTAATATTATGCAAGTTCTAGGTGTTTTGTCTTCTGACGCTGTTATAAGCCCAATCTGGTTTTGCAGTTTTCCCTGGTCAACCCAGCTCAATATCTGATGATGCTGAAATTGTGACGCTCACTGGAAGCACCCAGGACACTGCCAATCAGATAAATAAAAAGGAAGTCCAGTGGGGGGTGCGTTGGCAAAGCTACTGACTTACTAAGTCTATAATTCTATATTCTGGACGATGATTATTTTGCTTGGTTGTTGCTCTTGCTATTATTAATATGTTGATAAGCTGTGACTTCTTTGTTCTTTTTCTTGATTTGAAACATGGAAGAATATTCTTCAATTTTTTTCTGAAAGAAGAAAAACTTAAGCCAAGATGTGAATAACAGCAACATTCTGTATGTGCTGTTTATGGTTTTTCTTTTCTACGTTCTTTTTCCTTTCATGCTTCTTGAACAAGTTTGAACATTTTCTGATTTGATCTCCTCTTCAATTTCAGTTTCTTTTTTTAGATTTAAAATTAGTTATTGATTGTTTTTAAAATTATGCTGGTAATAGTTACTTGAAGATTCTTTAGAAGAACGCTTGGAGAAAGCTGCTGGTTTGCTTTCAGATTCTGAAAAGGCTGAAGGAGAAACCAAGGATGGGGATGCAGATGAGAATAAGGTACCCAAAGGGCCCTGCTGGTTTGATGCTTCTTATCTTCAACGGAGATACTCTCCTACAATTATAATTTGTTATGAATCCATTGTTGCTATTTTATAAATCTGCATTGTGCTATTGTTTATTTGTCCAACCTCTTGAGTTGCATGCTCTCATTTACTTGTTTAGAAAAGAACAACGGAGGGAGGAAAGCCAGGTGCTTCGATTAAAAAGGTCAAGAAAGACAAGACTGGCAGTGCAACTGGGAAAACCCTGAGGGCTGAAGCTAATTCTGCATCTATGGCACCACGAGTGAAGCCAGAACTTGCTTTACCCATAATGTATTTTCTTGAATCCTGTATTATTTTATTTTGCTGCCACAGTCATTATATATAGGTCTAAGGTAAGTTAGAGGATTAGTTCATGATCTGTTTGTGGTTATTACATCATATTAAGTCTGGCTTAAACTAAGTTGTTGTCTAGGATTGAAGCATTGATAGATGTCAGTGGGAAAGTTGTAGGGCTGGTTCTTTGATAAAGATGAGTAAACAGTAACAGTATTGATTCTCCATGCTATTGATTTGTCTTGTTGATGGCTTTCAGTTCAACAGAGGTGGAACAATCTATTCTTGAAGACTTGAGAAATCGTGTCCAGTTGAGTTCTGTTGCTCTGCCATCAGTCAGCTTTTATACGTTCATTAATACACACAATGGGTATCTATCCAGTTTCCTTTCTTTTCCTGTTAACAGTTTATTGAGTCTCAATGCGCATTCAGTTGATATCATTAATTCTGATGTAGTTTAAACTGTTCATCAATATCACATGATGGAGCTTTAGTTGCTGGTGGCTTTTCAGACTCTTCTTTGAAGGTAAGTCTTCTTTTTATGTTCCTTAAGACGACTTAATTATTGTTTGCCCCTTCTAAAATCTTGATGGGTTTCTCTGCAGGTCTGGGACATGGCAAAGCTGGGACAACAAGCTGGCAGTTGTAAGTCTGTTAAATAAGTTAGGCTACCATGGGATGTTTCTTTTGTTTTTGGTTTTTAGTTCGTAACATTTTACTGTTAATATATTTTTCTATTCTGAAAAATTATATATAAAAACCTTTTCATTTATGTTGCCGATCATGTCCAAATTCATGTGATATGACAATAGCCAGGGTCTGTGGAACACAGATTTTTTTTTATTATTAAAGTTGTGTAGATTTATGAACACAATCTTATGCTCTAATGTCAAGTGTATATACAGTACTATAGCTATCATACAGCTTAACACATCGGTAATGATAATTCGAGTGAACTTTTTACGTAAAGAGAAATAGTGGGGATTTTTCTGGCTTTTGATACGATGAACTGAAGTTGCTTAACATTTTGTAGTGCTTTTCTTGCTGTCATATTGATTTCCCATTTATGGATTCCTCCTCCACTCTCTTTCTTAGTTCTTGAAGAATCTCTTATTTCCTACTTCTAGGGAATTGATTCATCTTCTCTGTGTACCAGTTTTAAGTTAAGTCACCAACTGATTACCGTTCCCCTTTTCTAGATTTCATCCATCAATTAGGAAAAAACTTGTTTTCTCTTACTGTCAGATTGACCATCATCATGATTTTCTTTTAAAGAATTTCTATCTTGCTCAGATATTGCAATAGGAAATTTGACCTTCACCATCACCTCTATCAGCTGTTTTGCAGGATGAAAATGACGTGTCTACTAGTGATCAAATGACAGGGCATTCAAGTGGGAAAAGGTCTTATACGTTATTTCAAGGTCATTCTGGGCCTGTTCACTCTGCCACTTTCAGCCCCACTGGGGACTTTATTCTTTCCTCCTCGGCAGACACAACTAGTAGGATATAATGACACTTTTATTTTCTTTTAAGCTTGGTTATTGTTTGCTTTCTTGAGATTATGAATATTTCTGTTACCCTGTTGCAGTTCGATTGTGGAGCACAAAACTAAATGCCAATCTTGTTTGCTATAAAGGCCACAATTACCCAGTGTGGGATGTTCAGGTAAATCTTTTATCAGATATCTATGGTTGCTGCCCAAGTTAACTGGTATGTATGTTAGCTGTATTAGTTAGAGTTTGTTAAATTGCCAACTATGGACTGAGGAGGTTGTTAGCTGTGGGTTAGGGAGTTATAAATAGAGGAGAGCGACGGTGAGGTAAGGCCGGCAATTTTCCTGCACTCTTTCACTATCAAGTTCCCACCACTTTTGTTCTTTACTCTTAACTTGATTTTGCCACATTTGTGGTGGCATCATATGAGAGACGCCGCTCATGATCCTACTCAAACTTGTAATGGTTTAATCCTGATCATCTTTTGATGTAGCATATCTCAAGTGTTTTGTTGATGATCTTTTTTTTTTTTTTTGGATAAGAGTTGATGATCTGAAACAAAGCAATTGTTTCTAAAGGGAAAAAAGAAGAAAGAAATGAATCCAAGCCATTCATAAAAGAGGTGGTGATATCATGAGGATTGGGTAAGAAATCTGACTAATAATAGGTCTATGCAGAAAATACAATGCAAGGGTGCCTCACTACCCCCCCACCGAAAAAAAAAAGAAAGTAGAAATCAATGTCTGGCAATAATATCCCGATTGTTTTTTAGTTTGAGCTCTTGTAAGAAAACAATGCTTATTTCTACCTCATAACTTTTCGATGATACTTGGATTCCTACTACTTTTTTCTTAACACATACCCATAACTCCCCGCAACTCTTCAAGGAAAAAACGGATAAGGGCTTTTATTTGAGTTTAGTATACACACTCCAACTATTTCCTTCCAAGTATTTAAAGAAAAAATCGAAGCACGAGGTGAAAAGTCTCAAGCAAAGAAACAGACACTGGCAAGACATAATGGCACATCTTTTTTCTAAATAACTAAGACAGGGACAGAGAAAGAATACGTTCATTACAATATATATCTTTTAAATATATTATATATATATATACAAGTTGAAGGGAGACTAAGAGACCGATTAATGGTTTGATATTGTGATCTTGAATGGTAATTACTTTACTTAGGTTAGTAAATAGTTTATTATTGGGATGAACACCGAATCTAAAAGAACTTTATCTTGTTTCTTATTCCTTCACAAGTTGGTCCTGTCTGCTCAAGGTGTTGTGCCTGTATTTCTAATGTCACTAATTCTCGCATCTGTTCTTTCATCTTGGTTTTCAAAATTTTAGTTTCTTAATTCCTTTTAGGTAGAGAGGTAGCTCACTCTCTTTTTCTCAAGTTTCAATAGAGCTGTTCATACTTCATTTTAATCTGTATACATTATTTGAATTTTTCTCTTTAATTTTTGGATTTTAAATATATTATGCCATGTGAAAAATTTCTTCCTTGCACTTGATTTCCTCATGCAGTTTAGTCCGGTTGGCCATTATTTTGCTAGTTGCTCACATGATCGAACTGCAAGGATCTGGTCCATGGACAGAATTCAACCTTTAAGGATCATGGCAGGACATCTATCTGATGTGGATGTGAGCAGTTCATTCTTTATTTCCTTCTCTTATAATTTTTTGCTGACATATAAGTTGGAACGGTTGTAATGTGCCCTGCATGCGGCAATCCAAATATCCCTTCAAACAGATCTATTTTACCAATTAGAATTTTAAAGCAGATAGTAGTGCCATCTTTTTTCCTACCTGGGTGGTTCTTTTCTTCTCTAATTTGAAGCATCATTGTCATTCCCTCTCCCTGCATACAGTCGTTTTCTTGTTTGTAACCCATCTTCTGCAGTGCTGTTCCCTTACCCTTTAATGATGGAAGTTGTAACACTGATTTTCGTGGTAAAAAACCTTTACTTCAAGAACACGTATTTAAGATTTTCCTCTATGGTTTTTTTCCGCTTGTTGCTTGATCCTAGTGTTTCTGGTATAATATGATCCATAACAAATCTAACATTATCTTCAGTGTGTTCAATGGCATGCCAACTGCAACTACATCGCAACAGGGTCAAGTGACAAAACTGTTAGATTGTGGGACGTCCAGAGTGGGGAATGTGTTCGAATCTTCATTGGTCACAGGAGCATGATTCTGTCGTTGGCAATGTCACCTGATGGTCGGTTCATGGCATCTGGTGACGAGGACGGGACGATTATGATGTGGGACCTATCAACTGGTCGCTGTGTTACACCTTTGATTGGACACACCTCATGCGTTTGGACCCTTGCTTTCAGGTGAATACAAGAAAAATCGTTGTTTACATTCGAGTTTTAGACATTGGCATGAATAATCCACCAATATTTGATGTTTTCTATTTCAGTTGCGAGGGCTCTCTCCTTGCCTCTGGCTCTGCCGATAGCACAGTGAAATTATGGGATGTAACTTCAAGCACAAAGGCCCCAAGAACAGATGAAAGGTGAGTTCCTACATAAAATTGCTTAAGATGTTTATGTAACTTCTGGCGTTTCCGAAGTAAATGTCTCTCTTTTTTGTATCAGCAAAAGTGGAACTGCCAATAGACTTAGATCCTTGAAAACTCTTCCAACCAAGTCGACTCCCGTTTACAGCTTGAGGGTACAGACCGACCTAACAAGTTTATTTTAAACCTTATTTCTTCCACCACCAATTTTCTAACCAACCTAATGATTTCATTTTCTTTCTGAATTAGTTCTCTCGGAGGAATCTCTTATTTGCAGCTGGGCCTCTCTCCAAAAGTGCATCAACTACTTAACACTCGCAATCTTTTGTAATCTTGTTTGAATACATTTTCCTGATGAAATCCTCTTTGTAATGTTCATTTATTGGCTATTTAATAGTCTGTATCATTTGCAGCCAAACTTTTTGTGCAAAAGAAAGTTTCAACATTCGTTATCTTATCCATGCAAAAGAAATTACGGAGTGAAATGACTCGTACTTGCAGGGCTCACCTCACCTAAAATGATTGAAATGTAAAAGAGAATAAAGATGAGAAATTTTGCAAAAGTGTAAGAGGGCATGGGACTGTTTGTTCTATTGCGTATGTGAAAGTTAAACAAGTGCTGCAAAAAAAGATGACAAAAAGGAAAAGTACAGATAAAAAAGTGCCAAACTTTCACTGTTCCTCAGGACAGTGAACAGGCTGATAAAGTTGTACGATTATACCTGAATTAAAGGCATCTGTTTTACTCCTGCCATTTCAGTTTCAAACTGCACTGAATTTATCAGTCTTATTCTTCATTTGCAAATTCATGAAAAGAAAGAAAAATATACATGGAAGTTCATCAAAAACAGTAGATTCTGACTTGGTAGAGGCAAACTAAGTCATGTTTCTTATGTTAACTGTTTATCAGTGCAGGAAAGTGGCAGTGTAAAATTAGTACCAAAGCTCAGAAGTATAAGTATAAAGCTGGTGTCCTTTTCCCCCACTTCTTCAAAGCATTAAAAAAGCCCTAACATGGAGCTGAGTAGCTTAACTTGCTGCTCCCATCAGATAGTTTGCAGCTTTCCACTCTCTTTGCACACTTCTTGGATGGCCATTTTCATTGATTGTATAGAGCTTTAAACTTTGCTTCCATTTGTTATTTATACAGAGCTTTCACTTGTGCTTCTAACAGCTGATTTGTTTATCAATGAGTTTACATGTTCTTCTATCATCTTCTTCTTGGTTCTCGGTTCTCGGTTCTCGGTCCCGGTTGCCTCCTTGGCAAGCTGCAACACACCTCTCTGCAAGTGATT
>JAOANK020000064.1:730039-746827 GCA_026257165.2 Telfairia occidentalis | reverse complement strand
TTGAGATAAAAGAGGGAAAGTACAGTTGAGAAAGAAAAAAAGACAATAATAATAATAATAATAATAATAATAATAATGAAGAGAATGGGCAGTGGGAGGATCAAGATCAAGATGATGATGGATTCTTCATTGAGAGGAGAAAGGTTTGGGGTTTGGCCATCTTATCAATCAAACTGTGTGTTTTGATGTGTTGGGTTTTTTTTTTCTTCTTCTTCTTCTTATTACAGAAATAGAAGAAAACACTGAGACTGAGATTGAGATTGAGATTGAGATTGAGATTGAGAGAACAGAATCCCCCTCCCTTCTTCTTTCTTTCCTTCCTTCCTTCTTATCATCTTCTTCAAGCCTTTAAATCAGTACACAGAGGAGAGAGAGAGAAAAAAAAGGAGAGAGGAGAGAGAAAGTTATACGAACCTAAAAAAAAGTTGTGGGTCGATTATGTATCAGAGCGTTTACCGTAGATAAGACATTTATTATTAATTTTACAATCAAAGAATCTCTTAAAAAAAATAAATAAATAATTCTCAAATTTTGAAAGTTGGTATGCAGCTAAATATATATATATTTTTTTTAAAAAGTTAGAACGATATTTGAAAATGGAAAATTTGAAATTTTATGTTTTAATTTGAAGATGTATATTCTATGTTAAGATTGGTTTAGGATTAAAAAGTTGGGGGGCAGGTGTTGGAGAAATGGTGGGAGAGATGGATGAAGATGGGCCGTAGATGGGAAGGGAGGAGGAATCCCTGCCGTTGGATTTGAGAAGGGATGGTTGTACCCTGATGAGTTTTTATGTCGTCTTGGAAATTGCGCTGATGGGACTGCGTCAAGGAAGGAGACAGATTTTTTTATTTTTAAAATTTTTTTTTTAATTTTTTAATTTTTAAATAATAATAAATTTTATTTAGATTTAAATATTTTGTTTTGGTTGTATTTTATTGGTGCTCTGTATGTGTGTGTGGATGAATTTTGAATGGGTTGCTCAACTTTCATTTTCCTGACAAGAAATTGTGATGCTCATTGCCTCCCCTCCTTTTAGAGAGAAAGAGAGATGTAAGGATAGAGAGAGAGATGAGAGGGAGATGTAGAGAGAGAGAGATGAGAGTGAGGATATGGGGACCAATCTAATCTAATTTGTTTTTGTGAGGTTAAAAAGCATCCTCACTTTTGTTATCAAGTGGGGAGCGAGTTGGATGTCTGGTAATCGCTATGGGAGATTGAAGAATCAAACTATCGACATTTGCAATAGTAGTAGATGTTCTTATCAATAATTGCCAACCTAAAAACATAATTCAACTGATTAAGACATAGCTTCCCGACCAAAATATTATGGGTTCGAATCTTCACTCACATGTGTTGTTGAACTAAAAAAAAAATGCTTGTCTTATCTATTAAACTATACTCGAATTGATGCCTAAAGAATAATACTTATTACTAATTAGTAGAAATCTTCTTGATGGCCATCATTCAAAAATTAGAGAAAAAATCTTCTCTCTAGTTTTTACATATTCCTCTTTATATTTATCAACGATCAAATTTTAAAAAGTAGTAAATAGGAAGTACCTATTGACGGATGAGTGGACAAGTATTATCGAAGTGACTCTCCCAATTTTCCCTTGTGCCCTTTCCAAACTTTAAGGGTTACTATATGCATTTGCCTTATCATAGGTTATAAATAAAAAGGAAACTCCCTAGGAACAAAACATTATATTATATATGAGAGAGTGGACCCACCTCTTATTAATGCCCATTCTGTCCCACTTTTCTTTTTTTTTTTTTTCATTTAGTAATTTTAGGGAGTCCAGATAGTGTTGGGTTGCCAATGCATGGACCACTCCTTTAATAACTCAATTCAATTCAAACCCCACCAGACTCAATTATCCCTCACAATCTCTCTCTCATGTGTCGCCTCTGAATTTGGCTGATTGAATATATATATATATATACATCATAATCAACATCACATGGAATTGTAGAAAAATTAAAATTGCAGTTTATAGCATACAAAATAATTTCATATTAATCTCATTCATGTGACTATTACTCTTTATCACGTTCTATTTTATTGTTTGATTTAGTGAATATGGTCCATCACTTGGAGATAGGAATGGGGATGTATTGATAAATCCCCCTCCTCCAAGGAATTTGGATTTCTAGTTATTATTGAGTTTGTTTTGAGAAAAAGTTTCATATCAATTTCAATGATCACAAGAGAAAGGCGTGTCCACATTTATGTGGGCTTAGAGGGTGACAAATTTTATATTTAACATAATATTTCAAAAAATGACCAGGGAAAAAAGGGTTAATTTCACGTATCTTAATTTATCTAAAGTTATCAAATCGAGCGTAATTCAACTAGATAAGAGATATCTCTTTGACCAAAAGGTCATGGATTCGAATCTCTTACCTCCACATCCCGTTGAACTAAAAAAAAACATCCAAAGTTCATATTTTCATAGCTCTCTCTCAAGACTTGAGAAACGTACATATGAAAATAGAATAATAAAAGAAAGATGTCAATATATAATTGAGAAACTTAACCAGAAAAAAGCTAGGGTTAGTGTGAAAGATCTTTATTTATATATGCGGATCGAGGGACAAGAATAATATTGACCTATCTTACAATAAAATAGTTTGGGTTTATAAGTTTGCAGGCTAAATTATACAAAATACTCCTATATTTTATACTTTGTTTAAAAAATACTCTTATTCTTTCAAAAGTTGACATATTGCTAGCACATGGATTATATTGAATACAAAACAGCCTACATGACACCTTAAGTGAAAAAATGTAGCGTTTTAAGATTGATTTGAAGGTTTAAAATAAAATAAATATTTTAAAAAAATCAAAATCAAAATTTAAAAATGCAGGGGAAAATAAACAAAAGGCTACATTTTTTCACTTAATTAAGCTGCTAGGTAGGTTGTTTTACTTCATATAGTTCATATGTAATCAAACACGTCAATTTTCTGTCAAATATTTAACCAAAAAATTTTTTAACAGTATTTTTTAAAACATTTAGCATAGGTGAATGGTAGTATTGAAACTTTTGAAAGAATGAGATATTTTTGAAACAAGGTACAAAGTATATGCATATTTGTATAATTAAGCCAAGTTTAGTTTCTAAGTTTCAAAATGTTACACATTTTTACCTCAGTTTTGAGTTTAATATCTATTTGGTCTCTAGGTTTTGCAATAGTCACATTTTTACCCTTCCGTTTAAATTTAGTTTCTATTTGGTCCTTAAATTTTAAAATGTTGCACTTTTACTCTTGAACTTTAACTATTGTTCACTTTAGTCCTTAACATAGTAGAAGTATTAGTAACAATTTCATTTATTATTAATGTTTTTGCCCCATCACCTATTTTATTATTATAAAAATAATATTTTTACTATGTAAGCATATAAATAATATAAATTAATATTAAACTAACTCATCAATATTGTGTAAATATTACTAACAGTTATTATGTCAGAGACTAAAAATAAGTATTAGTGAAAATTTAATGGTAAAATTGAATAACATTTTGAAACTTAGAGACCAAATGAAAACTAAACTCGAAATTCACAAATCAAAAAAGTTTTTTTTTCAAAATAAAAAATCATAGGAAATTTATATTTGGGTACTAATATTTTTCTTCACCGTAGCCTATGGTAACTAACCAGAATTATAATTCCCAGAACTTTTTTAACAAAGAAAACATGAACACACCTCCCCATAATAAAGGAACATTTTGTTAGAAAAATTTAAGGTTTTGGGATCAAAAGAATGAAATAATAAAGTAATAGTAATTATGAAATTTGTGTTGTAGCATGGCTAGACAAGCAAATAAAAAAAAAATGTTATTATTATTATTATTATTTTGTGTAATAAAAAAGATTTTGTGCTCTCCCCGGCCATTAGATCCTTTGTCTAGGAATCTTCACAAGTGGGAAGAGGGATTAATTGGATCGGCAAAGCCCATGTGAAAATGTGTCGGATGCCTCCAAAATCATAAACCGGAACATCATCTGAAAGTTGTAAATTCGAACTCACGATCTTTTAATTGAAAAAATATGTCTTAATCCGTTGAACTATGCTCGATTTTGCAACCTTAACATTATTTAATCACTCTTTCCTTTTGAATCTTTCACCCGCATAGGAAGCTTAACTATTTCTCAATCTTCTAATTTAGAAAACTTTGGTTTATAAATCACTCGGAGATATCGTAACAATACCTACATCAAAGCATACCCAAATAATTTTTTTTTGTGGGTCAATGTTATCAATACATATATATATATATAACATGATTCACAATAAAATAATTTGTGTAAATATAGATCATAAAAAGAAGGGAAAAAAAACGTGTATGCATTATATAAGAGCTAGCTAGTTTTTTTTTTATGGTAGGCAATGAATTTTTATTAGGTAAAAAATTAACTATTAAACTATTATTTTTAAATAATATAAAAAGTTTTTTTCCAAATAAATTTGTTGGAAGAAAGCGTATAAATTACAAAATAATCAATAAACGGACTTAGATTTTAGGCTACACTTTTGTTTGTTTTTCAAAAAATTAAGATCAACATGAAAATCATTCTACAGTCAAATCATGGGTTGAATAAGCCACTAGTGATCACTAATCACTTAATTAATAAAGCCCATTTAATTGAAAATTTTTATGTACGGTTAAGATTTCCCTGCCCCACTATTAACTTTGTAAAGAAAATGAATCGAATAAAATATATTACATAATATTCCATTGAGAGAAGGAACAAAAGTAGACATTTGACTTACGACCTAATTAAGTTTATATAACCTAAAGTTACGAAGTCATCAAACGTACTTTTAATAAATAAATAGGAAATTTAGGTACCATTTAATAATAATTTGATTTGTGGTTTTCGATTTTTAAAAATTATGCTTGTTTTCTCACAATTTCTTAAGTAAATAATTATTCTTAGTCAAATTCTAAAAACAAAATCAAATTTTTTAAAATTACTTTTTCTAGTTTTTAAAATTTGCAAAAATAAAAAACCAAATGATTGTCAAACGGAATCTTACTTATTTCGAACTTTAGATTCGTCGAACACAAATTTCTGTAAGCTACCTCTCAATCTGCATACTTTTACCAATCATAAACCTGCAATAATCAAATACAAAATTTATAAATCTGGGTTTTTGAGACATAATTCAGACTACCAAATCTAACTTTCTCAACTTCAAATAAAACAAACTAGAGATTTATTAAACTGGAGGAGCCAAATATATAGTAAATCCAAAATAAAATGAAAAAAGATTCATATGGAAATGGTCAATGTTGATGGAGATGGAAAAACAAAGATGTACAATGTATTGTAAATTGTAGATATGCATGATGGTATGATGATATTATGCTCAAGATCTCATTTCATAGCCCAAATAAGTACAGTGCCAAACTCCAAAAAAGGGTTTAATCAATCAACTCAGCATCCACTTTTTTACCTTCTTTCACAAACCCTATCTTTCAACTCTCTCTCTCTCTCTCTCTCCCCTCAACACCCACTTTTTTCCTTTCTTCCCTATCTCTCAGCTCCTCTCTCACTCTCTCTCTCTCTCTCTTAATGATATGTGACATCAACTTCCACCTAGCAGCAACCTTTGACCAAACCTGTCAACTACTGCACAATAAATCTTTTATAATTTTATAGTCTAGATTTAGTTGGTTATTCCAATCTTAGACATCAATTATTTAATTAAACAGAAACAATTTTTTTTTATATGGTATCACATCAGACTTTGACCTTGTGATGTCATGCCAGTTTTTGATTAAATAAAGTTTAAGTTAATACATTTTTTAAAAAAATATCAAATGAAAGTTACATAAACCAAAATTTTATGTTGTTTTTTTTTTTTGTATGGGGGATGCAAAAAAAGAAAATAAGGGGGTAGTGATGAGAGAGATGTGGGAATCTTAAATTGCAATGAACAGAGACAACCACATGGTTTCCAAACAAGTACTTTGAACTTTGAATTCAAGTGGGGAGCAAAGAATTTGTAGCACTAAGGATTGTGGGGTGTCCTATTTTAAGTATTAAAGCTGCTTTCCACATCTTATAATCTTTTGGTAGAAGCAAAATGGATTATTATTGCATCTTCATTGAATGGTGGTACCCTTTGATTATTAAAATCTTACTTCATTCACACTTTAATTAGAAAATTTACAAACAAACACTATTTTCTCCCCTACTTTTAATTAATCAAGTTTTCATTTTTATGAATATTTGTAGTTGGTGATTGGCATTCTTATTACTGAGCAAATGAGCACTTTTTAGTTGGGTCTAGACATTTTGTGGTTGGATTTTTTACATGTTTTTTTTTACTCCTTGTTTTTGTTGTTGCATTTGATTGTTTTCAAGATTTTGAATTCCAACATTTCTTAACTTAATTTGAGAGTTTTTAATGAATGAAATTTTGGTATGTTTATTAATTAGTCTCTGGACAAGTTTTTTAATTAGTTTCGATCTATTAATTTTACTACTTATTCAGGTTTAAGACTCAACTTGATAAAATTAAAAGCTAAAGTTAAAATAAACTTACAGAGCTAACTACCTCCTCAGACATGAACTTCAAAGAAAAACTTTCGTAAATGCCCTTTTACATTATCTTATTATCAAAACTGTCCCTATAAAATCAAAGCTGGACCACCCAAAATTAGGATGGGGCCATATGTCTGAAAAAAGTGTGGATCAAAGGCTTCCCAGTCACTCAAAAATTGACCAAAAACAAAAAAAAATACAGAAAATAATGGTCAGATAAACAACGTTAACCAATCAACTAAAACCTTTTTCATGCCAAAGAAATAATGGTCACAGTATTTAGTGGTGCAACAAGGACAGCAAATTCTAGAGACACCACTACAACCAAAAGCAACAGTTGTTGTGCTTTTTCTTTAGCAAATCGTGGGGCATTTCAATGTCAATTTAGTACAAACATTCAAAGTCAACGAATCCCGACCAAAATATCTATTAAAGAAATAATAATCAAGAATTAATTAAAACTGACCTCCTTTCCTTCCAAATTCCAATCACAAACCATTTTTTACCCTCCTTGCAACTTTTTGTGGGCTCAGCCCAAATTATATACCTCTTAATCCAAGCTAGCCCTTTTTCCTTCAATGCGGTTCAGTCTGCCATATTTTACATTATAAATTGATTTATAATCTCTTAAAAGCGATTTCAAATTGACTAAATTGTTTTCTAGTCAAGTACTTGGGGCTAAATAAATATTCTACCAATACTTTTTTAAAAAGTCCTTGGGCACTTAAGTGTTTATGACTTTTTCAAAACACACTAACTCCAAAACATGACGATTTTAGTTACAATGGCAAAAATATTCTCAAACATAGCCTAAGAGATACAGAGGGGGATACGGAGGGCTTCTACATTAAATGATCAAGCCAACGTGCTTTTAAATATTTTTAAATCTTCAAAAAGTTTGACTATATAACCAAACCACAATAAAAATTTTGAAAAGGAATTTTAATTCTGTGAAAATACTCTTTTTATTGTACCAAAAGGCATACGAAATTGACTCTAATTCAAAAAACTCGAATGACTAATGACTAATATGATTTCCATCAAAAGCAGAAAAGCTTATCTGGCTACTTGGTTAACGTTCTACTTTATATATGAAATATAAAAATAACCAAAGAACATGAGGAGAGCAATGAACCCGTACCTTCCTTTCAACCTTCATTTTTTGTCGCAAAACTTTCGGTGCACTTGTTAACATTCTACATTGCTTTCGGTTCCTTGCTTTAACCATAGTTCATAAACGTAGCACACACGGCACTTCTCACTGTAAAAGTTTCTCAACAAACAAATTAGAGAGACGAATCATTCCAATAGAAAAAACAACTATGTTCCAAAATGCACGCATAAAGACGACTGTCGTTACCTTGACCAATTCACTGCTCCACTGTAAACAGCATTATATGTGCTGTATAAGATTGGCTGCTAAAAGTTTCTTGTAAATTTCTCAATCATAGCAACAGGTCTAGCAGAAATGCAAAGGAGAGAAATGTTTGGATAACATACCTGACCAAAGGGTTAAATGACCACCTCCAGATATGAGAGCACTTCTCCATTTGGCTGAGTTTTATTGAAAAAAATTTCGAAATGAATACTTTGACATCCAACTTCGAAATGAGTTTGGACACCTCTCAGCCAGCACGTTTTTCCCTTCATGAGAAAAATTAATCCTGATGACCATCTATACTGAAAGAACCTTTCAACAGATTTTCAAGCACTGATGAATTTTGCATTGTCTACGAATCGTAAATGAACGACTACGTAGAACTTTATAACTTCCTATATAAACTCCTTCAATCAACAAAAAAATTGTGAGGTGCTATCTAACATCCTACTTGGGATATCTTCTACCAATACAATTAAATATAGAGAAAGAAGGCTCTCCTTGTCTCAAATTTCTTTTTGCACAGAACTCACCCTTGGGCCTCTTAGTATTACTAAGAAAGGTCGAGAATGCATTAGAAATACGGTCACAATTCAATTTGCTTAACTTAGTTCTAAATCCCTTTACTATGAAATCTAAAGAAGTTACTAATATCATAAGCCATGGCCCCCACCCCACCCCACCACCAAGAAAACATTTCTTTTAGCTAAGAACTTAAAGGGGATCTTGTAAAGGCTAAAAAAACCAAGGCTTATCAGTTTGAAGTCCATGTAATGGCCCTCATTAAATGTTAAATTAGCAAGAGCATTCCAATCGGTTAGAAATACATTCTAAACAAAATAATGTATGGAACACCTTGAAGAGGTCACTGTTTATAATGTTTCGATTTTTTTTTCTTTTTTGGAAAGAATTCATCTGGTCCAAGAACAAGTCAACCTGGTCTATTGATCACTGCCCAACTAGAGAAGTGGTAATGGTACCTAACAAATATGTATCTCAATTCCACTGCTAAAACTTAAAATAAGTCAGTCAATGATTGTTGAAATGGATGAAATGAAGCCTAGAACCTCAGGTTAAGGAAACACTTATCTGCCAGGATGCTGGATAAGTGTGAAGGTATCACTATGAAAGTTGAGGGTCTGACACTATTTGGTTAGAATCTTTTATAGTACACGGGTACTTGCTCTTGCAAATCAGTTGTGTTTCAAGTTTTCAACTAAATGCCACTACTAACAAGATGGAGAGACAGTTGATTAACATTATATCGAGAGGAAAGATGCCGACACAGGCATAATAAGAATATAAACACCCAAAACAGAAGTCAAATGAAGAATCTCCACGTATGGTTAGGGGATTTCTTCAGTAAGAGGTCTATATTTTGAACTGATCCCTCGGTAAAAATCCTGAATTGGGTAGGAAAAAATAGTCTGACCCACACAAAATGTTGGGATCTTCTAGAATTTATTGGGAACAAAAGATTGGTCTCTCCTAAAAATGTTACTATGATGATTGGATGAAGATGAAACTACAGCCATTAATAGAAATACTGGTTTTAAATGAAAGACCAACATTTACGGCATTGTGGATCATAAAGAAAGGAAAGACGCGGGGAAAAGAAAAGTCTATGGCTATTGAGATGGCTCTTGCTTCTTGGTGTTTTAGGAGAAGATTTTTCATGAAACTACGTGAGCTTTTCAAGAATCTAACTGGAGGAGAAGGGAAGCATGAAGAAAATTAACGATTTGATGGACTTCAAAATTGATTGAGTTCCCTTGAGCAACCGCCGACATGAGGGTGTGCTTTTGCCTGCTGTTTAGAGAGTAAAAAGATATGTTTAAAGACACAGGGGTTTCAAAAAAATAGTGAGAATAAGGCTTAACTACTCTTCTGCTGCGCTTGAAACAGGTAATAATATCAGTCGGGAGGCTGTCTTTTTCAGAATAGAGAACTTCTGGCTGGACAATAAAGAGCAAGGAAATCCGATGCCAAAAACTAGCCTAATGATGAAAATTACAGAAATATCATCTTGAGATTTTTGAGAAAATCATGCATATATTGGGGAAATCAAAATAAACATCATGCACAACTGTGAATTTATGTCTTGCTTCTCTAATGCCAAAAGAGAAACAATCGAATCCCACTTACCATCTACTCTACAAACAATTCGGTCCTTTTCCACATAGCAGCTTTGCTAAACAAAGGTTCTGACTTTTCGAATGCCAAATTTCACTTTGCATTGCAGATAAGACCATACCTTCAGCAAGAGTAGAGCACATTTCACAGTCCAATAGCTTATCAGTTATAAATATCATTTAGGGGCTAACCTGTGCAATGCAAAAAGATGAAAAAAATACATATATAACAGTCATCAGCCATGATTACAAAATCTACACACATAGAGACAATGTTAAGGTTGAAAGAAATCGTACACCTTGAGAGAGAAGATTCGCACTTTCTCCATAAGCTTAACATGCATCTTCTTCCATCAAGAGAAACAAAAGCGCAACAGAGAGACATAGACATGTTATAGGTGATCTAAAATCATCATAGGAAATGTATCGACAGTCATATATAGCAGAATAACATCTCTTCCACAAAAGGCAACAGTGTCAAGTGTCAAAGGAAAACATGAGAACCATTTAAAACCAAGATTCTATTAAATTAAGTTTCTATTTGATATCTGTCAAATTGAAGTTCAAAAAGCTCTGGAATAACACTAGATACGTATTTCAGACAGACTGTTATCAAACGTGCTTGACACAATTCTATCATTCAAATAAAAAATATTTTTCTCACTAGCATTTCTCAACACGAAGTCCTTACTCCGTACTAATTAGGGTAGCCTTGAGAGGTTTAGGACAGCATGCACCATAGATTAGAGCTTAAAAGAGAATCATCTAATGATTCAACTTGATTGCACTCGGATCATCCAAAAATGAATCAATCACGCACTACTAATAAATTGTTCAGCACATCCATCCCAACATACTTCAACACACTTCAGAGCACTTTTTGGAGTAATATTTTTAAATGAGCATTTATCTTACCAAACATAGTAGTAAAAAGACGAATTAAGAACTGTTTTAAGGAAAACAAAAGTGTTTTCAAGTGAATTTTAAATTCTAGAGAATACTCTTTGATAGCCAAAAAATAGTTTAAATTTTTTTAAAAAAAATCATCATCCTAAATACCTCGCTCATGGGAGCATTAAACATAAAGATAGGGAACAATTGGGGGCGACACTGGATTTGACAAACGTTAATTGCAAATATCTTCATTGCAAAGCAAGAGCATCAGTGAGAGTCTCATATATACAACAAATATCGCTTTCATTTCGTTTAATAAAACTTCTTGCTTCTCATGCCCATAGTGGACACGCCTATAAACCTCTTAACTATGTAGCTGAGACATGACAAAATTTGCAAGCATTATTATCCTTTCCGACCAAAAACAAACTGTAGAAACGATCTATTTCAATTGTGTAGAGGTGTCCTGTTGTATTCCATAATAAGGAGATGATGATCTTCGGCAGAGTAAATGGGGCAATGTGTGGGCAAGTGAAAAACCCCTTCATGTTCTCGGTGAAAGCTTCAAGAACAAAACTCAAACCAGCCATCTCCGTTTTGTGAAAAATCAAAGCTGGTGAATGGACCAACTCGGTATCAAAAAGAATAGGTTTAGAGAAGAAAAATCTATCTTCTTAAAGGTTCTAACTGAACTTCCATAGTTCCTGAAGGATGAGATTCCTTTCCTTCAATTGAAATAGTTGGACCCAAAAGATCGATAGAATCGTCATCATTACCAAGCACCCAACTGCTTCTTCCAATTGTTCTGTCCCTCCTCCGCCGCCTCTCCTGGTATTCCAAATAGATAACCATCAATGCAATGATCATAAACCATATAATTAGAGCCCAGATAAGACCATGGACGTTTTCACTGTCATATCGATCACCTAGATGCTTCATTCCAGTGAATAGTGCCGCGATCCCAACACCAATTGCACATCTGCCCACCATTCCATGTGAATACTCCCATAAAATCCTTTTTGGGGAACCGACTTCCCCATTGGCTGGTCTTTTCGGTCTGAAATATGCATTTATTGGCTGTATACATGCCAAAAGTATTGCAGCAATTCCAAACTTAACATGTAGTGAGCTGACATAGAAACCCCGAAGCTCGGCAATGGCAAAAAGAAGGCCAAGTAGGACAATTGACAAACCTGAATACTGCAAGTACACATGAATCTGATACCAACCATCACCCTTCACGTGTCTCAAGTATCTAGCAGCCAATATTCCACCAGGTAACAAAATACCCCAAGCAAGGAACATCATGAACCCATGAACAGCTAATACTGGTTGTAAATCTTGTTCAGCTTCTGCAGAGCCACGCATAAGCAGCACCCGCATAGGCCTACTGCTTCGGGAAGAATGCATATTTCTGTCACTTAAATGTTCATCCACCCATTTAGCACCCATTGCCCATACAACCTTCAGTGGAGTGGTGGGATCAATTACATTTTTACACTCTGGTCCATGACCTTTAGTACATGATGGTTTCAAGGGACGGGTGAACTCCAGAGTAATGATACCGCTTTCGGACTTGCATCTCACAAAAGTCAAATTCTCTTTTGTTGGGTGTACATTTAAAGCTTCCTTTCCATCAATCCAGTAGGTACTCACTCTACCTTTACCAGTTTCATCCATCCAACCCACATAAGCATAGCTATTAATCATTCCACTTCCAAATCCAATAGCGAGATAACCACTTTTTTTCTCACCACGAGCCGCAATAGTTATTGAATCCTCTGACAGCGTCCAAAAAAATGTAACTTGCTGGTCATCCAAAAAAACACTGTTATTATACATGTCTGACAAGCCACCATCAACAACCTGCACTCTCCAACCCATTTTTGGTTCGTAAATTGAATGGTAAAAGACTTGGTCAGGAGTATTCCGATCAGGAGCCCAAGTTAATTCCATGGGGCTGGCTTGAACTCCTTCAGCTTCCGGACCTCCAGCATAAATAGTCTCAGACTTGTTTCTCAGGGTGGCATTTCCACCAAGCAGGTCAGAAGTAATGTAAAGTGCAACATCATGCCCGGCTTGTATTGAAAACTTCACTGGCACCCCTCTCTCAACTCTCAGCAGAGGAGCCTCCTTCTTGTTGATGTACAGAACTTTTGCAGGGTTTGGAGGATTCGGATAATGCAAAGCTGGACCACTAGTTACCACAAGAGGAGCCTTTGCATCTGCAATTACAACATCTTGATCCTCCTTGTCTTCTGCATCAAGCGGACCCAAACAATCATTCACATGCTCTGAAACATTGAGATCCAGATGCCCATAAGTCCCACCGTGATTTTGAGGAAGATAGAATGGTCGAATTGCATCAGGCGGCTTCATCGGTCCCACTGCCCAAATGACAGTCATCTTTGCAGTATGATTAATTGGCATATCATATTTCTTATCAACTGTAACCAGGGGCCTTTGATACCGTACGAAAGACACCCCATCTCTCCTATGCCCATAAATCAACTTAGTATTGTTCACCAAACCAACAGGGTCCGAACCTTCAAAAATTGTATCTGGACAAACACCGTGCACCGTACCATCCTTATTTATCATACATTCGCTGAGTTTGGTGATGTAGAAATCATCCACAAGCGGCACTCCATCCTCCTTGAACCCCATCACAGCAACATCCGCCCCGATCATGAGATTAGAACTCTCATTCTGGTTTGCCCACCCAAATGCCATGTAGTTCGTGGTCGGAATGGCCGCCTCCAGCCCGATATCGATCATCTTATCGTTCATATTCAATGTCCACCTAACCCTGTAGTTATCAGCCAAAACTTTGCAATTATCAAACGTTGTAGGCTCCATAAAAATCGAACCCACGTCTTCCCCTGAATTCCCACCAGCCGACGGAGACGGAGCCATGTTAGGACTCCCCGCCGATCCATTATTCGGTCTCAGGAGGATAACATGTCCGAAATCCGACGCGGCAGGAAGGTCCCAGGCGGCGATGACTTGGATCTGATCCCATGTAACATTCTTCATCAACCGCACAATAAAGCTAGCGTTTCTGTACGTTTCATTAAGGTTTTGATCAGACACAACGAACCCGGACGTGAAATTAGTAAAATCAGGAGCGATCGCACCCCACCAATGCACATCGGTACCAGAAAGCATATCGAAATTCGAAACCCTAAAAGAGCAATCATCGATTATCCTAAAGGAACCTCTAAGTTGGTGCTGTACCATAAGAAATTCGGACTCGAAGTCGACGAGAGGACTGGTTTTAGAACAACCAGATCCAGAATCCGCATAGCAACAAACAATCAAACATAGTAAGATATAACACCCAACGAAAATGGGTGCGTGATGCATGAGGACGAGATGGGGATCCAAATCGACTCTCTCTCGCTATGATCAGAAAGACCACAGGAATCTGGATTCTACAATATTTATCGAACTTCTTTGAAGAACGAAAGAAAAAACACGAAATGAATGAAAATTATGACACCATTACCAGAGATCTTGGCCGGTGATGATTGGAGTCCCGATCGGACATTCAATTGCAATTTGGAACTCAGCAATCGAGGACGATTTCTTGACTGGGCCTTGGACGGCTATTGGAGGGCACGTTGATTTTGGGTTAGTGCGTTAAGCAATAGCAAAAAAACTCAATATCGCGTCCATTGTCCAAATCCACAAACAAATAATGGAAGAAATAAAGGAAATTCCGTTTGTAGATTTGTGAGGCTCCTTTGGTCTAAGTTCAAGGAGTGGTTTTTTTTAATTCAACAATCAATATGTGGGTGTCGGAAATTCGAATCCATTATCTATTGGTTAGGAATTAAGTTTTTAACCAATTGAACTAAGCTCGGTTTGACGCTTATGAACTATTTTTTTTTTTTTTTAGTTCAACAACATATGGCGCTTATGAGCTGTTAATTGTAATCGAAGTTGACAACCAAATGAAATATTATTTACTCGTATGGTTTAGAGACTTAGAGTGGATAAATGTCTATAAAAAAAGAACGAAAAATAAGTATGTCAATTTGATTCAATAACTTTATATATATATATATATATATTATAGGCTTAATTATACAAAATATTCTTATACTTTGCACTTTGTTTTAAAAATACTCTTATTCTTTCAAAAATTTTAATAATATCTCTCACATTTGCTGAATGTTTCAAAAAATACATTTAAAAAAATTGTTGAATGTTTAATAAATACTGACGTGTTTGCTAACATATGGACTGTGGAGATACAAAACATCTACGTGGCAACTTAAGTAAAAGAATGCATCATCCTCCCCCTCCCTTTTTTTTAATACATTGTTTAAATGTTGATTTTGATTTTTAAAAATACTAGTTGTTATTTTAAAGCTTCTAAGTGAATTCTAAAACATTGTATTTTTTGCACTTTTTGTCAAACATTAAATGAAATTTTTTTAAATGTATTTTTTTATACATTTAGCAAATGTGGAGGGTATTCTTGAAACTTTTGAAAGAATATGAGTATTTTTTAAATAAAGTATAAAGTATATTTTATATAATTAAATCTATATTATAATAATAATAATAAAGTGTATTAATGCGAATGTTTCTTTTGGAAGAATATTAATGAGAATGTTATGTGAATTTAATATGTGAGTTTGATTTCCAAATTTAGTGCATCCATTCATTGATACAAAATTTGGTTTCGGTTAAATGTTTTATTAACGATTAAATCTATATGCAAAATTGTCCATCCAAGAATAATTCATCCATAGAAATTTATGCTCGCCTCCACGTGTGATTTTGCAATTAATCCAGGATGAGATAGATGTTACTTTTGGCGCCATGTAGGGGTGTTAGTTTCAGCTGTGACTGCACTTTGAGATATTTTTGAGTGAGTTAGTTTTCTTCATTTTTTCTTTCTATATTGGGTTGTGTTTTTAAGTTGTGTTCTTTGTTCTTTGCTTTGGCCTCAGGCTGTGGGAATCTCCATTACTTTTAATTTAATTATTAATTCTCTCTGATCATTTAAAAAAAAAAAAAGAATAGTCATTTTTTTTAGTTCAACATTTGTGAGGATGAGAGATCGAATCATCAACCTATGGTAGTACATGTTATTATTCACTGAGCTATGCTCAAATTGGCAAAAAATAAACAGAAAATGTTGAGTATAAAAATACCCGGTAACTGACTCCGACCTTTGGGGTCAGACGTGCAAACACATACAATCATACAATGCTCATGTGAAACCTACTCTTTATCTTTACATAAAAGATAACCCAATATCATATAGGATCTCAATATAGTAATTCTGGCTGACAACAATCTTGATCTCATCCTTCCGCATCTCACTTGAATTACGTGTGAGAGTTTTCTCGAAAACCCAACACTATTGATATGATAGAGGTACCTAGTCAACATAACCAAGTTTGCACCAACATCGACCCCTGTAATGAGAGATGGTTGTCACTATCAAATGTAGATATGCAACATGCGCTCTAACATACGTTGTATTATGCAAAGATCCCAAAACAACACATAACATATATGGGATGTCCATGACATCGAATATACCACATTCTAGCGATGCCCCAGTCATCCATGACATACATGTTTTCGAGCGGCCTGGTGCCCTTATCCCTAATTCTAGTTAGGCCTGGCAAAGTTGTTCTGAATGGTTGTATCAATAGCAACAATCATACATTCCCATGCCATCTTCTCTTGTATTAATTCTCTATGGGCAACAAGCATAAAATAAATACAGTTTTAATAATCCAAAATCATAACTCAAACTCAAATATTATCTAAAATGTATTAAGAAAAATTACACTTA
>JAOANK020000064.1:716221-729939 GCA_026257165.2 Telfairia occidentalis | reverse complement strand
GTTTAATAAAATTTAAATTTAGTTACGTCATTTAAAATTAACATATCATTATGTCACTTAATTTCTCAAACTGTCATGTTAGCATTTCATGAGTAATAGTTTGACTTCAAAAACCTTTTAGAACTATTTTATAAAAATTATGACTAAATTGTCAGATTTTAAAATTTAAAAACCAAATAGAAACCCATCTTCAACTTCAGGGACAAAAGTGCATTTTACCTATTTTAAATAAAATAGGTAAATTTTGTATTATTGGGCATGTGAAGGAATCCGAATGAAATTGCATTCATGTCCTTATCTTCTTCAACAATATTAAGAGCAACCAAGCAAAAGCATAACCATGCATATCAAAAGCTGATAGCTGATTACAAAAATTGTTGTTTCGATTGATCTCTTACATGGCTCTCCTTCCTGAGACTGCTCCTTCATTTTCTGCTGAAATTAAGCAGAGAATCACAGCCACTCGAAAATCTCTGTTGGATCAAGAATGGTGCAATCGTTCATCATTTCCAAGGAAAAAAATAGGAACAACAACAACAGAGAGAAGAGGGAAAACGAGGGGAGAATTCTTTTTCCTTCGTCTTTTCGCAGCAGAAAGAGGATTTTATGGTGATTGGGAATCCGGCGAGGAAGAAGAAGAAGAAGAAGAAACCCAATGGCGGGGACTAGGGTTCGTGAGCCATCGCGATCGTTAGTGGCTGATACTTGCACGATTCGGCTGACTGAAATTTTCGGGAAGGCGACCAGGTATATTTTGGGCTTCTTTCTCATGGCAGGCATTTGCAATGGCATCCATTACCTGTTGAGGCCCTTATCTCAACCTCGCATAGCCTCCGATACGATCGTAAGTCTCTTCTTCTCTCTGCAAAATTGATGTCGATTCTTTAGATTTTGGGTCTGGCTTTGTAGAACAATCTGATGCTTGAGATTTGGCTGTTTCGAAATTCACATTCCCAGCACAGAGCTGTGAAATGGGAATTGGGAAATGGAGGAAAATCTGCCATTATTGTTGTTATTATTATTATTAGTAGTTCAGTATTGCTCCATTGTTTTGGATCCTTGAGAGGCCAATTTGATAGGTTATGTGGCATATAAGTAGAATATGAACCTTATCTTTTCTCTCTGGAGTCTAGATGGTCATTAGTGTATTCAGGAGTGACTTCTTTTCAAGTCACTCTAATAACACTGAAATGGGTGTTGTTAAATCATGAAAGACTGGAAGTTGTATTTATTCGGGCTTTTTTAATTAAAAACTTTTCAAAACCAGCTTGCCCTTTCAATCTTAGTTTAGATACTTACGATTTCTATTGTTCTTCATGGAACACGCAGGTAGGTTTGGTTGTTGGCAACTTCATAAGGAAACAACTCGATATGTCTACGATTAAGACGTTGCGTTATATAGTCGACTTTGGTATGATATGCTATATGTTTGTGCTGGGATTGGAGATGGATCCATATGTACTCTTCAAAGCACCTGCACGTGATGCTAAAGTAGCTTATGCTGGAATGATTTCAACATTCATCATAGCCTGTTCCATAACCCTATTTATCAACTTTTCGAAAGCAAAAGAGATCAGTTTCATCCTCTCCCTCTCAACTGTTCTCTCTAGTACGGCTTCTCCTGTGCTAACCCGTTTGATTACCAGTCTTAAAATAGGCAAGTCAGACATAGGCCGCCTTGTTATTGCTGCTGGAATGCATTCTGATTTTATTTCCACTCTTATGATCTGTGTCGGTTATCTCTTTTGTGAATGCCAAGAGACACATATCTCCTTTATAAAAGGTTTTCAAATAGGTGTTGTGTTAGTGATCCAGACAATATTCACAGCGAAGGTTTCACCGGTATTCATGAACTGGGTAAATAATGAAAACCCCGAGGGCAAACCTATGAAAGGTCCTCACCTGGTTCTTGCAATTGCTTTCATGGCCTTCCTTTGCTGCTGCCCTACTATATTTGGTTACAATCCAATTCTCAGTGCATTCTTAGCTGGAACGTTTTTACCTCGAGAAGGTAGAGTATCAAGATGGGCAATTGGAAAAATTAACTACCTGCTAACGACCGTTTTCTATCCCATCTTCTTCTTTTGGATGGGGGTTGAATCCAAGTTGACTGACTTTGAACCTGGACAAATAATGACATGGGTCAGGTTGATTTTGCTTTTTGCTATTGCAACCGTAGGAAAAGTTGTTGGTACTGTCATTGCTGGGGCAATTTTGGGGTTTCATTGGCCTGAATCAGTAGCACTTGGACTGCTATTGACCATGAAGGGCCATTTTCATATATACTTAGCCATTGCAGCAAAAACAGTAAGTACCTTTGCTCAAGGCTTCGCCGCTTTCTACTAATGCACTTTCATCTTCATAAATACAATTCTAAAATCGAACTATTTCACCTTAGAAATGATGAACAAATGCAGGCTGGAAAGACGACTACATCTACAAGCACTGTGATGGTAATCGTAATCTTCTTCACAGTCGTGCATGCTCCAAACGTTGTGGCACATATTATCAAACGGGCGAGGAAACGCACACCTACACATCGAATGGCACTCCAATTGCTCGATCCATCAAGTGAACTTAAGATCTTGTTATGCATACATGGACTTCAGAACACTACGGCAGCCATTAACATCATGGAGATTTCTCGGGGGACAGCTAAACCTGGAGTTGTTGTATATGTCACAGACATGATTGAACTTACGGATGAAATAGCAGCCACATTAGTGCAAGGTGAAGGAGTGGACACCGTGACTGTAACCCACATGGGCGTGACACAAATGAGAGACCAAGTTACTGCTGCAGTTCAGAGCTATGTAGATGAAAATGGAGAAGGAATTACCCTCAGAAGAATGTTGGCTCTCTCAACATTCAATAATATGGCTCAGGACATTTGCATTTTGGCAGAGGAATTGATGGGGGCCCTTATTATACTGCCATTCCACAAGAGCCAGCGTGGAGATGGGTCGTTGAGCGAGGGCCACACAGGTTTTCGATACGTAAACCGCAAGGTAATGATACTAAAAGACTGACAATTAATTCAGCAATCAGTTGGAACTGGTTCATTTCAAGTATATTAGTATGAATCTGATGTTGGTATGACATACACAACTGCAAGGAAATTGGTTGATGGATGTGTAGTGCTAAGGAAGTGAAGTTTTTGTTTGATTAAGTTTTGAGAATTTGATGTTTCATGTAAATTTTGTCATCAATTGGCTGACACATTTCATTCAAACAGGTTCTGAGGAATGCCCCCTGCTCTGTGGGAATTCTAGTGGATCGAGGTCTTGGATCTGTAGAGAAAATTTCAAGGTCGTATGTATCTCAGAATGTGGCAGTCATCTTCATTGGCGGTAAAGACGACCGAGAAGCCTTAGCCTATGCTGGCCGAGTAGCAAGGCATCCAGGAGTTAAACTCTCAGTGATTAGATTCTTGGTGGATGCTGATGCAGAGAATGCTGCAAGAAGAGCTGGGACTTATCGGATAAGTGTAGCTGAGCAGGAAGAGGAAATGAGACAAGATGATGAATGCTTTGCTTATTTTTACGAACGGCACGTGGCCGGTGGACACGTCGCTTATGTGGAAAAACACCTTGCCAGTTCGTCCGAGACATATGCTACTTTGAAATCACTGGAAGGGCAATATGCACTCATAATAGTCGGTCGAGGTGGGAGGGTTAATTCGGTGTTGACGTTTGGGATGAATGACTGGCAACAATGTCCAGAACTGGGTCCTATAGGAGATGTTCTTTCTGGGTCTGAGTTCTCTGTTAGGACCTCAGTTTTGATCATCCAACAACACAATCTAAAAGGAGAACTAGATGGACTTGATGATGATTTTTCAATTATGTAGATGTCAAGAAACCGATGAGATTAGTAGTGATAGACTTTTAGAAGCTAATTGTAGCCTTGAAAGACAGTGATTTGTAGAACTTTAGTTGCTGGAAATGATAGAAAAAGTGTAGAAATTGACAAGTATGTAGAGTTCTGACCATTTGACTTGT
Organism: Telfairia occidentalis; assembly: GCA_026257165.2. Classification (NCBI taxonomy): domain Eukaryota; kingdom Viridiplantae; phylum Streptophyta; class Magnoliopsida; order Cucurbitales; family Cucurbitaceae; genus Telfairia; species Telfairia occidentalis. Next base: position 725,938 of record JAOANK020000064.1, on the reverse strand, counting down.
GTGTAAAACAGTGATTTCTAACCAGTTGAAAAACAAAGCAAGTTCTCATTTTAATTTTTCTACTACATTTAAGTTGGAAATAGGTGTCTTTTAAGATTGAGTTCAACACTACATAGAGTGGGGGATTCGAACTCACGACTTTTTGGTCAGACAGATAATGCCTTAATCAATTAAGTTATGCTTATTAATTTTTTATTTTTATTTTTTTCAACACTACTGTAGAGTATGTTCCCTAAATTACTCCTATTTATTCCATTTATAATTTATATATAATTTAATAGATTTAAGTTAAATCTCTATTTCAGGAAACTTTTAAATCATTGATAATGATTTGATTCTAATTTTTAAATAATATTTTCATCCCCTTTTCTAATTAATGCAATATTTAATTTTATTAATTGAATCTTTCTTAAAATTATCTTCACCTCCTTTTAACGAACCAGAAAATATTCTGTCTTCCAGGTTTCTTTTTTTCCCTTTGCGGTAACCTCCATTTTATATTTCAAATATACTATTTTACATTGGACATAAAAATCTTTTTTAATCTATTTTATAATTACGAAATTAGGCCTATAAACATTTTTGAAATTAGTTTCACAAATGAACTATTGTGAAAGTAGGTTTCTAGAACTTAAAAAAAAAAAGAAGAAAAAAAAAATGTAGGTCTCTAGAATGGACTCTTTATATAGTTATCCGTTTTTTGTAAAACTGGTTATTCAGTAATTTATATAAAATTACTTTCTAATTTACTTTTATAAATAGTTGTTTTTAAATAAGTTTTTCTAAAAATTTCTTTCCTTTCTATATCTTTATTATATAATTTTGTATTTAAATTTCAACAAAATTTTGATTGATTCAATTTTTTTATAACAACTATTTTTCTAAATATTTTTATCAAATAATTTAAAGTCAACCAAATAACTTCCACTTAAATCATATAATTTTTTAAATAATTATCTTATATCAAATTTAGATATTAAATATTATCATAAACAAATTATCTTATATCAAATTTAGATATTAAATACTATCATAAAAATAATTAAATGAATATATCTATTTTGATTATTATAGATTGTTAAATTATATTTTACTAAACATTATAATCTATTTGGTTGAAATTTACGAGTTATTAATTTACTTTAGCTTATTTTTTTAAAAGCATAATTATTTTAAAAGTTACATGAATTTTAAATTAAATCAAAGTTTGGTGATCAAATACATATTTATCCAATCGAACATAATTAAGAATTAATAGCATCGCAATTTAAAATAATAATAATAATAATCCCATAGGTCTCGGCACACATATTTTATAAAAAATATATATGTGTGTGTGTACAACTTCTCAATTGGCACATGAAGTTTCAAGAATCATAAGCAAACATTCTTCAAGCTTCCGTTGCATCTTCCTTCTTCTCCCAATTTCGCGCTTCTAAACCAAATCTTCTTGTAGTTGCTTCTCTTTCAATCGGAAGAATGGCGAGCCGAAGAGCTTCGAAGCTGACCAGGTCCGCTTTAGCCGCCATTGAAGCCCCCAAGCTTTCTCATTCTCGTACGCCTGCACTCTCGCGTTCTTCATCATCTTCTCTCCGTAATTCCGTCGCTCCTCTTTCTTTGGGCAAGATTTTCGGTTCCAGTTCTACACTCGTTAATGGCGGTTCACGTGTGGCTTCCGCCAAGTATATGGCTACGATTTTCACTCGAAATTTTCACTCCACGCCTTCATCTCATTACTCTGCTACGGCTTCTTCTCAGGTTCGATCGATTTTGCGACTCTTTGCAATCGTATTCGTTTGGATGGAGCTTATTGTTTATTTTTTATTCTCATCCATCTATCGGGCGTTTAATTTCATTGTCGATTTCTATTTATTGGAAATTTGTTTTAGCTTTTTCAATATTGAGGAGTGAAATTAACTGGAAAGTGGAAAATTATTATACATATAGAGAGAATCTGATAGTACTGCTTTAGAAGTTATCCTTCAATATGAAATTAGTTGAAAATTAATTTGGTGTTTAATCTCTAATATAGTAGTTTTTAGAGAGCTTGGTAAGTCAGAAATTGTAGTTGTTTCTGCTGCGCATCATTTGCGGATGGTATCAACTGAATTTCACTTTCACTCTTTGACGAGAAATAGTTGAAATTTAGTAGAGGATTTTCTTAATCAGTTTTTGTGATTGATTGGAAAATGTTAAGCTTTGTTGTATGCCAAAGCTTAGTTGATAAGTGTTTTAAGCAGATAAACCAGACGGATTTTACAGAGATGGCGTGGGAAGGCATAGTTGGTGCTGTTGATACTGCACGGGTAAATAAACAACAAGTTGTGGAGAGTGAACATTTAATGAAAGCGCTTCTTGAACAGAAGGATGGTTTAGCAAGGAGAATATTTGCTAAGGCTGGGCTTGACAACACATCAGTTTTGCAGGCTACCGTTGATTTTATATCTCAACAGCCAAAGGTATATTAAAGATGATATAGTTATATCTATTTTTAATTTAAGAAAACAATAATTAATCACCTATCTTATAACAGGTAATGGGTGAAACTAGTGGGCCAATAATAGGCACACATCTAAGTTTGATTCTAGACAACGCTCGAACACATAAAAAAGACATGGGAGACGATTTTCTATCCGTGGAACATCTTTTGTTAGCCTTCCATTCAGACAAGAGATTTGGGCAACAATTATTTAAAAACTTGCAACTTAGTGAAAAGGATTTGAAAGATGCTGTTCAAGCTGTTCGTGGAAATCAGAGAGTAACTGATCAAAGTAAAAAGTTTGAATTGAACTTTATTTGTAAAATCTTTTTGTATTCTATTTATTTGTTCACCTCTTTCATTTGATTGTATTTTTTCTTTTATTTTCAACGAAGATCCTGAAGGAAAATATGAGGCACTTGACAAGTACGGGACTGATTTGACTGAATTTGCTAGACGAGGTAAGCTTGATCCTGTAATAGGAAGAGATGATGAAATACGACGGTGTATCCAAATTCTATCAAGGAGAACAAAAAACAATCCCGTGATCATTGGTGAGCCAGGTGTTGGAAAAACTGCAATAGCTGAAGGGTATGTTAGATGTATTTTGTATTATTGTCCAATTTTTGTCTAATCTTAAATATGTGGATTTATTCTCTTGTATTTCAAGAAATTTGTGCTTTGAGATGGTATTTTGATTGATAAGATTTTTGAGTTTTTTATCTTGTAGATTAGCTCAACGAATTGTGCGTGGGGATGTTCCAGAACCGTTGTTGAATAGAAAGGTGATAATTCATCTAGCAAATATTAGAACTTTGGTTTATTGATATTCATTGATGCAATGTGAACTGCAAATCTTATCTATTCATTTCCAAGGTTTGTCAGCATCAGTTTTCTCAAATTTTGTGCTTCATGTCTCACTATATTTGTTTGAAGTTTTCTTTGAATTTAATTGTTATTAAATGTTAGAATAATTGATATATGTAAATGTGGATTCACTATTTATTTATTTTTATTTTAACTTATAATAGTGTGATTATTTTTTATCATTATATATTTTTTATTTTACATTTAAAAGAAATTAATAAACCTGCATGTTTAGCACCATATTTTAGCCATCATGCCTATTATTTGTCAAACTTTCCTCCTAACTCATATATACTCTTTTTACTTATTAATTGTTTTCACTGTAATAAAATATCACATTTGATTACATTTGATTTATTTCTTTGTACTGTAGTTGATATCTTTGGACATGGGTTCACTGGTTGCTGGTGCGAAATACCGTGGAGATTTTGAAGAAAGATTGAAGGCTGTGCTAAAGGAAGTTACTGCTTCAAATGGGCAAATTATCTTGTTCATTGATGAGATTCATACCGTTGTCGGTGCAGGTTTATTCTTGACTAACTTTCAGCATTGATTTTCTGACTCATTTTGTTAATTTAGTTATCATTGGCAAGCATTCATCTCAATAGTGTGTTTACTAAGCTATTATCATGAGAATGACAAACGGTCAATAGTTGGATCAAATTTGCGTAATTGAATAATGATTTTCATGCAGGGGCTACGGGTGGTGCCATGGATGCTGGCAACCTCTTGAAACCCATGCTTGGTCGAGGTGAACTACGATGTATTGGTGCAACTACATTGAAGGAGTATAGAAAGTACATCGAGAAAGATCCTGCTCTTGAACGTAGATTTCAACAAGTGTTTTGTGGCCAACCATCTGTTGAAGACACAATCTCTATTCTTCGTGGATTACGAGAGCGTTATGAGTTACATCATGGTGTAAAGATATCAGATAGTGCACTTGTTTCAGCAGCAATTTTAGCAGGCCGATACATCACAGAACGGTTTTTGCCTGACAAAGGTTAATATATGGTTTATGCTTAATATTTTGGGATTTTCTCAAGTTTCTTTTCTTCTCATTGTTTATATTTTCTTCCTTTCAATTTTATTGTTTTTGTTTTTGAATGGGTTAACCAATCAAAGCCTTTATATTTTTATAGATGGTTTGATATTTTTTAAGGTAGGATGTACAATATGCTAGAAAAGAAGTTAAAATTATTGTTCTGCTCTGATGAGCTTATGAAGGTCATTTTTCTTTGCAGCCATTGATCTTGTTGATGAAGCTGCTGCCAAGTTGAAGATGGAGATTACTTCGAAGCCCACTGAGTTGGATGAGATTGATAGAGCTGTTTTGAAGTTGGAGATGGAGAAGCTCTCTCTAAAAAATGATACCGATAAAGCAAGCAAAGAAAGGTTGAGTAAACTAGAACAAGATCTGAGCTCACTTAAACAAAAACAGAAAGAATTGACTGAACAATGGGATCTTGAAAAGTCTTTCATGACGCGTATACGATCTATCAAGGAAGAGGTAGTTTTAGTTTTGAATAACTTAAATTTGATGTGAATCTTCTTATCACTTTCTTTTCTAATCTCTTCCAAAGTTTCAAGAATCTTATTGTTTTTAAGTTAAGAAAATGATAGTTATTTCCAACTTCGGTTTTTGTCATCATTGGTAGATTGATAGAGTTAACCTTGAGATGGAAGCTGCTGAAAGAGAGTTCAATTTGAATCGTGCTGCTGAGCTCAAGTATGGAACTCTAATATCCCTTCACCGCCAGTTAGAAGAAGCTGAAAAGAACCTTCAAGACTTTCGAAAGTCTGGAATTTCTTTACTTCGGGAAGAGGTCACAGATCTTGATATTGCTGAAATTGTAAGCAAATGGACCGGCATCCCTTTGTCCAACCTCCAACAATCCGAGAGAGATAAGCTAGTTCTACTAGAACAAGTCCTCCATCAGAGGGTTGTTGGTCAAGATATGGCAGTAAAATCAGTTGCAGATGCCATTCGACGTTCAAGAGCAGGGCTTTCTGATCCAAATCGACCCATTGCAAGCTTCATGTTTATGGGTCCGACTGGTGTTGGAAAAACTGAGCTTGCAAAAGCTTTGGCTGGTTATCTTTTCAACACCGAAAGTGCTTTAGTTAGAATTGACATGAGCGAATACATGGAGAAACATGCAGTGTCTCGCTTAGTTGGGGCACCACCTGGGTATGTTGGGTATGAAGAAGGTGGTCAACTTACTGAAGTGGTTCGTCGAAGGCCTTATTCTGTGGTACTTTTTGATGAGATCGAGAAGGCACATCATGATGTCTTCAACATTTTGTTACAGCTATTGGATGATGGGAGGATAACGGATTCTCAAGGTAGAACAGTCAGTTTTACAAATTGTGTCATGATAATGACATCAAATATTGGTTCCCACTACATCCTTGAAACTCTCAGTAACACAAAAGATAGTAAAGATGCTGTTTATGAGTTGATGAAAAAACAAGTTGTTGGGTTGGCAAGACAAACTTTTCGGCCAGAGTTTATGAATCGAATTGATGAATATATTGTCTTCCAGCCTTTAGATGCTACCCAAATTTGCAAGATTGTTGAGATTCAGGTAACCTTTACACAGAACTTTCTATCACAATATTATGTTATGAATGTGTGCTATGTGTTGCTAACTTTTGGAAATTTATCACTCGTTGACAATGTTTTGAACTTCATTTGATTGGTGTGTTTCAGATCAATCGATTACGTGATAGGCTTAAACAGAGGAACATCAATCTTCAATACACCAAAGAAGCTCTTGAGCTTCTAGGGACATTGGGTTTTGACCCCAATTATGGAGCAAGGCCCGTCAAGAGGGTACTACAACAACTGGTAGAAAATGAGATAGCAATGCAAGTTTTAAGAGGTGACTTTCAGGAAGATGACTCAATCGTTGTCGATGTTGATACATCTTCATCGGCCAAAGATTTACCTCCCCAAAAACGATTGTGCATCAAGAAAATAGACAGCAATTCTACCGCGGATGCCATGGTTGCCAACGACTGACTACATACGGGATCGTGCACTGTTGTAAATAGTAGGTGATTACTCAGCTTTTGCCAATTCCTTGATATTGTGACATATATGTTGGATTTTTGGATATGAAACCCTTTTGTTGCAGGCTTCCAGTAGCGTGCACGATAGGAATTTTGAAATAATATCAAAAGAAGTTCATGACATTTCAACTATAGCTATAAGTCTGCCATTTATATAGGTTATAATTTTGTTGCACGGTTGGAGAAAAATTAAGCGAAAAATTGTTGCAGTACAGTTTTTCAGAAATTTTAATTATAAATGTAATAATGATGTTCCTGATTAAGTCCATGATCATATTTCTATACCAAAACACTGTTTTCATTTATTCTACCAAGTAACGTATGCTTCTCAAGAACATAATTATTGTTTTTTATATATATATATATTTTTACATATCCTGGTCATCGTGGAAGATTGTTTTAGCTATTGATATCCAAATCAATTGGAAAATTTGTTACTTGAAAGCCTTTTGACTGTTGTAAATGATTGAAAAAACAAAGTTAATAAGTGAAAGTGATCTGAATCTACCTGAATGGCTCTGCTGGGGAAATAGTTATCTTACTTTTTCTAGTTTGAATAATTAGGATGGAAAAATTTGACTGAATAGAAAATTTTAGTGTATATGATTATTGAACAGCAAAATGTAGGCAACCAACAAACTAATGGTAGATACGAATCCAGAATTGATTTCCCAGAGAAATGGATCAATTTTTAGTGTCCTTTGCTTGTGATATTTAGTTTGGTGAGAGAAGGGAGCTGTTTGTGGTTGGTGATGGCAACACACCGACACTAAATTTGAAAAATCTACCGACTTTTTTCCTTTGTTTAATGTTTTTACCATATTTGATATGAAATGACCTTGGTTTGATATTATTTTGCTTGTTAATTAATTACAGTCGACACTCTTACATATTTTTTTAGTTCAACCATTGTAGAGTTAGGAAATTGAAATCATCGATCTTTACTATGGTAATACATGTCTTATTCATTGAGCTATATTCGAATTGATGTTGCCATGTTTGGTGTCTTGTTTTAAGTTCATTGTTATGTTCGTCATATGATGATTTAAAGAGGTATTTCCAAACTATTTGCTTAATTTCTTAAAGTTAGGCATCTTTTCCGGAGACTGTTTCTCTGCTGGTCCTTTGCGTTCCCAGGCTCAATTATTATGGTTCAATGCAGTTAAAGCTCTTCTCTCAGAGATTTGGTTGGAGAGAAATTAGAGAATTTTTCAGGATAAGTCGATTCATTGGTCTAGTTGTTTTGATTTGGTTCGAGTTAAAGCTTCCTCATGGTATTCTTTATCTATCAAAAAAGGTTGCTGATTTCTTTATTCAAGATTTGTGCGTAAATTGGAACGCTTTTATTTTTTCAGCTTAGTCTTCTTGTTAATTCAGTTGTTTTGTTTTATTAGCTTATTTGTTTCTCAGTATTTTGAGCATTAGTCTGTTTTCATTTCATCAATGAAAAATTGTCTCCTTTAAATAAAAAAAAAAAAATTGGCATCCTTGTTTTAGGCATACTGTTGAGCTTCTTGATGATTCCGATATCTTTTGCTTTTAGATCAATTTCTTTTAAGTTTAATGGACTTTTATCTCCAAAAATAATTTTGTTGCGGCCACTGGATTGTTGTAGTCCTAATGAATATTACATCAATGTTAGTTAAACCAATCATTTTTTTATATACTCTAAAAAAGAAGTAAAAAAATTATCGGTTATAGATTACGATAATTTTGATCCATAAAACTTGTTGAGTGTATTAATTTTGATCCTGAACTTTTAATTTCATCAACCTGAACTTCAAACTTACCCAATCTCAATCCTCAACTTGAAGAATGTTGCAATTTAAATTCTTTAAAAAAAAAATTATTTCAAAGATTGTTAAAAGAAAAGTGTTTTTATATATATTCAATGAAAAAAATTGAAAGAATTTCAAATAAAAAGGAAATAATAGTTAAATTTTTGTTAAAATTTGTAAGTTTTGGCAAAGTTATTTCATGGTTAATTTGTGATTAATGAAGCTTAATTTTGTTTCATGCTTGATTTTATTAAAATTAGTGAGTGATAGTTTATACATTATTATTGTAATTAATTTGTGAATTAGTGAAAATTAGATAAACTATTAAAATTGAAAGTTGAAATTAATACAACTTTGACAAGTTTAAGGGTATAACTTAATTTTTTTTTTCCATTTTTTTTTATCATACATTAACATGGAAAGAGGAATTAAGAATAATAATGGGTATTGTCACACTCCACAACAAAATATGGTTGAATACTCTGATTGTGATTTTAATTTTTCTCATTTATTTTTGTTGAATTTAGATTTCTTCTAAAAAGAAAATTTCATTAGTTCCTCTCTTTTAAAATATATACATAATATATATAAGTTAAAAAAAAAATCGATGCAATATTTGGGACTGAAAATTCAAATTTTCCTCTTTTTAATAAAAAAATATATATGTTTAACTAGTCGAATTATATTCAAAATGACTTATAAAAGTGGTTGTTATATTTACAAAAATTAAGCTAATTTAATTTTCTATAATTTATCAATCATTAGCTTAAGACATGTTTGGTATAATTATTTAAAAAAATATTTTTAAGTAAAACATTTATTATATAAGCATTTTTAGAAGAAAATTAATTAAATACTTAATTTTAAAAAGCTTTAAATACATTTTATATGTTTTTAACGATCTTTGAAATAAATTATTTTTAGTTAAAAGCATTCTTCAAGTTTTTTTTAGAAAAATGTGGCTTTACAGTTCTATTTGAGATTAATTGCTATTTAATGTTAAAATAATAATAATAAAAAAAATATATATATATATGTAAATGTGGCTTTATTATTTATTTTTATTATTTTAACTTATAATATTGATTATTTTTTTTATTATACATTTTTGTTTACATTTAAAAGAAATTAATGAACTTGCAGGTTTAGCACCATTTTTTATAAACATCTTAACTATTATTTGTGAAACTTTGCTCCTAGCTCACATCTACTCTTTTACTTATTAATTGTTTTCGCTTCAATAAAACATTGTATTTTATTTATTTCTCATGCATTTGTACTGATACCTCTAGACTTGGGTTCATTGGTTGTTGGTGCAAATACCGTGGAGACTTTGAAGAAAAATTGAAGGTTGTGCTAAAGGAAGTTACTGCTTCAAATGGGTAAATTATCTTGTTCATTTATGAGATTCATACAATTGTCGGTGCAGGTTTATTTTTTTCTAATTTTAGCATTGATTTTCTGACTTATTTTGTCAATCTAGTTATCATTGGCCAGTATTCATCTCAATAGTGTGTT
>JAOANK020000064.1:693194-703239 GCA_026257165.2 Telfairia occidentalis | reverse complement strand
TATTTTTTTTAAAAGTTATACCAAACATGCACTAAATATTTAGAAAAGTCATTTCAAATTCACCCATTAAATGCAAAAATGGAAGCAAAAAATATCTATTAACATGACAAACAGAGCATCGTTCAACTAGACATATCTTTCTAACGAAAAGATCGTGAGTTTAAATTCTTATCTTATTAAAAAAATTGTATTAGCATGAATAGTGATATGTTTAAAGTTTGTGCAATGAAAAAGGAAACACACCTTGAGTTGATGAGACAGGGTGATTGTGAGGTTGGTAGTGAAGTTCTGAAGACTGACTTGAGCGTAGGAGTTAGTGAAAAAGTAGTTGAATGAGTAATCATTCCCTCCAGATCCCACCACAAACAAATAATTGTCCAAGAATGATGGCCTCCCATCATCTCTCCTACCCATTAAACCTCTCAATTCTGGTAATGTAACCTCCTCAAAGTTTCTGATTTGTCTATTCAAACTTATCACATTTCCCTGCAACAAAAAGGAAGGAAAAAAAAAACACTTTTAACCTTTCCACTTTCATTCGAGTAACAATTTAGTTCATGAACTTTAGTATATAATGATTTAATTACTCTTTGTACTTTTAAATTAATTTAGTCTTTAAATTTTTAATTGATAACAATTTACTCTATATACTTTCAAATTTGTGACAATTTAGTTTCTATCGTGAAAATTTTCATCAGAATTTGAAACGATTTACTCTTTTGTAGTTTATTAACATATTTGACCACTAATCAATTTATTGATCTATATATGATAGAAATCCCATTAAATTTTAAAACATTTTTTACGATAGAGAGTAAATTGTTATAAAATTAAAAATACATGGATTAAATTATTACATATTAAAGTTCAGAGACTAAATTATTACAAATTTTAACGTATAGAGACTAAATTGTTACAAATTAAAGTTTAGAGATTAAATTATTGATTCGTTGAAAGTAGATGGACTAAAAGTATTTTTGAACTTTTTAGATAATTTTGTACTTAAAAAACTTTTTAGATAATTAAAAAACAACAAATAGAAAAAAAGGTGATTTACAGAAACTATTTAGAACATCGATAGGGTACCATGTAGGGGTGTGTCTTTTTTGTGAAAAAAAAAAAATCATAAGAAACGCCTTTGACCACCTTCTTAATTAAATTTCATTTATTGAATTTTTAGTTCAAATCGCTTCTCTCTCCTCCATCTATTATTATTTTTTTAAAATAATAATAATAATAATAATAAATCCTCTCCTTTTCTCTAAAATCTTCTTCACCCTACTCTCTCTATCACTCAAAACAAAACCCTTCCTTTTTATGCTTTATATTAAAAGTATCTGACCATTCTCAGGATGTTGCTTCAACACCTTTTTTTTTTCTTTCTTAATGTTTAAAAATGAAATAACCAAATCGAGAATAACTCAGTTAGTTAAGACATATCTCTCTGACTAAGAGATTGTGTGTTCGAATCTCTACTTTCATAAAAAAAATTCAAACACGACTTCCAAACAAACCCTATAAATACAACATAACGAAGTACATTATATGGATTGGATATTGATGTTACCGCAAGGGAGCCAGTATTGTCTAGAATACCAGAGCCACCAGAAGCATAGTTGACGCCATGAACAATCTTCGTCCCCTTCGTCGAAGGGTTCGAAAATGGAGGAATTGAAGAAGGAAGGCGGAGACAATCACCGAGAAGGTCGATCACGTTCTTCCCATTTGTAAATCTTCCTGATGGACCAAGAGGATAATCCATTCCATAAGGAAAGAAATCAGCTTTTGCCCTTGAGTTCTCTAAAAAGTTATTGTTGCCACTGTCAACTAGAGAGCTCCCAAACACAAACATCCCTTTTATCCCTCCATCATCTCCCTTTCTCCTTCCTCCTCCTTCACAATATGACCACAACAAGAAGAAAATGAAAGAAGGGAACAAGATGGTTCTTAGATTTGTGTTTTTTGTCATTTTGTAAAGAAAGAACAAATTGAAGAACAAGGGAGGCTAATGGCAGGTCTTTTATAGCAAAGGAATGAGTGCATTTACGCCATGCGGTTGAGATTTTGTGCTATAGAAAAGGTTTTAATCCTATTTTGTTCCTCATCTTTTAAATTTATTTTCTTTTGGTTTCTAAACTTTTAAAAAGTTTGTTTTGGTTCCTGAATTATTAGGTTGTTAGTGCATTTTGGTCCTTGAACTTTCAAAATACATTTTGGTCATTGCTATATAATTTTTCATCCAATATTTATTTATCCAATGCTCACTTTTACCTTATATGACTTAAATACATGCCCACCTTAACATGCTTATATATATATTTTTGAAGATATGTTATTAGTTTGTCAAAAATAATATAAAGATAGATGGGAACCAAAATAGTTATTTTTTGAAAGTTTGGAGTCCAAAATGGATATTTTGAAAGTTTAGAGACCAAAATGGAATAAACTTGAAAATTCATAAACCAAAACAGACATTTTGAAAGTTTAGCTAGGGACCAGAATAAAATAAATTTGAAAGTTCAGGGATCAAAATATGATTTAATCCTACATAAAATTTAGAAATTTAGTGATTTTCAAAGTAAAATTTAAGTGGGTTTCATTTTATATTTTGAACAAGTATAGGCGGATGATTTTTTTTTTAGTTCATCAATTCTAAGGTTGGAGAATGAAATCATTGACATTTGCAATGATATTATATAAGCATTTTTACAATAAAATTAATTAAATACTTAATTTCAAATAATTTTAAATATATTTTAAATGTTTTTTATATACTTGCAAATTATTTTTTATTATTAAAAATTTTAAAAAATATTTTTAATTAGTTAAAAGCACTTTCCGAAATTTTAACCAAACACTGTTAATTAAAAATTTTTTTTTTTCCAGAAATTCGAATCTATGACCTCTTGATTAGAGTGATATGCCTTTAACTAGTTGTACCTGATGTTTAACATGTCATAATTAATATTTTCTAAAAAACATTGGAAAGTTTAATTTATGAATTATAGAATAATAAAGTTTATTTAAGTAGGTGTTCATATATAATAAATAATAATAAAAAAATGTGTGGGAAATAGGTAAATAAATAACAGTGGTACCTTATTATTCTTATTATTATTACTTTTTTTTTCATGGTTTAGTGCTTACAAAGCAAAAATTTAAATCAATAACCATATCAATTTGATAAAGTAAACTAAGAATATTAAATAGCCGAGTTAATGCCTATACTAATTCGTTAAGCTAATACAAAACACGTGAGCTAAACAAATTAACGAATTAAGAATCTATCCAGAACATTTCTTAACCTGATAACGAACACAATCGATAATTTATTATAATCAACAATTAATGTACTAAATCTAAATACACGTGAACTAAAAGAATCGACTGAGTAGAATAAATAAGTCGGTTCAAAACATCTCTTAACTCGAGAACGAACACGATCTAACGCGATCGATGATTTATAATTAACTACTATATATAGATTACTTCCATATATCTCTACCATAGATCATGAACATGATCCAAAACAGACAATGATATTTCCAATTTCAACACTAAAAGAACCTATAGACTTCAAGGTTTAAAAAGGGAAAAAAAAGCCCAAAAATAGTCAAAGCCCATTTGACAAGGTCAATGGCGATGCATGCTTTGCTTGCTAAGGGCTTCTTCTTCGGCCCCCTTCTCTAGTTCTCCGTATCAAAACTCAAAAGTAACCATTACTGTTTACAGATGAGTAATGTAAGAATTGAAGTTCGTCTTCTCTGTTGAGATTGAGAATCGAGATGAGATTGACGAGATTAGCCTTTTCAGCCCAACGATGATCTGAATCTGAGTAAAATTCTTCTGCTTCACCACCCATTTACCGCCTTTTCTGTTAAACTTCCTACAGGAGACTTCTCACCTCCAAAATCTCACTCTCGGGGTGAGATTAGCGTCCCCCCTTCCGTTCTTTCTCTTCAGACCGTATTTTTACTCTCTCTCTTAACTCCAGTTGTGGGTACCAGCAGGTTTCCGATCATATATTAGTGCCAAGATCCGGCGGTCTTCGGTAATTCTCGTATTTTTCCTCTCCCGCCACATTTTATGCCATGAGTGAAGTCCATCTTGTTCTTTCTTCAGCTGTTTTTGTGAAGTGGGGGATGATTTTTTGTATCTCTTTTCTGAATGTTGTTGATGGGGTCGTGTAAAATTTATGAATTTGCTTCTGTGTTGTGTTATCGTTTTGGCCAACGCGTGTTAGGTTTTCTGGGTGGTGATGGAATGCTCGATTTCTTATGCTGAGAATTCATCGTCGTTATGGCAGTAGCATCTGGTGGTCATGCATTCATTTTTTCGTTGTTTCTGGGATTGAACATGCTCGACTGCATTCCTTTTCAGTTCATATAGAAATCTTTGCGTCGTTGTTTGTTTATTTTTTATGGGTTTTATTGTTGCACGGTACGTATATATGGTCGAGAAATTGTTAATCGCGTTGCGTGTTGGAAATTTAATACTGTTCTGTTCTGTACTGTAGAATTTTCTGTGATTTCATGTTTGCTTTGATCTTTTTATGGTAATGCATTTGCATATGTGTAACTGTGGACGTAGGGCTTTATTTTAAAGTTTCACATGGTCCAGGCGTTTCACATGGCTCATAAGGTTGTTGCATGCTAAAGCGAACCCTAGAATTATGAAATTTTTGACCATTTAAGATTACAGTTGTATATTTTCAGCTAAAGATCTTGCTTCTGCAACTGTATTCATACTGTTCTTAACGCTATCTTATATTCTTGCAGTTGTTAAAACCTCATTGGGAGGAATTTGTTCCATTATTTTTTCATTTATCCAAAATCTTTGTGTGCTATTACTATTTATTATTGTATGTTAAGTTACTAACGTAATGGTTTCTTCCTTCTCTTGTGTAGAATATGAGTAGCCTGGTTGAGAGGCTTCGTGTGAGATCAGAACGAAGACCAGTTTATAATCTTGATGAGTCAGATGATGAGTTTGATTATAAGCATAAAAAACCTGGCTCGACGCTGGAGACATTTGAAAGATTAGTGAGGGATGACAAGGTCTGTCTGTTTGGTTTTTTTTAATAATATATTTTTTAATTCTCATATTTCCATATGATAGTTAAATAAAGAGTTTACCTGTTTATTATTTTTGTTTAAACTAATTTTTTAATGGCTCTGCGTTATTTCATGACAACTTCCTGCGAGCATGTGAAAATGTGGCTGGTCTTAGAAACCATTTGTTCACGTAGTGCCAATGGTAAATGGGACACACTTACTCTTTCATCCACTAGCATACCAACCCCATGACGAGTCACATTCTCTATGTAGGTGGTACGAATTTACATTGAAGGAATGCAAATGTTTTAATAATCGCACAAAAGAAAAGCTGTGGAATATGTTAAGCCCATTCTCATAAACTTCTCAAGCTTCCCCTAGTTAGTCAGGACTTCATTAAAAAACCAGTGTATTGAGAAAAATGGTTTCTATTTGAATGAGAAGGAACTTACAATAATGATATGTTTATTTAGAATGCTTATGTAAGGGTTATTCTGGATAGTTTTGAACTTAAGTTGGGAGCTATCAAGTGGAAACATAATTTAATAGAACCCGCTTTTGGAAGCGTTCTCATGTTTCCCCGTATCATTTACATTTCTTTCATTAGCCAACATGAACATAACTTAGTGGCTAAGGCATCTATTCCCCTTTGCGATTGGAGGTTCAAATCTTCACTCCCACATTTGTTGTACTATTTTTTTTTTTGCTATCATTAAATTGCTATCGTAGGTGGCAGTGATGGAGTTATTCTGCCATGACCATTGTTATATTTCCTATTATGTTTTGTTAGTCTACTTATTTTATGTCTATTTAATTTTTTGTCGACCTTTCGCTTCCCGTGGTAGAAAGAAGATGCATGTCAAGCTTGTGGAAAAAGTGAGAATCTTCTCTCCTGTGAAACCTGTACATATGATTACCATCCTAAATGTCTACTTCCACCCCTGAAAGCTCCTCTTCCTAGCAGCTGGAGGTGCCCTGAATGTGTATGATTGCTTTCTGGAACCTTGAGTAGTTTTTTGTGTAGACTTTGTAGCGATGATTGTCAGTCAATTTTCCCATCTATTTACATCCTGCAGGTTAGCCCACTAAGTGATATTGATAAGATATTGGATTGTGAAATGCGCCCTACTCTTGCTGGAGACAGTGATGCTTCAAAGCTTGGTTCAAAGCAAATTTTTGTGAAACAATATCTAGTAAAGTGGAAGGGATTATCTTATCTACATTGCACATGGTAATTTATTTTGATCTATTCTTACTGCTTCTGCTCTGTTACAGCAAACCTTCTGAAGTTAATTTTAAATTGTCAGGGTGCCTGAGAAAGAATTTATTAAAGCTTTTAAAACACATCCTCGCTTGAAGACCAAAGTAAACAATTTTCATAAGCAAATGGCATCAAACAACAACGCGGAGGAAGATTATGTTGCTATTCGACCTGAATGGACAACAGTCGATCGGATTCTTGCTTGCAGGTTTACCCTTTTCTGAGAATTCTTTGCATAGGTTCCTGTAACGATAATCTTTCATCTGTTAGTGGCAATTGGAATCAATTTTTTTCTGACTTCTTCGACCTTTTGCTTGTATTTTTTTTCAATGCTGAAGGGTTCAACATTCGCATCACCATTAATCCACTCTATACTTGGATGGGCTTGTAAAGAAACCATGAAGTTGGATCTACTTTCTAATATGATGGTTCTCCTGATTGTTACCCAACATTTTTTATGCTGTTTCCCAAATTTTGAATATTGAAGTTCCTTATTTTCTGTTTCTAAAAAGTTCCCAAATTTTTTATGCTGTTTCTAAAATTTTGGATCATTTTTTTTTGCTATGCTATCTAATGCCCTGGTGTTGTGGGATGATGAAATTTGATCCTATATGTAACTATTGGCAATTTTCATGTCCGTTTGTTTCAAGATAGTAGAGTACTTTTTTGTTACTTGTTCAATACGGTTATCCATGCCTTAAAAAAATGAATGTACATATTAGATTAGACAAGTACTTGTTTTTGAAATAAATATATGTCGGTAGTCATATGGTTTCTTATATGGTTGTAAATCTCTTTGACGTTTTAAATCACAATGTATTGTTATTATGATCAGTTGAATTAGAGTGGTGGAAACTGATTGGTGTGGATGCTATTTTTCAATGATGTAGGGGAAATGATGAAGAAAAAGAATATTTTGTGAAATATAAAGAACTTCCTTATGATGAATGTTATTGGGAATTTGAATCAGACATCTCTGCCTTTCAGCCCGAAATTGATAAGTATCATAAAATTCAGTCTAGATCCCGCAAACAATCTTTTAATAAGAACAAAAGCAGCTATGGTGATATTGGTGAAGTAAAGAAAAAACAGAAAGAATTCCAACAATATGATAGTAGTCCCCAGTTTCTTTCTGGAGGTACATGCTTTTGTTTTGTATTTTCTATTGTCGTACAGAATATTTTTCTCATGATGATGTGATAAACTGACTTTTTGGTGCACATGAAGGAACATTACATCCATATCAGCTTGAAGGGTTAAACTTCTTACGTTTTTCTTGGTCCAAGCAAACTCATGTGATACTTGCTGATGAGATGGGGCTTGGTGAGTTATTGGTCCTCTCGGTAAAAAGGAATGTAAAAGGAGGTTTCATGTGACCTTTAAATTGATTTTTTTTCTAATTGGCTACAGGAAAAACCATACAGAGTATTGCCTTTTTAGCATCCCTTTATGAAGAGAATCTATCTCCCCATTTGGTAGTTGCTCCACTTTCAACACTTCGAAATTGGGAACGTGAATTTGCTACATGGGCTCCTCATATGAACGTTGTATGTATCAGTAGGTCATTAATTCATCATAATATTTGTTGGCTTGCAGTATGTTAATATGTCACTTGCTGTAGGTTATGTATGTGGGCTCTGCCCAAGCTCGTACGGTGATAAGGGAATATGAATTTTACTTCCCAAAGAATCATAAGAAGGTGAAGAAAAAGAAATCTGGCCAAATTGTTAGCGAAAGTAAGCAAGATAGAATCAAGTTTGATGTTCTGCTAACGTCATATGAGATGATTAACTTTGATGTGGCAACACTGAAGCCTATAAAATGGCAATCCTTGGTAAGAATCTGCCATTAGTTTATATATATATATATATATATATATAATTAGTTCTGATGTTTATTTGTTGCAGACTATGTGAAAATTTGAGGTATTATTAATTGCTAACTTACATTTTTTCTTATGGTTGATTTTTCTATTAGATTGTTGATGAAGGCCATCGGCTTAAGAATAAGGATTCAAAATTGTTTTCTTCATTGAAACAATTTTTAAGTAGCCATCGTGTACTCTTGACTGGAACTCCGCTTCAGGTTCGTTCAAATTATATTAATGCATTAAAGATCATAGATCACTGATGGTTTTGGTTCTAATGCATGTAGTTTATTTAGTTTTGGATTTTCCATTGCTATTGTATAGCATGGTTAATTTGTATAGTGGATAACGGCGTTTTCTTCTTTTTATAGGTCTAACTTCTGTTCTTAGTTTGCTGATATACTGTTTCTTATCCCAAAAAAAAAAAAAAAGAATCCTTGGGTGATGTACGATATTATAAGTTCAGAGTAAGGTATAACATATGGGATTCATATGCATGATACTTCAATGTCTCTCAGGGCAAGAAGCACAGAAAGACATTATCCTTGAACTTGGTGCCCAGTTCATTATATTTATTCACTAGCTATATCAAAGTACTCGTACCATTCACTTTGTATGGTTTAGATGTTTGAACTATCAGAAAATGTTCCAACAGTACTCTCGGGATATACATATTTTTTATGGTTGGGACCTTTCTGGCCTTATATGTGGAGCAAAGGAGACATTGATCCTTACATAACCTTTATCAGATTAAGATATTGAAAAATTATTTGAAATTTTAGCTATGAAAACTTGAACTTCCTGTATATGCTCTTATCACCAATGGAGATGTGGTCGATTATGATTGAGGGTTTGCTTATGTGATTAGAGACTAGAGAGGGAAGCTGCTTGTTTTATAACTTGACAGCAGGTGTCAAATGGAGAATAAAATGGAAGATGTAGCTAACTATCTGATTTTTTTCCGTTTTTTCGATTTTATTGATACGGAAGATGTAGCTAAATCTGATTTTTTCATTTCAGAATAATCTTGATGAGCTTTTCATGCTCATGCACTTCCTTGACGCAGGAAAGGTTAGTAGGACACTTCAATCAAATCAGTTTAATGCATATGTTGGTTATAACTTGTACAAACACGATCAATGAATTTATTGGGATTTGATCACTTTGGATGCTTTACATTCTTTCAGTTTTCAAGTCTTGAGGAGTTTCAAGAGGAGTTCAAAGATATCAATCAAGAGGAGCAAATCTTGAGGCTTCACAGAATGTTAGCGCCTCATCTCCTGAGAAGTAAGATTCTTAAATTTTGTCTAGTGATAGATTGGGTCGATTGTTTAGAGTGCCAATATTCTTTTACATCTATACTTTGTTTTTTTTATGCCCCATAACTTTGCTTTGATCATGGGAACATTATTTTCAGCCATACAGTAATCTCATTATTTATTTGCATATCTTTTGGCATTTTTTATACACTCATAGATACAGCCTGTAGGATTCATTTTGAAATATACAAGTACATCTTCTCTTTCTTGGATTTCTTATATAACTTGCATTTCCTTTCAGTAATAAAATTCATTTGTTGTAAGGAATAGGGTATATATCTCTTCTGCTGAATTTGAAGAGAAGCAGTTGATTACAAAATTGACCACAACGGTGACCAATAAATTGTGCTCATGTGGATTCCATGCTCTCCTGCCAATATTCTTTTTCAGTTTTGCTTTTGTTTCTTTATCTGAACAAAGGGAAACCCTATATTTGTGTCTGCAATCATCGTTAGTTTATTACCTACTTTAAGAACATCCATAATTTATTTCCTGAAAATTATCTTTTATTTGTGATTAGCTCATCCCTGATAGAGATAGAGAG
>JAOANK020000064.1:665196-679965 GCA_026257165.2 Telfairia occidentalis | reverse complement strand
ACCCCCCACAAAAAAAAAAAAAAAAAAAAAAAAAACTTTTCATTGGCTTTCTGAAAACTGAGCAACAGGATGATAAAACTAGGGTTTTGCTAAAAAATTGACAGGTTCATGAAATGAGTTTGAATGTAGGGCAAAAACAGATGGTGGGTCATTGTCTCATCCTCCTTATTTATGGTTAACTTATCACTACTTCCTTCTATTCATACTGATTGTAGGTTAAAATTATAGTGACCTCTACTATTGTTTCTTATAAAAAAAAAAAAAATTTATAGTGAGCTTAAACTTTGGCATTGGGTCAAACTCTATACTTAATTTCAATTCTAGACCACTATTTAACATGTCTATTCAATAGGGTTTTTTATTGAATTGATGTCGTATAGTCGATAGCTACATAAATTAATAGACATGTTACATCAGCATTCTATTGATAATTTTATTATAATTCAAAGTTTAGAAATGTACTTAAATTTTTTTATTGTTTAAGAACTAAATAAACACGCAATGTTTTGGTTTCGTATTTATAATTTAAACTTATGTCATGCTATCACAATGAGGTGCTTTTTTTCAGCAGCCCAAAAACATTCTTAAAGAATTGAAATTCAAGATGTGTCATTAAAGTAGTGTGTTCAAGCTTAAATGAATATAGGGAAATTTGGGGGTTGTATTATTGTGGATAGCAATTTTTGTTGCTATCAATGATTATTTGTCACAGCATAATGTGTTGATCTTTTTTTGATAAAATTATTTGGGAAGTGGAGAATTTCTAACTTTAAGTATTTCGAACTCAAGTAGATATACTTTAAACTGAACTAAAAAAAAAAGGTAGATACTTTAAACTAATTGTAGTACAATTATTCCTATAAGGCCAATATGTTAGAAAGTTCATAGAAATACACCCTATACCTCAATAATATTAACACACACGAACGGAGTTAATGTGTAACGTTCATCGATAGGGCAACATGAATATAGTAGATTCAACAATTAAGGCAATACTAACCCTTTCTATAAGTTGAAGGTTCAAAATCTATATTCGTTCCTATTAAAGAGTAGTGTTGCGCTCATATGTTGAGTGCATATAACTTGAGATCAATGGTCTAACCAATAATTGATATATAAATTTGCTTATTCCATCTGACAAATTCGCTAATCTTACAAGCTATATAAAAACCCTAGATTTCATACTATATATACATTTATTCTAACAATTTTAAAATAGATGTATTATATAATAGGCATTACTAAGAAAAATCAAATAGAAAAAGAATTTATTAATGTTACCAACCATAATGTAGGACCTAACTATATGAAAAAAAAATCACAAAATTAAACCCTAGCTAGGAATAATCTCAATTTCCCAAGTCCTTATATTTGCCCAAATTCTTCTCCTCTCTTCCCCACACACAAACAATAATCCCATCTCCAAAAACCATTATGGCCACTCCCCATGAATCCCATCCCCAATTAGTTTCCCTTACAAAAATTCTCAATGTCTTTCCCAAAACCTTAAACCCTCCAAAACTCTTGGAGCTCTCCAATTTAGACAGGCAGTGTCCCTTGCACATGTACCTTGTTTTCTTCTACAACAATAACCCTTCTTCTTCTTCTTCTTACACAAACAACTCGTCACTTGATTCAGTGTTCACCAAGCTGAAGACAGGGTTAGAAGAGACGTTGTCGGTCTGGTCCCCGGCAGCAGGTCGGTTGGACTCGAACCGTTCCGACCACGACAACGGCAAGCTGAATCTCTGGTGCAACAACCGCGGCGCAATTCTAGTTCAGGCGATCACGAATGTCAAAATTTCAGAACTTGGAGATCTCTCCAATTACAATGAGTTCTTTGAGACGTTGGTTTATAAACCTGTTTTGAATGCCAATAATTTTTCTGACTTCCCTTTGGTTGTGGCTCAGGTCAGACCTTCCTGTCTTTGATTCTTGTTGATATTAAAACAAAAGCAATAGATTTGAGTGTTTGATTTTCTTGTTGTCATTTTACCTTAAAAATTACTATGTTGAACAATTTTTTTGGATGAGGATGATTTTATTGCTTGGAACAAAGAAACAAAAGATAAAAAAAAGGCTGTAGGTTTAAGACAGTGGCCATGTCAATGCTTTATTGGGCAAAGAGACAAACTTTAGATTAGACAATGAACACACACACACACACACTTCTCTTCACACACTCTGTAAAGGCAAATTATTTTTGTTCTTTCTTCAACATCTCCCCTTCATAATTCAACATGGCTCTCCTATGAAACAAAACAAAGTTAGAATTTTTTATGGAAAGGGACAAAATTTTACATTCTAATATTTTATGTATATAATCTTTCAATTCTAAACATTTTGAGTCAAATTAGACATAACTTCTAAACTCTAAGGCCTCGTTTGATAACGATTTCGTTTTTAGTTTTCTGTTTTTGAAATTTATGCTTGTTTCCTCCCAATTTTTCAATTATGGTTTTCACATTTTTTTAAAGAAACATTTGAACTCCTAGCCAAATTTCATAAACAAAAACAAGTTTTTGAAAACTACTTTTTTTAATTTTCAAATTTTGACTTGGTTTTTGAAAACATTAGTAAAAAGTGGAAGCAAAACATAGAAATTTGTGGGTGAAAGTAGTGTTTATAAGCTTAATTTTCAAAAACAAAAAATAAAAAACCAAATAGTTATCAAATGGGCCTAACTTTTTTTATACCCGCAAGGGTCAATATTTTACATTCTTACATTTTATGTATATAATCTTTCAATTCTAAAAATTTAGAGCTAAATTAGACGTAACTTTTAAAATCTTAACTTTTTTATACAATACTTTTATTATATACGAATATCAAGAGGGGGCAATTTTCCCTTGCAAACATCTTTAAAAAGTTTTTTAAGATCATTCAACTTTGATGTTATCTATTATTTAAGAATCATGTGATTAGGTTTGATCATTAGACCAACAAATTTAGATATAGAAACAGAGACCTATTAAACATAAAATTAAAAATTTACATGTGCTCATATCAAAATCTTTTTAAAGTATATAAGAACGATCAATCCAAATCATTTAATTCTCTCACAAATATTTAAAAATATAGAAAATAAATAGAATTTTCAAGAAGCAAACTAATAATTCTACTGTTTTTTTTAGTTCAAACAATTAAGGAATCAAATCATCAACGTTTGAGATGATATCAAGTGTCTTATTCACGAGTTATGCTCAGATTGTCACCTGTAATTCACCCTTAAAACAGCAGCTCCAAAATATTCATCCTTTTTCCTTTACTTACAACTCTTAGAAACATGAAATGATGTTTGAAAAACAGGTGACAAGATTTGGGTGTGGAGGATACTCCATAGGAACAGGAATAAGCCACTCATTATTTGATGGGCCAGCTGCATATGAGTTTTTAAGTACATGGGCAGCCAAATCTGCCATTTTCAAGGAGATCAAGAAGGAGCATGGAGATGAGTTTCAGAGACCAGTTCATGAAAGAGGGAGACTTTTGATGAGTAAGTTCGAGAATCCGAGTTCGACGACGGCGTCGGCTGCGGCGATCGATCATTTGTACAAGTTGATAATGCAAGGTGGATTGGGGAATGGAGAAATTATGGGGAAAAAAGAATATGTTTGTAGAACATTTAGAGTGAGTAGAGGGATGATTGAGAGGTTGAAGAAGAAAACTTTGGGTGAAAATTATGGTGGCTTTTCTTGTTCCTCCTTTGATGTTATTGCTGCTCATCTATGGAAGGTAACTATTATATTAACTCCCAAATTCCCCCCCAGTTTTTTATTTCTCTTTCACTTTTTTAAATGTATGAAACTGTTCACCACATTGTTTCAGTTACTTAAATTGCATGTACTTGCTAGTAATTTCAGTAGACATTATATTATTCATACTTTATTTAGTTTTGAACTTTAATTTCCTTTTAATTTCTAGGTTTTTTTGAAAATTCTATTTATCATTGACTTATTTTCAAAAAAAGTAAATTTTTTTTAAAAAAAATAATCGATATTTGATTTGTAATATATGACTTTAAACATTTTTTTTTATTTAAACATCTATTAGGTTCACTGTTCCGGCTCAAAATATGACTAATTTGGCATGGTTACATGAGCCTCTAATAGTTTATTGACTAAATTGATAACTAAGTAGATGAATAAAAGATGGTGTTTGAAAAAATAGATGATAATTACTTAATTTAACGTTTTTTTTCTTTCTAAAGTTTAAGAATTAAAATATCGAATATATAAAAATTTAAAAACAAAAATCAAATAGGCAAGAAATATAGGTTTGTTTTTTTAACAAAAAAAAAAATAGAGGGTAGTTTGTAAATAGTGCGTAGCTTTGTCTACATAAGTTGAATGTGAAAAAACCTATTCTGTATTTAATAAAAATAATTTCAATAATAACAAGAGAATTTTAACTATTAAGCTAAAATTATTTAATAATTTTACACTTAACTTTTTATTATTTCCTTTTATTTTTTATACGTGTGCCAAGTAAATGATGATTTAACTTTTATTTTTTTTATTTTGGTAAAATCATATGTTCAAAATATTATGAAAAGTAACATACTCTTAAAAAATATTTATTTTTTTAATAAAAAATCCATTTATTTATTAGGAAACTTTTCATTTAGGTAAGTGATGAAATTATTACTTTGTTGAATTGCTATCTTTTAAGATTTTTGATTAGGCAAGAGGGTCTGTGATTATAATACTAATTTTGTGATTTTTTAGCAAAATTAGGGTTTTTTATGTGATTGAGATTCATGGTTTACAATTGAGTTTTGGTTATTTGGTTGACTCCATTTTTTTTTAATGATTTATTAGTTTGCTCAGACAATTTTGTAGCTTCGTTTTGATTTTTTTTCCACTAAGTTTAAGACTCAATTGATGCCATAGTTTAGAAACGTTATTGTGTATAGGCAAGGACTAAGGCTATGTCTGTGAGCAAGCAAAGGATGGTGTGTTTACAATTTGCAGTGGATATTAGGAACAAGCTGCTCCCTCCTGTGCCGAAAGGCTTCAGCGGCAATGCCTTCGTGCTCGCTTCGGTCGCCTTAACTGCAAAACAATTGGAGGAAGAAAGCCACAAGACAATAGTCGAGATGATACGAAACGCCAAGTCTCGAGTCGACAACGACTATGTCAATGCATACAAACAAGCCCTTGAAGGGCCTCAAGCTTCACTTCCTCCTCTCAAGGAGCTCACTGTTGTATCAGATTGGACCAGAATACCATTCCACAAGATTGAGTTCTTACATGGAGAAGCTGCCTATGCATCCCCTTTAAAGCCACCAATTCTCGAGGTCGCTTACTTTCTGCAGAACCCCGCTGATAGCCAGGCGATCGATGTTCGGGTCAGTTTGCTCTCACATACTCTTGATGCTTTCGCTTCCTACTTCCTGACCAGTATGCAGTAAGCTTCAAAGTTTCTCTTCTTCTTCAAGGGTTGCTTTGTTTTAGGGTATCCCTCTAGTGGGTCATAGTGATAAAGTTCGAATAGCATCAGAGAAAAAGTTATGAGAATAAGGGTTTGTTCATTACTGAACAAATCGTCAAATAGTACTAAAGAGAAAAATGTGATTTCTGCATAGAATAAGAGGGAAGGCAAACTTTTGTGGTCCAATCAGTGTCAACAATCAGAGATGGATGTTGTAATAATTTTCATCTAATTTAAAATAGATTATGGTTTCGAAAGTCAACAAAAACAAAACCAATCACGTGTAGTGTAGTGAAGCAAAATCATTACCCATATGAATTACAATGTACAATTGTTGGCCAACATCAATAGCAATAAACAGTCATGGAATCAAAATGAAACAGAGATTTCTCGTGTATTTCTGCTCTGTCAAACAGGAAAACAGACTATGTAGGAAGCTAAATGAGAACAAGGTCAGAGAGCTAAACCTGCAGGCACTAAATACATTTAAATCTGCTTCAGAGAAAAACTAAATAACGCTGGCTGTCCGATTCGACGATTTTTCCTTCGGGTAGGTTGGCTTCACATGCACGTTCCAATGGGATAATTATCACATCCAAAGTCCCCTTCCAATAATTTTCCATCATCTTGTTCCTGCAATGTATCAAATTGTGTTTGTAATTGTGCCCACTATCTATATTGTTGCAGAGAAACAATGGCAATATTTCGCATAAGTGAAGCTCAGATGAAAATAACATTGACAATATATGTTAGGAGTTTATGAAAAGTACTGAATGTAAAAATGAATCTCTTAGCATTAATATGGAAATGCTCCCTTACATTGGAATCCTGACCTCATACGAGACGCATTTCCTATCTAACAGAACATGCTCTTGGTTGCTAACTTACCCTATACTTACAATTTCGTTACACCTCCTCCTTAGGTATGAGCCAATTAACAGAGGCTCACAGGTTTCGTGTGAATTTTTTGGTTTTATGTTCCTCCAATAATCTGGGGTTCGAGAAATGAGTTGAAGCAGAACCATATATCTGGTAAGCAATTTATGTGTAAAGAAAAGAACACAGCAGACATGTTATGGGGAAGGTCTCAAGTGAGAGATTAAAACAATAGCCAAATATATGGAAACAACTGCTTATCTCTGTCTTTACTTTCTTTTCTTTTCTTTTTCTTTGTACGTAAACATCTGAATGAGTAAAAGGAACTATAGGAAATTGGGTTTTTTGCAGAAGTCAGTTGCTCTAAATTGCATCATTCGTTAGAGATGAAGGGAAAGAAAGATAATTTTTCTCTCATGTTAGACAGAAAATTATTGAACACGACCAACAAATGCTTTGCTAGCATTCTTGTATAATTTTCCCATAGAAACATAACATGCAGTAGAAACTTAGTCATCAACTGAATGAAGAAAAAAAAAAATGCAATCTGAGAGAATGGAAAAAATTGTAGTAAACGCGGGAAAAAGGGCTATCACTCTTTCTCCATTTCAGTACCAGCACTAATAAGCCTTGAAGATACTAGGATTAAGTAAAAAGAAAAGATGTTACCTGTTTCATCATTGCACATGCTATATCTTCCAAGGAGCCGCAGTTACTTGAAGAAAATCTAGCTTGCATCTTTTGCTGATGATCATACAGGTACCCTTGTTTCAACATGAGTGATGTCTCCATAGCTGATTTCTTGAACTGATCATGTTCATCCATTGAATGATCAAGAACATTTGCTTGACTAGTCACACCATTCACCGGTATCAAAGAATTTGATGAGCTACAGGCCACAGTCGTGTGGTAATAGGCATCCTCTTTCTGATCATGCCAATCTTGAACAGGAACCTTCGTGATCATTTGCTCATATCTATTGCTCGTGGTGGCTGCTTGACGTTGAGAATCCATTCTTGAATCATGGGACTGGGTAGATATTGAAGTAATAGAAGAAATGTCAGAAAGACAATTTCCTAAATGCAATGCACTTGTAGTATTGTCTCTCAAGTGACTATGGTAGGAAGAAGCCATATTAGAAAGGTTGCTAGATGGAATAGTATTCAAGTGGATCCTAGATGAATGAACAGATTTTGACCAATTGTCACCAGTGCATCTAACATTATCTAGAGAAGGGCGTGAACTTTCAGAATTTGAGGACGCTACTGAAATGGAAGATTGAGGTCCAAATTTTCTACCACCATGTACTTCATGATGCTGAACTTCTGAAATCAAGGGATCGTTAGTTAATCCTAAAAGAGGATTGCTCAAGTTACCGGTAGTCATGTTTGCATTTGGGAGGCCAATGGAAGCAGGAAATACTGTTCTCTCATCAAAAGCAGGAGAGAGATTGTCCACATGGGTTCCATGCTTAACATGTTGTAGTTGATCAAGTTCAGATGGCTCTGGAATTCCCCGGAAAATATTCCCACTGCGATTTCCTGAAAGCACGATTGGCTGAAATGCAGGCTGATCATTGCTTGAATTGTTCAAATTACCCAGTTGAACTGTTCCTGGGGACGAAAGACCATGCATACCCATACAAGCAGGAGTATTCAATCGACCAAGCATCCCAGTGGTCGGGATAGATCTAAAAGCAGTGTTAGGAAACTGTGGGGGTCCACTCAAGGAATGGAAATTCCCAATTCCACTAAGAGAACCAATTCTCAGATAGGAAGGATCTGCACTGCTCAATGCAGTCACCATGTTAGCTTGCTGGTTCGCTACACAGCTGATTCTCTTGAGATAGAGCCTGTATTTCTGCATTCCACAGAACTAAATATTAGGCTTCTAAAAGTAATGACCAGGTGCAAGAATCACAGACCTATTTACCTGGAGATGGCTAGCTACATTTTCTCTCGTGAGCTTTTCAACGTTCATCAAGTCCAAAATCTTTTTAGGCACTGCCTCTGTATTGCAAAAAGAGATGAACAGTGAAAGAACTATTAGGGAAAGAAATCCACAAAAACTATAGATTGAAAGATAATTTATTAATTTAATAAGAAATCACACTCTGAAGTTAACTATCGGCTACCGGGATGCAATGGTTAAGTCTTATCAAATCAAATCTTCTGAAGCTAAAAATAAGAATGATAATAACTGAGGAAGGAGCAATTCAATAATCCTATTCTTTGAAAGGGAATGATAATTGTTGACTCAAAAAAAATTATCATTTAGTAATGGATCAAGAACCCTTTTTTACCCGAGAGAGAGAGAGAGAGAGAGAACTCACTGTCGATGCCCAACTGGTTAACAGCATTTACAAACTTCCTATGCAGGTCCACAGACCAAACAACACGAGGCTTTTTCTGAGTAGACGAGTCATCATTCTCATTATAGTCCTGGTCCTCATCTTCATTGTAGTTCTGATCCTTCCTTTTTTTATTAAATCTCCCATTTGGATCTGCTGCATCTTCACCGGTCTCAGAATCAGGCTTGTCCTGATTGCCACAATTAATTCGGTCCTTAGGATCAAATTTCTTCCTCCTTATTACATGCTGCCAAATATTCTTTAGCTCCTCAATGCGAACAGGTTTCAGCAAGTAATCACATGCTCCGTGAGTAATTCCTTTCATCACAAGCTTGGGATCTCCATTCGCAGACAGCACTGAGAACACATTCACATATCAAATTGAAACAAACAACAGATTAATATTCTGCAGTTTTACCTCAAGTTTGAAAATAATACAAAGGGATAAAAACACACCATAGGTCACTTTTTTAACAAGACAACTGCAAAGAAGTAAATAAGATAAGTATAGTAATTTAATATTCTTAGAATTTACAATCATACTTTTCTCTAAAGTAGCCAAACTTAAACATCCAGTTCTGGTCAACTTTAGAAAATTTTTAATTCATTATTTATCTGTCTCCAAAATAGACCTTCAAAATTTTCATTGCAAAGCTTCCTTACATAAAAAAACAAAGAGAAAAACAACAAGATGAAGTTTGTGAGTGCAGTTCAAGGCTTACTAATAACAGGTAGGTCCATCTCCAGCCCAACAAGCTCTAGCAGCTTAAATCCATCCATGTCAGGCATGTGAACATCACTGATAACCACGTCAAACTTGTCCTTGTTTTCTCTCAACAGCTTGAGTGCCATAACAGCCTGATTAGTTGTAGTGACTGCAATATCCAACAAAAACAATAAACTTACATTTATCAAATCTTCAAAAACCAATTGAAACATACAACCTATAAATCAACCTAGGAAAAGATACAGAAATATCCCAGGCGTAACAGATCAGAAGGAATGAGATTTTGATGAGCTTAGAATGGACAACCAACTTGCTAGGGTCCAAAACAAGATTCAGACACTAGACAATTCCATCTGCAGAAATGGTACGTACCAATCTGATTTAAAAGAAGAAAAATTTCCAAGAATAGGCCCCATGTAAAATTCTAAATGCAACCCAATCATGGACATCATAGAACCTAAAAGAGTGTTCGAGTATGTAATGGTTCTCAATAGCTGAACTGAACGAGATCAAACCATTGGGGCATAGAGAATTTAAGAATTAAACTCAAACAACACAAAAGAAAATCAAACAATAGGATATTATATTAATAGTGTGTTGGAATAGGAGGGGAATCCCAAATTCCAAATTAAAGTTCGATATCAACCTTATTCTCCTGCATTCAATAAGGTCAACGGATCGAACAGATTTGACAACGCAAGCAACTGAGAAAAGATCTCACTATAACGACCGAGTAAAATTTAAAGCGAAGGAGCACAATCTTCACAAACAGAGCAGAATCCAGGAACCGGTAACATCAGATACCCAATCACAAGAAACGAAATGAAGGGCCAGAAACAGAGGAGGAGGCTATTACCATGATATTGGCATCGACGTAGCAAAGTCTCCAAAATCAAAAGGCAAGTGGGATCATCGTCAACAGCGAGCACACGCATTCCAGCCGGAAATTGATCATTCGGGTCGTCAACTCTCGGCTCAACCGTCATGGTTTCAACAGGGGAAGAGCTCCGGCGAGTTCGATTGCAGGGAACGAAGGATTCGGGCGGCGTTCGATGAGATTCGACAAGACCCAGAAGAAATTACGATGAAATAATGAGATTAGAACATGGGATTGGGGGAAGGGAATGAATAATGGAAATTAACGAAGCTCTGCACAGTTTTTGGCTCTCTGAAAGTATGAGAAGAGAGAGAAAGAGAGAAATTGAAATTGGAATCTGAAATTATCAACGGACAGGGACGAGAGAGACGTGCAGAAACAGAGTGAGAGCCTCTGTACACTTTCCTGAAAATGGAACCTCTCACTCTCACTCTGCTTTCAATGCGGATGCGAATTGCGAAAATGGAATTTCGTTTCGGCAATTTGGAATTCCGGCGCGTACCTTTTACGCGCTATTCCACTAGGGGTTGACCCATTAAAATATAAGGATTTTATATTTTTCTTTTCATTAAAACTATTCGTAAATTATTGTTCATCTTCACCCATCAAATTATAGTTCATCTTATTTTTACATTTCCTATTAATTTCTTAAAAAGAAATTTTCAAATATTATTTAAAAACTTGGCATAAATTTGGTTTTGTCATTCTCATTAAAAAAAAATTAAGACACCTAATCAATAATATTTTATTCTTGTAATATGAATATCCATGATCAATTAGTTATGGCATTATAAATTTTTCTTAAAGATTAGAGGTTTGAGTTACACCTTGTGTGAACCAAAGATCTTTTGGTGAGACATATGTCTTAATTAATTGAGTTCGATTTTGCAAAAAAGAATTTAAAAAAGTATAAATGTTCATATTAGGGTTTTTTTTTTTTTGAAATAATTTATAAAAACTAAAGTTGAAGAACAAAATAAAATTTGAAGTTTAGAGTTATAAAGTTTGAATTTTGCAACTACCTCAAAATTGTATAAAAATAAAAGAGCAATAAAACATGAGCCAAACAATCAGCCTACAAAATAGGCATCACATTCAATTCCTTTTAAAATTGTGGGAACAAAAACCGTTTTATTTGCAGATTCCAAACAAGGAATAAGGCATGAGATTCCCGAAGGCTAGGATCAGGTGCGGTCAACAGCACAGTAAAGCTGTCCTTGGGAGACACGTGTGAAGGTGCATTGCCAATCATGAAGATGCAACTCACTATAAAACAAAACCAGAATTAATTAAGTAATTAATCAAGAAAAAAAAATGAAAAACCCTAAAAAACTTAAGCTTTTAACAGCTTTATCTTTTATAAAGTGGGAAAAAGGGGTGCTTTTGAGATCAAAGTTTGAGTAATTTTCAAGGAGGGAGTGAGTCTAATGGTGTTGGAAAACCCAACTTAAGTGTGCATTTTGACTCTCTAAGACCAAGAAATCATGTCCGTTTGTGAGTTTAAGGCAAATCAAAACCTAACTATTTTTAAATTCAAAAGACAAATTAGTTTGACGGATTTTGATTGGCGTTTGAACGTGACCTTATTTAATTTTTTAAAAATGACGTGTTAGATCGAACTTTTACTTTGGCCAAAACCAAACCTATTTCCACGCTTTCGATGAAATAATATTTTAGAAACATGAATTTAGGATATTCTACCTCACAATCTATAGAAGAGTGTTGTTTCATATCGATTTGCTTTTTTTAGATGAATATCTATTAGATTGACAAAAAGTGATGATGTCATATTCAAGTTGTATACTTTACCATATAACTAAAAGATCATTTGTGTAGCTGGTAAGAATACATTAGAAAGATGAAATATGTGTCAACCTAAACATAGCTCAACTAGTTAAATCATAGATTCTCGATCAAAAAGTTAGAAATTCAAATCATCACCTCCAATGTTGTTAAACTCAGTATATGTATATATACACTTGAACTTTTAGATTTAATTGTGATTTAAATATAGTATCGCCAGATAATAAATTTGACAAAATAATACATATCAAATGAAAGAGTACAGCATGCCGTTATGAAAATACATATATAGTTAATTAAATAATCACTCTAGTCCCTATTATTTAAATTTAATTTTTCCAAACCGAGCATAACACTCAATTGGTTAAAGACATATTTATTTGACCTAAAGGTTATGAGTTTCAATTCTCCCATCCCTATATATTGTTGAACTATAAACAAATAAAAATAAATAAATAAATAAACAAACCTTAATTTTTCAATTTAAATAGGTTTAGAGAGTTGGTTTTGGAGATAAGGATGTGTTTGAAAAAACAAAAGGTGAGGTTAGGGGTGATTCATAAATGGATAAAACTCATCCTTTTTTGCACAAAATCAATAAAGCTCACCTTTTAAAAAAAAAAAAAAATCAAGTAGCTATATATTTTTTTGGGTAGAAATCATAATCTTTAAAACTCAATTTATTTCAAATTCCATCTCTTTTATCCAAAATTTTGATTTTTCTATTTTTTATGTGAGACATCACATATATTGAGTATCAACTCAACTCATTGTCTATTGATACAAAATCAAAAAATTTATTAACAAAAGAATGATTTAAGCAAATTAATATAAAAGTGCATAAAAGACCAAGTGGAAACCAAGTTCTTCAAAGGGACCCAAAAAAAAAAAAAAGGAATTCAACATATCATTGGAAGACTTGAATAATTTAAAAAAAAAAAAAGGAGAGAGAGAGAAAAAGGTTAGAGTTGAAATGAAAGATGCATATGCATTTGCATGGGTTGAATTTAAAAAAAAAAAAAAAAAAAAAAAAAAAAAAAAAAAAAAAAAAAAAAAAAAAAAAAGGAATTGAAAATGGGTTTCCAATCCAAAGGGCAACAAATGATGAAAGGGGTAAATGGGGAACTTTTTATTTGTGGTGGAAAATCCAAACACTTACACCCCAAAGCATGCTGAATTTGGATGCCCCATCTATAAACTTTACTTTTAAATCATTACTTGATGTGATTGGAATCTTTTCCTCTTAAATATCTCTCTATATCTAATCTCTAAAAAAGCCTTTTTCTTTTTTTCTTTTTTCTTTTTTTGAAAAAAATTTATACCGATTTTCATTTAAACTTTCAATTTTAACAAATCGTATCTTAGACTAATTGGATAAGTATTACAATTTTAATCTTTTATTTAATTTTTGCTAATTCACCTATTAATTTTAATAAAAAAACAATGCCAAAACTTTTATAAACTCGCTAATTTCAACAAAACAAGGCGTGAGTGCAAAATTAAGTTTCATTAATGAACAAATTAACCATAGAATGACTTTGTCAAAATTAACAAATTTCAACAAACAAAAAAACTATAATTTCATTTTTCTTTGTAATTCTATTCATTTTGTTTCTTATATATGTTTTATAATTCATTAAACACATATGATAAACCTTTTTTAACGATATTTCGAGAGAAAAAACTTATCAAATGGTAAAAATTTCAAACACTTTTCAAGTTTAGGGTTAAGATATTGCAACACTTACATTGATGAAATTTGAAAATATAAGGTAAAAATTGATACAACTTGACGAGTTTAGAAGTGAAAATTATTATTATTTTTTATTTATTTAATTTTTTTTTTTACTCTCTCTAAACTTGAGATTATTTAGTTGATGAAGCTTTTGGAATTTAAGAAGAAGACAAGAGTGTTGGGCTGATGGGTGGATGAGTTTGGTTTAATGGGATGATAGTGCCTAAAAGATTTTGTTAATAGATATTCATAGATATGGTGATGTTTTCATATATATTACTATGCCCTTTTTTTTGTGCTTTATTTGTTTGATATATATTAGTGGGTGTGAGGAGGATCTTTATATTGTATATATCATAGATTCTTATCATATCATAAAGTTTTTTTTCTTTTTTGTATTTTAACTTGTTTTTGTGGAGTTACAAGTTACTATATTTTCTTGTTTGATTCAAATGTTAGAGCTAATTCACATGTTTCAAGAAAGTTCATGATGGTGAATATAGTAATTAAAAAATGATTATTAGAGCTTTGTTTATTTTTTTTTAAATTATGTTTATTACATGATTTGTAATGTATACTTTTATTATCTATAGGATGAGAACTATATGTCTAGAGTATATATTCTAAAAGTGGATTTAATGACAAGATCGATATTTATATTTGATACGATCTCTATTCCCTCTCATATCTTGTGATTTGAATTTTATGAACATATCTCCAAATAATATATTTGTCCTTATCATATGAGGGTTACAAAAGTCTATGGTTTGACTCAATTTTATACCTCTTCTATTGTTGCAATGAATTAAGGTATAGAGGGAAAATTAACAAAAAAAAGTGATAATAATAATAAATAAATAATTATATAATTCATGCATGATTCAACATGTTATATAAATCTTATCTATTATTTTTTTTCAGTCAGTCGCAATATATATATATATATATATATATATATTCCTACAAAA
>JAOANK020000064.1:602647-616979 GCA_026257165.2 Telfairia occidentalis | reverse complement strand
GGAAATAATAAAGAGTTGGAGAGGACAATTATGGACCTGGGACGGAGTAGCGTAACGCGGAAACCAAACAGAGCTCTCAACTGTCCTGGAAGCTCAACCGAGGATCAGAATCAGACCAAAATCTTGATCGTCTTCATTCTCACGTTTTACTTCTTCTTTGTTTGATTCTAGTTTCCGATGAATTTGAACTAATTCATTTCCCCTCTTCCAATTTTCGTCTTTGTCGCATTGCCCTTCGAGTTCAGGGCCATTTCCAGATCCCACCAATGGAGCCCGACGTGAGCATTGAAACGAGCTCCATGATCAGAGTGGCGGTGTTGCCGATCGGCTCGGTCCCGCCGACTCTACTGCGGGACTATCTGTCGATGCTTCTGCGGCACCAATTAATTCCACTTTCGGCCATAAGCTCGTTCTATACGGAGCACCAGAAATCACCCTTTGCTCATCAGCCGTGGGACTCTGGTAGCCTCCGTTTCAAGTTCATACTTGGTGGAGATCCGCCTAGCCCTTGGGAAGACTTCCAATCCAACCGCAAGATTCTTGCTGTTATTGGTATCTGTCACTGTCCTTCTTCGCCCGATCTTGATTCTGCTATTGAGCACTTCAATGCGGCCTGTAAGGGTTACACTTCTGCGCTCGTCGAACGCTGTTTCGCGTTTTGCCCTGATGATTCTCAGGCAGGGAGTTGCTCTTTGTACTCTCTGTTTATTTTGATTTAACCATGCTCATCCCTGAAAGAAACCATAGCTATGATCCTTGTGAATGTGAAGTCGGTTACGGTCGGAAGAATTGGATAACTAGAATTTTACATGGTTAAAAGTTTTAAGAATCTGATTTTTTGGAATTTGTTGCAGCTGGAAGAAGGCAGCAAAAAAGGAGGTAATTTGAGGTTGTTTCCTCCAGCTGACCGGCAAACTCAAGAATTTCACTTGAACACAATGATGCAAGATATTGCAGCTTCTTTGTTGATGGAATTTGAGAAATGGGTCCTTCAGGCTGAGTCTGCTGGAACTATTTTGAAAACGCCTTTAGACTCTCAAGCAAGTCTCAGCTCAGAGGAGGTTTATTTTTAGGTGTCCTAATTAATTGATTTCTTTTTCTTATTATAATCGTTGCTGTAAAAGACTAAAAGTTAATTCTTTCTTATCTTCTAGTACTTGTGACTCTCATCGTCACTTTCAATGGAATTGCATCTACATGCGAAATGCTGCGACTTAATCATTTTTACCTGATGAAAATGCAGGTTATTAAGGCCAAAAAGAGAAGGCTTGGTCGTGCTCAGAAGACAATTGGTGACTATTGTCTGTTGGCAGGATCGCCAGTTGATGCGAATGCTCACTATTCTACTGCAATAGATCTTGCTAGGTTAACTGGAGATTATTTTTGGTATGCTGGGGCTTTGGAAGGAAGTGTCTGTGCATTACTGGTACCTACCTCTTTCTAGCATTTCTTTCATTTCCCCTCTTAAAGATGCAATAATATTTTCTTTAGCAAAATAATCTGCATCCAAGAGAGTGGATTTTTAGAGAACATATTCAAAGTACATAGAAATCTTATTTTGATGCAATTATTTAAATGATTTCTGGTTCTCTGTAGAGTTCAAATGGATATTTCCATCAAGCACAGTACTGCTGTAACTTAACTTCCAATTTTGAGGTGGTTTAGAAACTATCCTTTTTTTTGTCTGGTTGGGGGGGGGGGGGTACCTATGCCCATCTTTCTGATGATGCTATCATATAGATATTAACATTTCTCATTGAAACCACTTCATTGTTGAAGTAAAAACATTTCTATGGTATTAGTACTGCCAATTGACTGCATTGGAGGAAGATGGTAGGAGTATCCCATAAATGTTGTGATTAATCATAGACCTCCCCGTGTGTTTTACTTGCAGCAGGAATGGGAGAGATTAGTAATTGGGAAAGAGTTAGAATAAAGGAAGTTCGTTACGGCAGAGTGTTGACACTGGAATACTAACCTAAGTGGGAATATTGTTACTAATGATGAGAAATAGCATATAAGAGACGCAGCTTAGATTTGGTGATTTAAGAGAAGGAGAGCAAGGGAACACCTCCATCTACTGGACTTTGTTATTGAGTTAACAGAAGTTTCTTAGTATAATTCTTGTAACTAAACCTTTTATTTTTTTCATTCTTGTCGAGTAAAAATAAGCCTTATTGACATATGAGTCTTAAAAACATGTTGGTAGTGATGGGATACTTCTATACCTTTTGATTTGTATGTGTTTGACATTTTTTCCCCTAAATTTATTTCTTTATACCTGTGATTTCAGATTGATCGAATGGGTCAAAAGGATTCACTTCTGGAGGAAGAAGTCAGATACAGATACAACAGTGTTATTTTGCATTACAGGAAGTCATTTATACAAGATAACACCCAGAGGTAGTTGTTTGGACTTTTTATACAAAAATATATATATATATTGTGACAAATCATTTTAAGGAGTAAAGTCTAAAGTCTGGATATTGTTAAAAAATTTCTTGTCTCTCGTAATTTATCCATATAGTTTTTAAGCCATTATTTTAAAAATTAACGCAACCAGTTCGGAGGTAAGAAAAATTCTCTCATAGGTGATAAATTGTGGATTGTCATGGTAAAAATTATGTTCTTGATAGAACGGGTAACATGAAATTATAATTCTTTGGAAAAAAATTTGTTCGTCTTGTTCAAAATTCACTTTTTGCTACTCTGCTAACTTATAGAGCACTTTCATGTGCTGTTCATTTTACTAATCTCTGATATGTTGGTTCATATATTTTCCCCCCTGACGTTCTTTGGTTCATTTTTGCTCTTCACCAGGGTTTCACCCCTAAGTTTTGAACTTGAGGCTACTTTGAAGTTGGCTAGATTTCTTTGCAGGTATATTTTATAATTGTGTATTTGGATACTGAATATATTATGCAATATATAGGTGACCTTGTGGTTGATCCGAAGGAGACAAGATATCATGTTCTCTGATTCAAGTAGTGCATTGGTCATCAAATTAATCTCTTCCAGAAGATGCATCTCTCTATCTATTTTGGAAGTTAATTGTTCCCAAGAATGAAAATTAAGTGTTGTAAAAAAAATTTGTTTTTATGTTGTTTAATTTTTAGTTTTTTATTGAGTGATAACTATATTAATTCATATTTCTGACCTTTGGTTATGCAATAGATAACTATATCTACTTTTACGAGGGGTTTGATTTACAGGAGAGAGCTGGCTAGAGAGGTTGCAGAGTTATTAACCAGTGCAGCAGATGGTGCTAAATCTTTGATTGATGCCAGTGATAGATTAATATTATACGTTGAAATAGCTCGTTTATTTGGTTCTCTTGGTTACCAGCGGAAAGCTGCTTTCTTTTCAAGGCAGGTTGCTCAGTTATACTTGCAACAGGAAAATAGACATGCTGCTGTTAGTGCCTTGCAAGTCTTGGCCCTGACAACAAAAGCTTATCGAGTTCAAAGTAGATCGTCTGATACTGACCATTCTTTCTCCCATGTGAGTATTACAAGAGTTAGATGACAAAGATCTAGTGTGTAACTCCTTTGGCTTTTGTGTCTTGTGCCTTGTGTTTCAATTTTTTTACTGAAGCTTTCTTTCATATTTTAAAAGGAACAAAATAAAAAAGAGAAAAAGACTTGGTGCCCTGGTTGATACGTAATTTGTATGTATGGATATTTTTTCCTAATAATGTTATGCATTTGGTACAAACACAATCTGATTATTTGACTCGTGAAGCATATAAACTCTGCCTTTTGCTGTTTGTTTCTGGCCGCTGCCAACCCTGTTTCTTACTGCAACTGAATTGTTCTCTGCAATTTTCATTTCCAATTTGAAGCGCTACGATGATAACTCGGCTTTTTTAATTCTGCATGGATATGAGCATTCTGTTCTCTATCTCCAATTCTATTGTGATTCACTTGTTTAGGACTCATCTTATACTAAAAATATACTAGCAGGTCATGGTTAGTGCCCTATGGTTGAAGTCAAACTTCAGTTTTCATATCGGTCTGATCATTCATGCCGTTTTTTCCCTTTATTGTGTTTTTCAAATGTTTTGCTTGGAACCGATTAGTGTAACTGAAGTCTTCTTCTTTTCTATCCTTAAAGAAAAAGGTTGGCCTGAGTAATTCTGATTCTGGAAAAATGCACCATCAATCATTAGTATCTTTATTTGAATCTCAATGGAGTACTTTGCAAATGGTTGTATTAAGGGAGATTCTACTATCTGCTATCCGTGCTGGAGATCCTCTTGCTGCATGGAGTGCTGCAGCACGGCTACTTAGATCTTATTATCCTTTAATAACACCAGCAGGCCAAAATGGTCTGGCAAGTGCACTTTCAAATTCAGCAGAGAGATTACCATCTGGCGTTCGCTGTGCTGATTCTGCCTTACCTTTCATAAGGTAATTAGCCATTTTAATATTTATACCATAGGACCTCAATAACCTTCTAACCTGTTCTATCCTTTCCAAATTAACCATTTTAATATTCACACACAGTTTTATATGTAATTATCTTATGTTACGCTGTTTATAGGATTGGAACTTCAACCTACATATATAAGATAAGACCGTATCCGGCTTATTTGACACGTGCTTATGGAACCATAAATAGATTAGTTTTTCTTGATTTTCATTGGACTACCTGTGGCTGTTGTGAGTAATCTCATGTGAATAAATTTCAGTTTATTGTGAATTGATTAATGATTAACTGGTCTTTCTAGGTTGCATTCCTTTCCTCTCCATCCTTCCCAGTTGGACATTGTAAAGCGCAGTCCAGATAAGGAAGATTGGTGGGCAGGATCTGCCCCTTCTGGACCTTTCATTTATACTCCATTCAGCAAAGGAGATACATCAAATAGCAGCAAGCAGGAATTTATTTGGGTTGTTGGAGAACCAGTGCAGGTCCTGGTGGAATTAGCCAACCCGTGCGGCTTCGATTTAAGGGTTGACAGTATATACCTTTCTGTGCATTCGGGAAATTTTGATGCTTTTCCAGTTTCTGTGAATCTTCCTCCCAATTCGTCGAAGGTCGTTACTTTATCTGGAATTCCAACTTCAGTTGGGCCAGTAAGAATTCCTGGATGCATTGTACATTGCTTTGGTGCAATAACTGAACACCTTTTCAAGGATGTTGACAATCTACTCAATGGAGTAGCTCAAGGACTTGTACTTTCTGACCCTTTCCGGAGCTGTGGGTCCACGAAGTTGAGAAATGTATCAGTTCCAAATATATCGGTCATATCACCATTGCCATTGCTAGTTTCACACGTTGTTGGTGGTAATGGTGCCATTATTCTCTATGAAGGTGAAATTCGTGATATATGGATACATCTGGCTAATGCAGGTACTATCCCAGTTGAGCAGGCACACATATCATTATCTGGAAAACACCAAGATTCCGTTATCTCGATTGCTTTTGAAACTTTAAAATCTGCTCTTCCTTTGAAGCCTGGTGCTGAAGTGATTATACCTGTGACCTTAAAAGCTTGGCAGCTTGGGGTGGTTGACTCTGATACTGTTCCTGGCAAGGGTGCATCTGCAAGCATGTTAAGGCATTCCAAGGATGGCAGCAGCCCTACTTTCTTGATACATTATGCAGGTATTTACTTCTGATGTTTCTTTCTTTCCTCTATTGACGATAAGCAATGTTTCATGAAATTGTAGTGATTGGATATACCTTTTCGACTTGTACTTTGTCGAATGCGGTTATTCACGGTAGGACCATTTAAATTGCATTGCTCTGCATATTAAATTATCCATGGTTTATGCCCTTAATTTCTAGCTAATTTTTTTGGTTAAGTTCATGATCAAATTGAGTTGTATACATACCATGACACACACAAATATCAGTCCAAACATTATTGGTTTTTTTCCTGGTTTTTCTGTTGTGCGAGAATGAATCATCAAGACATTTAGCTCTGTTTATTGATCCATGTTCTGGAATAGTTTCAATTTGATGCAAGTATTCCCAATTGTAATTGTATTTATAATCATTATTTTGCTATCTAGGACCTATGACAAACGCTGGAGATCTTCTCCCTGATGGTTCTGCTATACCCCCTGGTCGTCGCCTGGTTATTCCACTACAAATTTGTGTTTTGCAGGGTTTGTCTTTTGTGAAAGCACGATTGCTTTCAATGGAAATTCCATCCCATGTGGGTGAAGACCTTCCTAAACCAGCCGAAATTGATAATAACTCTACAGAACAACCTATTGACACTCAAAGCCAGATTGACCGATTGGTGAAGATTGATCCTTTTCGGGGAAGTTGGGGTCTCCGGTTTCTTGAACTTGAGTTGTCTAATCCGACTGACGTAATGTTCGAAATTAGCGTTTCTGTCCAGGTAGAAAATTCATCCCATGGGACAAACGTTTCTGGTGATCATGACGTTACCGAATATAGTTATCATAAAACAAGAATAGACAGGGATTTCTCTGCAAGAGTGCTAATACCCTTAGAACACTTTAAATTGCCTGTTCTTGATGGTTCATTCTTTGGGAAAGATGTTCCAGCAGATGGAATGGCCAGTGTCAGAAATTTAAGCTTCTCAGATAAGAATACAAAAGCTGAACTAAATGCTTCGGTCAAGAATCTAATATCTAGAATAAAGGTCAAGTGGCAATCGGGGCGGAATAGCTTTGGGGAATTAAACATCAAGGATGCTATACTGGCAGCCTTGCAATCATCTGTGATGGATGTATTGTTGCCAGATCCATTGACTTTTGGCTTCAGGACGGTTAGCGATAGTTCGGAAAGTATAGAATCGAATCTTCGCGATGCATCTTCCAAGAGTTCTCTGGAAGCACATGAAATGACTCCTTTAGAAGTTATTGTTCGTAACAACACCAAGGAAATAATCAAAATGAGTCTTACTATAACATGCAGAGATGTAGCCGGTGAGAATTGTGCCGAGGTTGCGAAATCAACCGTCTTATGGAATGGTAAGTTGCTTATTGCTCATCCATCCTCTTCATTCTATAATCCTGAAAACAAAATGTCATCGCCATAAGCTTCTGCTGCAGGCTCCATTTTGTCTTAACAATGTAGAAATTTTTACTGTATGTCTCATCTTTCTTTTAAGGTTTAATATTTACTTTCTGGTATAGGTGTGTTAAGTGGTATCACCCTGGAAGTGCCTCCGCTTGAAGAAACTACACATTCTTTCTCGTTGTATTTTCTTATTCCCGGCGAATATACGCTGTCAGCTGCCGCAATAATCGATGATGCTACAGACATCCTCAGAGCTCGTGCAAGAACCAGTTCGCCCGATGAACCGATTTTCTGCTGTGGACCTCCATACCACATTCGCGTTAACGGGACTACATGAGTTTTCTCTTCCATCATATATCAATTGGTTAGCTCATTATAGCGCAACGGTTTTTCGAGGGGATTCATCTCTCAAAGTACAGGAGCCAATTTTTTAGTAAAATGAAAATTTCTTCTGTTTGTTACCTTGTGCCCTCCACACTCATTCTTCCATGGCCCCGTCCCTCTCCCCCTCCAAAATTAGAGAAAAAAAGAACCTGTCCAACCTTCTTGAGTTCATGGATAAGGCTGTGATTAATTATAATTGCATAGGAGTTTCACTTTTGTTTTGTTATTGAGAGGATCTCCAAAAAAAGAAACTATTGAGCTTTCATTCTGCTTTAATATTGTTCAACTTGACACTTGCTGCCTTCTTTTGTTGTACAAACTGATTCAGGTTGCTAATTTCATCATTTTAGCAGGCCTATGTAACCTGATGTGACAAAGTCTAACAATTGTATTGTCAATTCGAGCATAGCTCAGTAGATAAAGACATGTACTACTATCGCATAGGTCGATGGTTCGATCTCCCATCTCTACAAATATTGAACTAAAAAAAAAGGGTTAATGTTGGATGTTTCTCTTGACTTTGTAAAGGAACTCATTATTAATAACTCAACTATCAAAATTTAATTAGTTTTGGCTTTTATCCACTTTTGTTAGAGGTGAAAAAAAAAAGTTATATCAGTGAAATTTGAATCGG
Source organism: Telfairia occidentalis (assembly GCA_026257165.2). Lineage (NCBI taxonomy): Eukaryota > Viridiplantae > Streptophyta > Magnoliopsida > Cucurbitales > Cucurbitaceae > Telfairia > Telfairia occidentalis. The sequence continues at coordinate 608,962 of JAOANK020000064.1, read as the reverse complement.
ATATTATCCTCTCTACTTGCTGTGTACATCTATCACATTATTTTTTGAAGTTACTTTTTAAAAACATTTTATCAAATAAAATGGAATATTCTTCTCATTTTTAGTTAACTTTTTGTGTATTAGGACATTTTATCATCAAGAAAGTATGTACTTTTCTGATAGGGAAAGCCTCAAAACCTTTTAACTCCAAAAGATGCTGATTCCTATGGACATCATTATTTAGAGTGAATCCTTATGTTCTTGCAATTTGCGTTTCTTTGGATTTCTCCACTTCCAATTCTTCTTACTGTTCATTACTTTAAAAGATGCATCCTCATTGTTTCTTTTTTAAAGATCATAATAGTTTTGGTAAAAAGAGTTTCAAGTTAGTTAAGCAAGTGGATTAGCCAAAACTTTTTAATCTTTCATACTCAACCATCCAAAAGTTAGAAAATGAAAAATTTTGTTTACATAACAAAGCCTCAAGATCGATGGAAACATTAGAAAGTATCATAATATCGTCAAAGATCAAATTTATCTCGAATGGGTAGTCTACCACGTCGTTCGATAAATTTATCACTATTAGAGAGTAGGTGAAGACCACTATCCTCCCTAAACTCAACTCAAAATACACTAAAAAAATTTTAAGTGTCGGGACTTCTGCATAAAAGACACTAAAATTGAATTTGGTACGACTTTGAAATAATAAAAAGTGTTTTTAACCGATTAAAAACATTTTCCAATATTATCACAATCTTTAATTATTTAGTGAAAATTAATTTTGAAAATCCTAAAAATACTTAAAAGCACTTTTGAAATACTTTTAAAAGAAGAAAAGTGCTTCATGTAAATGCGCTTGATATATATATTGTAATAATCCCTATTTGACCACAGTTGGTAAAGGCTAATAATGCAGAAAGTGCAAATAAATTAACTGTAAAGGGAAATGATGATGATTGATGGGCTTGGTCTTATTGGGCCAAACACGCAAACAAGAGCCTTTTTTCTCATCCAAAAAGATTCCCATTATTTGATTATTTCCATTTGCATCAATTGTTGAGGAAACTCGAGCGCATTATTTCGTTCGTGTGGAAAAATCGAAATTCCCCGCGAAAAATCATCAGATTCCATTGATATTTTAGGTCTATGGCTCTGGAAATCTGCTGCCAGGTACGCCAGATGCTCCAAATATTCTTGTAAAAAGCTTTGACATTCTTTTACTTTTCGGAAGTGGGCGAATTGAGTGATGAAGAATGCAAGCATTTCTTCATAATTATCCAAAAGCTGTAAAAAAGAACTTTATCGATCAATAATTGACCTCTTGATTTGTCACATTTCATCTCCTCTGATCTTCCTCCTTTCGCCATTATAGTCTTCTTTTTTGTTTAATTCTCGATCGTCACTGTTCATTGGCCGATTGTACTTGAGAGCCATGTCGGTGGATCGAAGTTTTCTTTTGGGCCCCTTTTTTTGGGGGGAAAGCAATCAACAGAGATGAGAAGGAATTTCGGATTAGGTCCTTAAATTGCGACATCTGAATACGATTCGCTGTTATTCCGACCAATAATTTAATTTGGTCGATTGTTTTTCCTCTCTTTGGGTGCACCAATTTTGATGTAAAACCTCCCTTAATGTAGACAGCATCTGGCTCTGATAAGGAAGTACCTAGGGTTTATCATTCCTTTTTTTCTTTTTCTTTTTTTTCCCTAATTCCTTAAGCCTTTTTTGTCTCCTTTTATTCTTCTCTACCTAATATTGTATTTTTGGCTTGAAGTGAAGTGGCTGTTTCTTGAAAACAAAGAAGAGGGTGAGTTATGGCTGGTGGTGGGGCAATTGCAGTAGTAGGTAGTTGGAAAACTTTGGGACATAGTCGCTCTCTGATTACAGAGTCAGGAATGGAAAGAAAGGAAACAATTCACTGTATTGAAAATGAAATTGGAATGAAATTCTGGGCAAATGTAAGGCCTCAAACATATCTGTGACAATGATTGTAGCCACCCACTTTATTATAACCTAAAATACTTTGTTTTCTAAGTATGTCCAAATACATTGTTCTATGTATCCCATCTCTCCAATTTTACAAGTTATTTGAAGAAACATTTCAAATAGACTATGGATGATGGATTTTTTTTTTTTTTTTTTTTTTGGAACAAATGGAGTGAGATATGAGCTTTAAACAAGTTTATTTATTAGCTTTTAGCATAAACAATTATTTTCCCCTGTTTTAGAACATCCATTGGTTACTCTATTTTGAAAGTGTGGTCCTTATCCTCTTTTGATATTTGGTTTCTTACAGTACATGCACACGGCTTCTCTGTATAATGATGTGAAGTCCTTTCACAATCAGCACTTTTTTTTTAACCTCATCAAGATTTAATGGTCAATTCAATTCAATTCTCCTTTTCTTTTGTTGTTGAGACTTGAGGAACAATGAATATAAATATATGGGTGTGTTCTTTTTTCTGCTGCTCTTTGGTTACATTACATCACTCCATCTCCTAGAATTCCTTTATTCATCTCACCATGTTGACAAGCCCCAAAACATTTATACATTGAATCTTTGCAAAGTTATAAAAACATTTAGACCAATATTCCCTGATTGCTTTAAATTATCAAAAAGTTCTGTCCCGTAATGAATTTAGTGTATGGCCTTAGTCCTTAGAGGCTGCTACCCAAGGCCCTTCTTAGTTCTTTTTCCATGTGTAGAGCAATCCATGTCAAGCAAAGGGGAAATATGCTTCTTCTTTTAGTGTTTGTCACTATAAAATTCTTAATTTCAAATGTTAAGATGGACCCACCCACCAATAATAAGGGGAATTTTTTATTTTTATTATTTTTTTTTTTTTGAGGGGGTGGGGGAGGAGCAGAATGGTTTGACACCGCATAAGAATAGCAATGAAAACACAACATCAAGGCCATGTTTGTTCATAGCATACGTCCTTTATTGCCCTTTTTCCTCATCTATCTTATCACCTACATTAAATGGTGGGGCAGCTCGAAAGAATTGACTACTTTTTACCCATTTTAGCCCTTTTTTCCTCTATTCTTTTAACAGTTGGATGTGCTGCTGAGGGTTTTTGCCCAGCATTTTTTTAGCGAAATCCAAATAAGGTCGTGTTTTGTTTGTAATCTTGATTTCTCCATTTCAAATTAGATGTTTGTCTCTGTCTTTCTCACTATCCAAAGGCCTACAGTTTAATTCTGCTGGCTGAAGAACTTTTGTCATTGGTAATTGTTCAAGAAAAAATTATTTGCATATATATATATATATTTTTTTTTGCACGGGGCTTCATCTTCTGTTGAAAATTTGATGTCTTATATGACATTAGTTTTTGTCTTTAAATGCTACAAATTAATTTTGTAACATTTTATTGTAGAAAAATGATCAACATCATACTTCCTAGTTTTTACCATTTAACTACCAAATGCAAAACAAGAGTAATGTCAAACCAAGCATAGCTCAATTGGTTAAAGACATATCTCTCTGACCAATATGTCATGGGTTCGAATCTCCCTACTCCCAGATGTTGTTGAACTAAAAAACTACCAATTGTAAAACAAGACTAATGTCAAATCGAACATAGTTCAATTGATTAAAAACATATCTCTTTGACCAAGATGTTAGATGAGTTCGAATCTCCTTACTCCCACTTGTTGTTGAACTAAAAAACTACCAAATGTAAAACAAGAGTAGCCAAGAATGCTTATAATAGCCAATAATTATTTGCCGCGTGGATCAAACGTTAGTCTCTCTTTATTTATTTTCTTTTTCCAGCCCCTCTTTTGAGTTAGCACACTTGTCTGCTAACTTCCAAAGTAGTAAAAAAAAAAGTAGCTCATCTTTAATGAGAGCCTAGAGGCTAAATATCTAATAATTTGACTAGTAATAGATGAAACTACTGTTGAAGTTCCTGAAGGACATGATTTTTGCTCTCCTAAGTTTGAATATTTTTGTTTTTAATATGTGGAGGAGGGGGGTGTGGAATCAGTGGGTTGTGTGGTCCATGCAAAATGGTGCTTTTGTGCAAGTGATATAGTGGTCCATGGAGCAAAAGCCTAATTTGGAGCGCAAAGGAACATTTGTGTGGAAGACATGGGATGGATGTGGGCTATAAAGACAAACTCATCAAAGAAAAAAAAAAAAAAAAACCCAAAACAGAACAGTACAGTACATGCAGAAAACCAATTGATATGACTTCCTTTACTCTCCCATCTTGTCAATCTTTTTAACCCCTCTCTTTCTCTTTCTTTCTCTATTCCCACCATCTCACCACCATCATCATCTTGTCATTTACGTTTCACCCATCTAATCACAGCACACATACAGACACAGCCTTCTAATGTTGTACTCTACTGCCCCCTTTCTCCTTTGGATCTGTAGGAGGGAGAGAGAGAGAGGGGTGGCCTTTTGATTTGAATTTCTAATCCATTTTTGAGACAAGTGCCCTCAAAAGCATATTTAAACAGTTCCACACCGAAAAAGGGGACTGTCTTCCTTTCTATGCATAAAACGTTATGTCAAATTTGGATAAGGGCCATGGCTTTGTCTCTGTGGGGTTACTGGTACTGCTCTACACCATTTTCACGCGCAACCAACTAGTGATTTTGATTGTGCCATCCCCTTTTGTCTGTCTCGTCAAACCGTCGATCTAAGTTTAGTTTAACTGGTCAAGGATTAGTAACTTTCTATCGTTTTGAAAACATCGATTCTCCTTCGAACTTATTGGATAGAAATTGAACAAAGATTGGCCTAATTTTGGATTTAGATTGTTGTTGTTAGTGAGAGCTGAAGAAAGTGAGTTGCTTTGGCTTTGGTCAAAGTTGAAAAGAAAAAATTTTTGTCAATAATGCAAAGTTGACGAGATAGGAATTCCAAGAAGGCATCAGTGAGAGCCTTCTACTTCATCTACTTCCTTTCTTACCTTGGAAACCTTTTTTTGAAAAGGTCTCTTCCAAAAAGAATGGTACCCCACTCCTTCTCCTAACCAAATTATGACAGATAGGAAAACCACATCTCTACGTTCCTTCTTCTTTCATATTTTATCCCATGCTTGTGACTCTAATTAACTAAGCATATTTTTCTTTTCCCCTTTCCTTTATTTCAAGTCGTTAAATTCTCTTACAATTTTGGGTCACTTCTATCATTGAAATGATATTTGATTGAAGTATCGAACCTGCCTACTTAAAGAGACGTGTTTGATTATCGTTGATGAATTAACTGTCATCATTTTATTTTACCTGTAGAGTATTTGAAGTCACGAACCAAAGGACACGAATATAATACCATTAAGAATGGGGTAAGCAATAAAGACAATTCAATCATATCGCACCCACTTCCGTCGAATTATAGTTGAAGTCGTAAAAAAAATGTACATCTCAACAAAATTCATATCATGTGCCATACGAAAATGATTTGTTTTTTTCCCCTTTTGTACAAGTGGGTTGACGTGGATAGAGATATGCTTTCGGTAGAGGGTGCCTCCATATTCATAAATCAAACCAAAAAAGTTGTCCACTTAGAGATAACACCTTCTAACCTCGCTTGTTTTACATATTCGCATGCATTTTGAATAGTCGTCTCAATAAATGCATCAGGTCATCTCATTACATCAAAAGAACACCATCGATTTGGATTTGGACGAATCTCATAGAATACGTTTTAATTCAAAATTGTAGATGGAGGTTAAGAGAGGTGGGTGATGGGAGACCACAATTGAATAACCCCTCAAATCCCACATGAGTTTTGTAGATTAGGGGAATAGAATGGTCGAAAGAATGAAAAAGTATATAAAAAGGAACAATTAATATAGAAAAATGGGGCAGTTTTTTTTTTTTTTGGTAGCTCGTGTGAAACGTGTGGGGCCAACAGTAGCGTGGAAGGGACGATGGTTGGCGGAGCGTGATTGGTGGACGGTGACACACAGAAGAGAGAGAAACTCTATTCTCACAGTCACAGACAACTTCACTTCACGCACCCTTTCAGTTTTTTTTACCAATGCCCCAAAAAACACCAAAAGAGTGGCGGATGCCCTACGAAACTCCTTCTCTCCATCTCTTTTTTTCTTTTCTTTTTTTTTCTTTTTTGTGTTCTGTTTTCATACGTCATTCTCTTTTTTTTTTTTTTTTTAATTACAATTTTAGAGGCTTCTTTTGTTGGATATTTATTCAGTTTTCGTTTCTTCATTTTCAATGTATTTTAATTTAGTTTCTGTACTTTACATCATATAATAGTTGGACTTGGAATCATTGTTATCAGTTTTTTTTTTTTTTTTTTTGCTAAATATATGTTCTAGTCCCTTATATTTAGGTTTTTTTTACAACTCAATTCTTTATATT
>JAOANK020000064.1:577363-598308 GCA_026257165.2 Telfairia occidentalis | reverse complement strand
CTGACCAAAAAATTATGAGTTCAAATCTCTCCACCCACATGTTGAACTAAAAAAAAAATGGTGAAAATGGCTCTAACTTTGGAGTTAGTTCGAAGTTAAAATTAGTTAACATGATTAAAAAAATTATGTTTTTTTTCTCTCTAACTTTCCCTCTCTCTCCTATTGCCTTGGAAACAGACCTACCTTTGTCCAATTGGAAAATGTTACAGGAGATCAAAATGAATATTTTTTTGACATGCCCACTAATTTGAACCTCAAACTAAATGAATGGGATGGACTATTTTTAAGATTTACTAAAAAAATACGGCAACTAATTGAAAACATTTTGAGAGTAAGAAATTAAAATAGAACATTATCAAAGTACTATTTTTAACCTTAATTTATTTTGTACTGTGAAAATTAAATATTTAAGGGAAGTGAGGGGTAGTAGAGTAGGGGACCATTGTTTTCCTGGACAGTTAACCATTAAAACCAAACAGTACAATTTTTTTATTTTTTTGTTAATTTTTATGTTGAATGGGCCCCACCCTCTTTGTGCCTCCAATCTCCACGCATGGGCCCCGCGCAGGCGGGTGGGGACCACCCCACGGTTCGCATTCATTTCAGCCGGCGGCTGTCAGATTGATCAAGGAATTCCCCTCGTGGTCCCCAGTTCTCCTTCCTCCACGTGTCCGCATCTCATTCGCTTATCTCAAGCGTGCTTGCCTCGGGGTCCCCACAAGTGGTCCAAGCGACCACAGCCCGACGCGTGTCGACGGGTCGTTGTCCCGCGAGTGGCGGAGAGAGAACCGACGTAATCAATGGTCCCCCCTACAAGTCTCTTCCTTTTTTTTTTTGGCCCTCCTTTGCCACCGGCTCGGCCGGTCACTTTTATTGAACGCTCAACCGGCCTTTCCCCAGGCTCATTCGGTGGCAGGTGGGAACCGAGGGATAGGGTAAGAATTAAAAATTAGGTCAATGAATTTTATTTTATATTTAATTATTTTGTTTGGTTTGGTTGGGACTGGGCTGGGTCGCTCACGCCAGAATGGATGACGTGGAGACCACGCTCCAAGACTTGGGGGGGACATTAACGAACTTCCACTACCCTCTTCTAGATTACTGTCTACTTTTATTATGGAATGGGAACTACTTTTAGTTAATCCCTTTATTTTTATTTTATTTTATTTTAATAATATTTATCTTTCTGTTTATTTTAAGCCATGCTTTTCATTACAATTGCTTTTTAACCTCCACCACGTGTTAGCATCATTTCCTTCATTACCCACATAATTAATTTGTAATTACTCCTCCTTAAGGTTATGATACTATTATCTTCCCATATTCTTTTTTTTTTTTAAGTAATTATAAAAATTGGATTATACTGTTCATTTGGTTTTGTTCATTGAACTCTCGCATGTGACGCTGTTGAGAAATTGTGAGGGGGTGTGGGGAAATAACAAGTGACCATTTTGTGTGAGAGAAATAATAGAAGATACGATCTAAATGGATGTTTTTCTTCAAATGTTAACACCGGACACCCATAATAAATTGAGAGTTCCACTAATGAAATTTTTGATTGAATTCACGACATGTATAGTTTTTTTAATATGGAGTTCAAAAATGTCTAAAAAACATAAAATATATTTTGGGAACTTTTGAGCTGATCATGAAGGTGACTCCTAAAGGGACATCCTAATATGTTTTGTATCAAATACAATATAAAAAACAAATAAATTATTTATGAGATGTATTTATAATCAAAGTGACCTATTACCTATAGAACCTCTACAAATATAGCCATATCTTTTTAAATCAGAACATTTATTTTCATAATCATGAAACTTTTTTTTTTGTTTAAAAAAGAAATAACTCTATAGGATTTGATTGGTGTGTCAAGTTAATTGGTAGATTAATTATTTTATAGCCAAATTGAGCATAGCTCAAATGTAAAAAAATATATTTTTCTAACTAAGAATTAATGAGTTTGAATTTCTCACTCTCACGGTAGTTGAACTAATAAAAAAAAGAGTAATATTTTTTAATAAAAATTAATAAGTTTAGTACCAAAATAAAAAAATTATGAATAAGAGCCGTTTCATCCATTTTGAATAATAAAACAAAAAAAAAAAAAGCCAAGATTCCAATGTACTTAAAATAATTAATTAATCCGTAGGTGGCTGTTGGGTATCTTCAAAACACGTAGCACACGCGATTATTTTACAACTATTAAACCCACCCCCAAAATCTCTCTATTTTTCAACCACTTTTTTTCATCTTTTTTTTTTGGCAGCACATAGAATTTTTTTAAAAAATAATTAAATTAAAATATTATTTTGAGCAACGACCAGATGTTGCAGTGCGAAGCCGGAGGGGGATATTATTTGATTTATTAATTAATTTTACGAACAAAAAAATATATTAAATACAGTGACCGAAAGGAACAGTATATCACGCGCTTTTCTCCGTAGCCGTTCGGTTTTCTTCTCCGGACACAGATAAATTAACGATACAACCTTCTGTTTGTACGGCGGAACACTACGATACATACCACGCGCACCCCCACGCGCCAGTCTGCTCCACCCCACGCGCTCGTGATCTCCGTTTTCTGCAATGTTGACGATTTTCTGCCGTCCGATTCCCCTTCATGAACCCATGATTCTTATTGGTCCACGTCAACATATTTTTTTGTCTAAATTATTTGATTTTGTAGAATTAATTATCTATTTTCGTTGATCATTTGTTGGTATTTTCAAGTCAATGGTTTGCGAGTTGTGATAATATAGAGCTGTATTGAAAGGGCCAAAATTTTAGGTTCTAATTTTGTATATTTATAAAAGATATATAGACTTTATAGCGCCATTCATTTTTCTGGTTTGGTTTTTAGTCTCCATTATCTTAATATCATATATTCAATTTTTCTATAGAAATTATTTAACTGGGAGAAGAGTCGAACTTCTTACCTTTAAAAATGTTGTTTATACTCAAAGTTAACTATATTCAAGCTCGCAAAGTGATATTAAACAAACTTGTTTTGAGTTCTAACAACATGTGAGATGAGAAGATTTAAATTTATGATATTTTGGTTAATAAAAAATATTTTAACCAATTGAGTTATATTTAAGTTGGCAGATGACAAAGTTGATGATGAAAGCTTATTATAAGAGGAATAATTATTGAGAGTATATTTCAATTTGCTAATGAGAAAAAAAAAAAGAGGAAGAAAAATTCTATATGTTCTCTCTCTAGAAAACCTCCCTTGCATTTTCTCTGTCTAAAACACAGTGACCTATAATGTTTATAGTAGAAGACTAGACGTAGAACCTTATATCATCGTCTCTCTCTCTCTCTCCTATTCAATCTTTCTGTTCCAATCACCATTGGAAAACATACGTACAGAACTTTCCTCTCTTTCTCTTTCCATTATTTGTTATTACTGCAACAAAAGAACTGTAAATCTTCTCAGTCTCTCTCCCACTTTATTTCCCACAGGTTTTTTGGTTTCTCGAATTTGATGACCCTTTTGGTTACAAGATCGACCGCCATGGCTACATAATTTCAGAACTGACCCATTCGCAAAGCGTCCTTCGTTGTCTCTGTGGGCTTAGCTTCCATGGCGTACCATCACAACCACCTCTCTCAGGACCTCCCTCTCCACTTTTCTGACCAGCAACAGCAGCCGCAGAATCAGCCTCCTTCTGATACCTCTCTTCGTACCATTTTACCGGACCAGCTCGCCGGCCACTCCTCGCCGGACCCTAAATCCCACCACCACCATCACCACCACCACCACCCTCTGCAGACGGCGCCGAATTGGCTCAACAACGCACTTCTCCGCAACCAAAACCCCCATTCTCACTACTCGACCGACACCGCCACCACCGCCGCCGTGAATACCAATTTCCTCAACCTTCACACCACTGCATCCGATTCCACCGTCTCGCACTCCTCCAACCAATGGCTCTCCCGCCCGATCCTCCACCGCAACCAAAGCGATGTCATCGACGACGTCACCGCCGCCGGCGACGCCATGATCGGTGCCGCAACCGCCGCGCTCTCGCACGATTCCGCCGACCTGAAAAACGACGCCAATAGCGGCGACGGACTGAACAAGAGCGAGGGCATGGTGATGGAACATGGCGCCGGCGGCGGAGAGGGGGTTTTGAATTGGCAACATGCGCGATACAAAGCCGAGATTCTATCTCATCCGCTTTACGAGCAGCTTCTCTCCGCCCATGTCGCTTGTCTTCGAATCGCAACGCCCGTCGACCAATTGCCCAGAATCGACGCCCAGCTCGCACAGTCTCAGAATGTCGTCGCTAAGTACTCGGCCTTGGGCCACACGGCTCCTCCCATGGTTGGAGATGACAGAGAACTCGATCAGTTTATGGTATATTTCCTCAATAATCCTTCTGATTTCTTGCTTCTTCTTTTCCCCCTCTCTTTACTGTATTCACAAATTTCCTCGTATTGGGATTGCTATTTAGGGAGCTGACTTGAACTTGAACTTGAACTTGAACTGAACTGAATTGAATTGAAACTTTCATTTCTATTATCCAGAAATTGTTCCAACTTTCTGGCTTGCTTCAATAAATTGGAAAAAATGAAGTGTCATATATAGAGGAAACTGGATGAACTGCTGTGTGATTCTAGGTAATTAATTTGAGTTGAAAATGATAATGGGTAAATTCTTTGGTCGTTAAATAAGTGGCTTATCATTTCACTTATGATACGCATTTTAAGTTTTTGCTTGCAAGTTGGAGTACTGCCATAATTAGTAAGGCAGATATGGTAATAAATAACCAAAATCCCCATTTAATTGTGCCACCAGGCTTTTTACTACGTATGGACAAATTTTTAAGACAGTAACAAGAAATTATTTAATGTCGGTTGTCACTTTTGTCAAATTTTTTTCAGTCGTACTCTCTGCTGCGGCCTGGGTAGAGAAAAGGCTGCCCTGTCTGGTTTATGGATTCTCGTGGAATGAAACAGTCGGCATAAATTTTTCGAACAATCTGTTCATCTCATCACTGATATTAATTGATTAACATTTATTTAGACATTTAAATGAGTATCTGATGATCAGAAGTACTGCGAATTGGGACAAAGGGTACTGTAGATGTCATACTAGAGATTAAATGGCTCTTACTGAAAAAATTTTAAGACTACATTTGTGATGGTTTGTTTCTGTAGTAGTTTTCAACCATATCAACCCCATTCATTCATGTAGTTAAAAATGATTTTAAAAATTCTCAAAGCACTTATAACAACTTTGAAGTCCTTTAGAAGTAGCTTTTAACTAACGATTCTCTTGAGAGTACTTCACTTAAAAGTACAACTTTTCATCCAACACTCACTTTAATGATTTGGAAATATCAACTAGAATGTATTGTGGCATTCTGATCAGTGTTTGTTCATCTATGAGACCCCCTGCAGGCTTTCTTTTGATGATGTCCCATATGACATTGATTTTGATAGTTTCTTTATTAAATTCCCAGTTGAAATGTGTCTTCAAAACTCTGCCATCTGTCTCTTCAAAAGTTTTTTCTCTCGATGGCCCCAACAAAAAACTTAATTCTTTCTATGCTCGTTTTTCAGACGCATTATGTTCTTCTGCTTTGTTCGTTCAAAGAACAACTCCAACAACATGTCCGGGTTCATGCAATGGAAGCAGTAATGGCTTGCTGGGACATTGAGCAATCACTACAAAGCTTAACAGGTACTAATTGTGTTCTGTTTGTATGTGTTCTTCAATGAAACTTTGAATCTGGCTGTTCCGTGAGCCAAAAAAACCACCGGTTCCGCTTGGAGAGCCGAGAATGCTCGACTTATCAATTTATCTGGCCCTGTTCAAAGTCATCAGCTGATTGTTCTAACTTTGCTGAATGAGTGCATTTTCCTTACTTGTAGAGTAGCAAGTGATCATATTGACAACAAATTAGTTGTATTCTTTTTGCTATATCAGGAGTTTCCCCCGGTGAAGGTACGGGAGCAACGATGTCGGACGACGACGACGACCAGGTCGATAGCGACGTGAATTTATATGATGGGAGTTTAGAGGGACCAGACACCATGGGATTTGGCCCTCTTATTCCCACAGAGAGTGAGAGGTCCTTGATGGAGAGGGTCAGGCAAGAACTGAAGCATGAACTAAAAGCGGTAATGGATGTAAAACAAAAAATTAATGTTGTGTTTTTATTAATCTCTTTCTGTTACTGAAGCTTTGTTGTGGACAGGGTTACAAGGAGAAAATTGTGGATATTAGAGAAGAAATTCTCAGAAAGAGAAGAGCTGGAAAACTCCCTGGTGACACCACCTCTGTCCTAAAACAATGGTGGCAATCACATTCAAAATGGCCTTATCCTACAGTAAGTTGGGGGTTTGGGCCTACTGCTTTTATTTTTATTTGTAGGCAATCTCAATTAATCACTTTTTGATATCTCTACAGCCATAAATAAGCTAAAGCAGGAGTAGGAAAAGAAAAAACAGAAGGGATATATGCACATAAATTCTAGCTTTTTTTCTTTTGAGTTCAACCTGTGGGGGGTGGGGATTCGATCCCACGACCATTTAGTCAAAGAGATTATGCCTTAATCAATTGACCTATGTTCCGTTGTGCCACATAAATTCTAACATTATATTTTTTTTATTTTAAAACATAAATCCTTGTGTTTAATAATAAAATTACCTATGTTACCCCTAGAGTTAACTTTCCCATTAATTAATGGAAAAGTTAAGTTAGGGATAGATATTTTGCATAGATGGGCAACTTTTACCATTCGCTCTTTACTTTTTACTGTGCCACATCATATTTTTATTAATACTTATAGAAAAAGCTCACTCGTGTGCAAGAGATGTTTGGTTTCAAGACAACTTTTGCAATTTACCATGAATACTAGGAGTTGACTTGATGTGCTTTTTGACCATCTTCAAAGGCGTGTGTTTGGATCATCAAGAATTGACTGTTTATTATTATTATTATTATTTATTTTTTTTACTTAATCAGGAGGAAGACAAGGCAAGATTGGTGCAAGAAACTGGTCTGCAACTGAAACAGATAAATAATTGGTTCATTAACCAGAGGAAGCGAAACTGGCACAGCAATCCTTCAAGTTCTACAAACTTGAAAAGCAAACGCAAAAGGTATATATATATTCCTTAAAAAACATGTAAAAAAACATGTCTGTTTCTGCTTCTGTGCTGATTTTTTTTTTTACAACTGATCCTATGAACTTGCACCAACCTTAATTTGAAAGAAGTAATGCAGGTGAAAACAGCAGCGACCGTTTCAAATGATGGCTCGGTTCAACAGCCAATCCCTGTTCAACACTTTGCTGCAGCATATAAACCCCATACTAATTATTTAGAAGCATTGGAGGTATTCATTTTAAGCTTTCAAAACGAACATAGTTATTGCTTTGACCGAAGAAATTTAGGGAAGGAGACGGGGACGAGGATGGGGACGGAGAAATATGCTGTGTGGCGGGCAAGCGTAAGGATCGAAAAAGTGCTCGAATTTTTTCGGGGTTTTACTTGAAAAAGGTACGAGAAGATCGATGATCAAGGATTTCATGTGATATGATTAGAAGTTGATATATATGTTTAGGAGTATATTAGTTCAAATGAATTGGATACTCCACATGAATTGGAGTTGTGATTTTTGTTTTCCTTCTTATATATATGTGAATAAGAAAGGTGAGGGGTTATATGGGTGTACAGTTTTAATAATCTGTGCATTGTTCCTTACAGTATAATTACATGTGATTATAATTTATAGCTCCTTTATTAATATTACATAGTGGAGAATTACATATATTGATAAGCTATAGCGAAATCCACTTTTAATTTCTTGAGTTGAGTTTGTGGATGCTGTTAAAATTAGGGGATACTTACAATTTCTACATTTTTGTAGTGCATGAAGTTTAAAAATGGTATAAAAAATGGTTTTAAACACGTTTGGAGTTAATTAGTAAAATCTACCCATCACATTCTTATATTATGTTATAGGTTTACAACTATATTTGCATGGTACGTCTAACAAAAACTTGCAATTGTAAAATTAAAGGTTTAAATCCTATTTTGGTCCATAAACTTTCAAGCTTGTTATATTTTGATTCCTAAACTTTCAAAATATTTGTTTTTGGTCCTTGAAGTTTTAAAATATAATCATTTGAGTTCTTGCTATATAATTTTTGTATTTAATATTTATTTGCTATATCATGCTTACATATATATATTTTTAAAATATGTCCTTAGTTTGTTAAAAAAAAAACCAAAATAGTTATTTTTTTTAAGTTTTATGGACTAAAATATAATAAATTTAAAAGTTTAAGGACTAAAATAAGATTTAAATCCGATATAAAGGCAGTAAGGAAGTTGAGTAAGATAAGTTTGAAAGTAATTTTGGCATGTCCAAAATCACTTTTGTCGTGCATAAAATTTAGGTCAATCACCTAAATTTATCATGATAAAAATGATTTTGAGCATACCAAAATCACTTTCAAACATACCGTGTTAGTCAAACAGCCTACTACAGTAAGTCAAGAAACAACTATTATTAAGTCGAACAACTCACAATTGCAAAAAAGTTAAGATGGATAGTAAGTTGAGTAAGACAATCATTCTTAGGTCGAACAAGCCTTTTGTTATATTTCTAGATTCATTTATGGTCTTCTATAACTATAAAGTATTAAAAAATAGTTGTCTAAAAAAAAAGTATTTAAAAACAGTTGTATATATTTGCATTATGGGTTCGAAATAATGAACTTTTGCATTACAATAGTACGATATTATTGCGTCCTCGGTTTAATTTGTTTTCATTGTTTACTTCTAGTTTTTGTAGTTGAAAAAGTGACGAATAAAATTTGTAATTAAAAAATAAAAAAGTCTACACTAACAGTGATTAATTTAATAACCCGTAATAAAATTTATTAACGTTTTTGAAATCTAATAATCAATTTAAGAGGTTTCAGTAGTTTAGTTCCAGTTGACGACGGCGATCAATCGTCGAACCATTTTTTTTTAGAAAGAAAGAATAAATAGGGAAATTTATATTTTTATACATTTATCTCGTTGAACATCATGTCAAATTACAGTATACACTTATACAGTTACAATCAAAGGAGAGAGACTATGGAATTCCAAATCAAACGTCTTCAAAATCGCATGAGATTTGCAGGCGATTGCCACACCTCATTTCGCCGGCGAAAATCTCCGGGAAGACGGCGGCGACGCCGGCAATCTCGAAGCGAAATCCCTAGTAGGAAACTCATCGTCATCGCGAACGCGTTCGTCCTCAAAATTAAGGGCGTAGCTAGAAGGATCGTATCTGAAATCCGCCGAGTGATGGTACCGCCGCCGGCTCCGGCCGATCCGAGCGACAAAATTCCGGCACATTCCCCGGAGTTCCGGAAGCTCGGCCGCCATTGATCTGAGGGGAGATCTAGGGGTTCTTGGAGAAGCATCGTCTTCGTTATCGACCAAATCGCCATGGTCGGGGCGGAAACAGCGGATGGAGGTTTTGAGCTTGTGAGTGAATGAAAATGGAATGTACTCATTCAACATCGTGAAGACGAAGAATCTCTGGTTCTGCAAATTCTGAATGTGTTTTTTTTTAGAGAGAGAGATGAATGAAAAGTGATGAAAATGGGAGAGAGATATATATAGAAATTAGGGGAAGAAGAAGGACTAAAAAGAAAAAAAAGATGGATAAGACTTAAGGGGAGATATTTGCGGCTGTTTGGCTGTCAAAAGCGGGGAAAGCGTGGAACTTGCGTGGAATCGGTTGGTCGCAATTTTAGTTCTTTAAACTTTTATTTGCTTCTAATTTCTTTTAAAAGAAATTCAATTACATTTTTAAAAATTTTAAATTATGATTCTATGTAGTTGATTGACACTATTAGCTAATCCCGAGTGGAGTGAGAAAAGCGTGGGATTTGGGTTGCATGAGTTTTCATCAAGTTTCACTCTATCTCCTTCCTATATATATTTATGTTTGATTCTAAATTTTTCCTTGAATTTTTACATTATATACTGGCCTGACGTAACATTAAACAAAGAGTTGATTGATTTGACATGGTGTTTTACACGTAGATGTTAATAAAAAAAAATGCAAGATAAAATATCTCAACATAATTGTATCAATTTTACTAAATTCATTTTATAGATATCAACGTGTTACGTGTTTTGTCAAACAATTCACATTTTTTTATGTAATATTTTTCGATCTCATTATTACTGAATTACTAATTAATGTACGTTCGGTCCTAACGTAACTCTTAGACCAAATGATTGTAGGCTTGAATCTCCACTCCACATGTTGTTGAACTAAAAAAACGAATATACGTTGAGTTAATACTAACTAAGATGACAACTCAAAAGTTGTATTCAAAACCTTATCTTTAACCATACAACTAAGCAAAATTTGTTCACTTAACAAGAACAATTGAGCAAAAGCCACAGGCTTTTTTGGTTGGGAGTTATGCAAATGCAATGAATCAATGGCCAAAAAGATAACTTAAAAAAATGACTATCTTTTTTGACATTGGATGTGGCCTCCAATTAGTCACTTCCGTTGGGATCCCTACCACAGCCACTCGGTTTAGAATCCAACGACCATTTTTAAACGCTGGGCCAATCGGCGCTGGACGCGTGTCCTTCCTTTTTGTTTTTAAGTCTTTTTTTTAGTTTTTGCTGCCTGCCGACCATTTTTGGCTCATACGCCCACTTGAGTTGAGCCCTCGTATCTCTCTATCGCCTTCAACTCCACAACAAACAAACATATTTCTTAATTAATTACACTGAGCTGGAATTATAAGTGAAAATAGTAATAGTAAATAGTGATGGCATTGATGTTGCAAAGGTTCGTGAATCTAATTTAATACATTGTCGAGGTATAAAATATGACAAAATTATAGCACTTTTAATAAGAAGACAATAATTTAGTATAACTAAATCAATTCGAGCATAATTACTGTAGATGAGACACTTAATATCACTTTAGAGTTTAATGGTTCGATTCTCCATCGTCGCAATTGTAGGACTATGTATGTATATTGTTGTTGCATACATTTGGCTCACCTTCCAAGATTGTGTCGAGGTGTAGGAGTTCAGTAATCACATAGTACTTACTCTTTTATATGTGAGGTTTTGTCAATCACAAGTTAGTTATACGGTCTAAGGTAAAGTCGATGTGAGCTAAAGATTCTCGTGTACTTGAGCTGAGTATGAGACAAGTCCTACTATTTATAGAGGATGAGAATGGGTCTACGTCGTTGGGTCTGTTTGAGAGCATTGAATTTGTTCGTCAGTGATCTCCGACATTACACTGAGTATCCTCTTATGGAGTGATCTCCTCACCATTGTGCGCACCTCAGTCAAACCCAAGGGGTGCAGAACGATCCGAGGTTTGGACCTCGAGCTTACTCTTTTCAGGTTGGCGAAGCCACGAGGTATCTTCACCACCTTCTTATTAAGAGACATGATAACTTTATAGATAACATTCAGTTACATGAATAGAATTTAAATGATTGATTTTCTAAAGAATGTTACTAATATGTTAATTGTTGAGCTATATTTATGTTACCTAGTTAATTTGAATGGTTATAAAAAAATGTAACAAGATTCTATAAAAAGTTAAGTTTGGATTTAATAACTCTTTTTATTTTTTTTTTTTATGTGTATTGGGATATGTTTGGTATGATTTTTAAACGGTTTATTGATAAAAAAAATATATTTTTTTAAATTAACATTATTTGGTTAAAATTTCGAAGAGTACTTTTAATTAATTAAACATGTTTTTTTAGAATTTTTAATAATAAAGAATAGTTTGAAAATGTGTAAAAACGTATAAAATTTATTTAATTTTTTTTTTAAATTAAGTATTTAATTCTTCTTCTTCTAAAAATGTTTATATAATAAATGTTTTACTTAAAAACATTTTTTTAAAAGTTATAGCATGCCCTTATTGAAGTCTTGATATTGAGTAAAACCCAATAAATTATAAAATGTAGTTTTTCTTTTTCTTTTTGTTTTTTTCTCATTTCATTTCGAGTTTGAATTGTAAAAAACGTGTTGTATATAAAAAAAAAGGCTTTACATAAAGTTAGTTTTAAATTATATTTTAATCCCTTCGAACTTTTACATTTATTATATCTTGGTTACAAACGTTGTTTTGGTTCTTAAATGAAATTTTAGTGGCTGTTGTCAAATTTCATAATAATATGAACAAAAATCTTTAGTCAACTCAATTTTTGTTAGTTGAGCCATCAGTACATAGTTGTGTTCAAGAGTGATGGCAAATATACAGTTCAATAATAATTGATTAATTCATCATAAAAATATATTAACAAAGTGATAAATACAACAACTAACTACTCAATTAATGTCTTCTTTAAATAAATAAATAAATAAAACTCAATTAATGTTATAAAGGTTCGTGAACCAGCATCTCAAAAATAAAAAAATAAAGAAGGGTTCGTAAACATTTATTTCATAAATTAATAAAATAAACTTTATTGACAATTTGTGAAGTTAGGATTTACTAAAGGTTCGGCCCAAAATCTATGGGTAATGGGCCGGCCCAGTTATAAATATCTATAAAAAATTTTCCAAAGCGTGGCCTGCAACAGTGTTAAAGTTCCCGGGCTTTGGAGTCGGAGGCGGGAGCCCTCTCGAAGTATCCATGGTTGAATTTCGTTTGGTTGTTCGCTTTCGCTTGTAAACCATGTTTGGAAGCCATAGCCATAGCCCCAACAAGCAACATCAGAGAGAATCAGCGGAGACGAAGGGACGAGAAGCCGCCTGAATCATCTTCTCTATTCGAATTTTCAAATTTATTCTCCAGTCGTCATTTCTCAATGGTGACTATCTTTCACGAACTCTGTATTGCATTTCTTAAAATTCTCACTATATGCGTATATGTTATGTCTTATTATTTGTTGTAGGAGATACAGCCGGAGCAAACTACTTCGGTATCCATAGAAGATTGCTTGAAGCTCTTGAAGGGAGAGAAGGACGAACAGCGTCTTGCTGGCCTTTTCTTAGTTACTAAAATTTGCAAGGTGGATGATTATGCCTCGCTTACTAGAGTTTACAATGCCGTTGGAGCGAAGTTTCTTGATCGGCTTCTGAGGACTGGTGTGTTCATGATCACTCTGTGATCATTGTAAAGTTAGTGTTTGGACTTGAAGTCTTGATCAATATGTGACGTATATGTTTAGATTTGATGTATATTCTGAAAATGTGATTAAAATTCTTAGGCATGGGTAAAGGAACTGTTAGTGGACCTGGAGAGGAAAATCGCGATGCGTATTTGCAGCTTTCAGTTAGGATTCTGGCTGCGTTTTGTCATGTTCCTGAGATTGCTGCTTCAGAAGAGATGGTCTCGAAAATTCCTCTGATAGTGGAAACCCTATCTAACCAGTGCGTCTGCTTTCTCTAAACTATTTCTTGGCTACATTTCTACATCGATAAATCGTATTGATGCTGAAGTATATTGCATAACCTCGCCACGCTGTAGGAAACCTAGAAGAAAAAAAAAAAAGAAAAAGAATACTCTGTCTTGCGATTCGGTTCATTTTTAATGGAAAGAATCTGAAATCTGTTTTAATGATGTTTTTGGGAGATGAACAGTAGAATTGTTGGCGAGGATAAATAAGTTGTTGTAACTTGTTCAAGGCAACTAACATGAAGCTGGAGAGAACTAGAACGATGAGTTATCCTTTACGAGAACGAGATGCTATTGAAGGAAAATATGCCAAATGAAATTAGAAAAAGTTATTTGTTTCACATGTATTCTTCTTACTCCATAACGTTTTGGTTTTATTGAGGAAATTAGATAGGTCATAAAACATGATTTCAGATCTGTAATATAAGTATTTACTTGACTATACTTCAGATTTGCAATAGAGATATTAACTTTACTAGATATTTACTTAGCTATCCGAAATCTGGTATGAGTTTACTTGCACTCTGGGAATTTAGATTCTTACCAAGAAATAATTGATCATATTATGGGCTAGAGTTTCGAGATAACTATGTACGTTATGCTTTCTTGTCTGATCTAAGTCTAGACTCTTTGATCGACGTTTCTTTTGTTGTTTATGCAAGGTCAGGATCTTCCATTTTGGAGGAGTGTCTAGAATTTCTATATTTGGTATCAACTACTTCCGATGCTGGAGTCATGGTTCTGTATAAATCCGGAAGCCTGAAAACTTTAGCCTCTTGGATGTCAACATTAACTGAAGGTAACCTTTCTCTTTATTTGCTGAGTTTTACTGGTAACCTTGTTGAGGAGGCTGACCTATATTATTGTCTCCAGTCCCTATATCCCTCGTAATTCACTTCTGAAGAATTAGGAAGTCTCCCCAATGCTATTTTTAGTTAACTTGGTCCAGGTCAACATCTGTTAAACTAATCTTTTAGATTATTTTTTAGGAAGGTGAACGTGTTAAGAGATGGGAATATGCTGTGTTTCAAAATTACGTAGGTCCACAAATATCTGAGCAGTATAAGCTTTTATTGTGCAGGTTCTCATCCGATGAAGATTTCTATGCAACTTGTTCAATTGATCATAAGTAAGATTTCTCTGGACGTCATCATCATTGACTGTTTGCCTGAACTCTCAGATATTGTGAGTGTAATTTTTAGAGGCTTGTTCTATTCGTTAGTTGTTGGGACAGCTTAGTTGTTTTGGTTCTTTTTCAATCCCACCATTTTATTGGGAGGCCAAATTTTCTTCCTTCTCCCATAATCGAGTGAACGAATTACCAAATCAGGTTGTCACTATTGCAAGGCAATTTGGAGTGTCACATGATGCTATGAAGTTTGAAGCACTTCACCTGCTCTCTGCCATATTTTCCTCAAATCCGGTATGCAACTAAAAGTGCCAATAGGAAAGATTACTCGAGTTTCTTCTTAAGAGTCTGTGATGTGTTGTTTCTATAATGGAAAACGTTTGCCTAGCCTTGTCTAATGCATCACTTGTAGCATGATTTATCTAGTTAGATGTTTTTTTAGTATTATCTTTCATTACTTTAAAAATTCTGATTCTTGTTAGTTTCTGGTTCTGTCAATATCACAAATTTTAGTGTTGCATAGACATGTTTTAAAAATGACATCTCATTTTCAGATGCCACTTTATGATGCCCTTCGCCTAGTGCCCACCAATATTTGGTCGAAATATATGCGTGATGGAGTTTCAGCTATTCTTCATAACCGTACAGGTATTTTGAGCTGCATTTTCCTCAATGTCAAGCATTACTCTTTCTTTTCCCTTTTCTGGCAATCAACATGTAGCTGTTTTATATATTTTTCCTCTTTTTCCCTTGTACGTTACTGTTGATTGATTTGGATGTAAAATGCCTTATTATTGTCTTGAACTTCGCTTGGTGGATTCAATGTTTATAATGAGTTTGCAAATGGTCAATTTGCTGGGTGTTGTGTGTCCGCTGTTGATTATTTTTTGGTGTTTATGATCTCCAAGCTTTTGCGAATGGATGGCACAGGAAAGGTGCGAGTTAGGACAAATTACAGGCGTACCTATCCTATGTGAGTATAAAAGATTGGTCAAAGTTGGTCTGAAAATTGGCATTTAAGGATTCGTGAAAGATAGTGAAAGGATTCTTGCACTTTGGCTATTTCCTTGCTTCTTTGGGTGTGAAGATATGATGAATTGTTTGTTAGGGCTTGATTATAGTAATTGCTGGAGCCTCTCTTTCTTCTTTAAAAAATGGTTAGGTTGGATTGTTTTTTTATAGTTTTACATATTCATTGATATAGGGTAAAAAATTTCTTCTTCTAATGGAAAAGTGAAAAAATGAAAGCAAACGTTTTGAGTATATTCTCTTTATTGTAGTTTTTCTCAAAGAGCCTAGGAAGAACTTTCAGGTTCTAGCCTTACTGAACCTCTTGTTTGCTATCCAATGTACAGCGCCCGCTGAAAAGCTTCAGGCTCTTAGTTTGGCCGAGTCCATGGTATCTATTCTAGGAGAAGGTTGGCTGATAGGTGAAATAGAGCTACCTGATGTTCGAGATCCTATTCCATCTGACAGGTATTCAATGCTTTTCTACCACTAATAATGCTTTATTAACTTCTCGTGCATAATTTTTCATTATTTTCTTCCATTTTGATCTCAGATGTCTAATACTTGTCTTAGAGCAGTCAAGAGTTGAGATTGCTGTAATGCTGAATGAACTGGCCTATATGAAATATGAAGCTTCCAAGAATTCCTCCTTGAAGGAGAATATCCTTTTAAAGCAGCGGAATGTGGCTACTGCCTTTTCTTTGGTGGAAAAGATAATTAAGTTAATATCAAATATTGGTGAACATGAAGGTACATTATTACATTTGAA
Source organism: Telfairia occidentalis (assembly GCA_026257165.2). Taxonomy (NCBI): domain Eukaryota; kingdom Viridiplantae; phylum Streptophyta; class Magnoliopsida; order Cucurbitales; family Cucurbitaceae; genus Telfairia; species Telfairia occidentalis. The sequence continues at coordinate 581,976 of JAOANK020000064.1, read as the reverse complement.
TGTCAAGTATTTGCTTGGTTATGATTTTCATTTATTGGCGTGAAACATTATGCTTTTGACTGTAGGTTGAAGAGTTGATCACTGTTTAACGTACCTCATGGAATCACTTAGATAATTTGATAATAAATGTTTGATTAGATGCTCTCTTAAGGGGTATAAACAAATTAACGTAATGGATTAATTAAACCAACCAACATATGCATTGACTGTTTTGTAGTATATTTGGTTAAAACTGGACAGTTTTTAATTTTAGATTGTTCTTAAGTGAAGTCAGATTTTGTACAACTTGAATTTTAAACATGCTTTAAAGTAGTTAGCTCATGAAAGAGAGGAATGCAGATTGATCTGAGTGGAATCACATAGAACTATGAGGATGAAGCATGGAGTTGTGGACAAATAAGTTGTGTTCGTTAAATAATCAATCTTTCTATGACCCTTCTGGGGATGCATATGGTAGAAATATTAACCTCTACAACTTGCACTTCTTTTTGGCTTGCCTAGTCTTGTTGGGATGCTCCATATATTAGGTTTTTATTATTGAGTACAGATCATAGGACTGATGCTAACCTTGTTATGATGTTGTGATCTAATGTTGACCTTTGGCAAATGTATTAAGCAATTTGGAATTATGGTCGTTTTATCATCTTATGCTAAAATAATATCATGAATGCCTAGAAATTATTTGCAGGAGATCTTATTGATGAGAACATCCTCATGAAAGTGATTAGAGGGCTTAATGAGACTACTGGTGTTGTGCTAGAATATTTGCAAGATGCAAAGGTAATTATGGGAATCTCATAGTAGTAATAGGATATGATGTTACGGCTTGTTCGTTAGGATTGTGATTTTTAATTCTACAGGAGCATGGACAAAAAAAAGGAGATGACATTGTAGCATCTGTACGGGTTGTTGGGAGGTAAGATATTCTATATTTGTTTGAAATCTTTTGGTGGGAGGGAAGAGTAAGCAAGTATTAACCTAGTCGGGAAGTCATGTTGAAAAATAGTTTTGTTTTGTTTTGTTTTTTTTTTTTAAAGGACTTTTTTTAAAATATAAAAAACATGTTTAGCATGATAAATCTTAAAAATAGTTTTCACAAGTTAAAAAAATTGAAAATTTATCTTTTCATGATATCGAATAGAAGATGTTCTTGTTATAAAAAAAAGTGAAAACAATTGAAAAGAAACAATATATTTTCATGTTTTGTTTAATTTACTGATCATATATAATCATTGAGAACAGTTTTTTTTTTTTTTAAAGAAACTCTTAAAAGTTACACCTGACCCCCTACGTATTCTTTTATGACTATCCATTTTGCAAGGAGCTTGGAATGGAAATGTTTAAGTATTAATATTGAAGTTTGCATAGTCTTCAATCCTAGATATAAACTTCAGAAGAACGTAGTAAAATCTGGAGTCTTGGCTAGTACCTCTGCAGTATACTTGCTTGATAAATGAGTGTCTCTAGGTGGTAACTTTGTAAAAAGAAGGAATGAATATTCTTTTGGAATGGTACCAAAGATTATGGAAGTAAAACAAATGTGGATTTTCTTCGGTTAGTTTTATGTCTGTGACGGGTGGATCGTGCTTCTTCATGCGCATATAGTTGTTGATTGTCTGGGGTGCTCTGTTTTTGGTCCAGTTGATTGGTTTTATGATTTGGTCTCTCCAAACGAGACTGGACTTCTATCTTCACTTCATATTATTTGTAAAGGATTCCTTCCGGTCAACATTATTGTCTCCCTTTGCCCAGCTATCTTGCTCAAACCCCTGATGCATGGACAGAAAAAGTCGAGGAACTCTTGGACTTTATGCTCTCTGTTGAAGGTGAAGACGAACAAAGGTTCGTGCTCCAAGTTACTGACAGCATGGTGTTTTATTACATGGTTCTGAAGTACCTGAATTTTGTTTCTCTATTTCTAAACTGCTCTGCAGCCCCTTCGACTCTGTATGCTTCTTGCTTCCTATGCTGTGTCAAAAAACAATGAACGTTGAAGGATGTAAAATTTTGGTTTCTTCTGGCGGTCTTGGAGCTGTAAGTGTTTGCCATTTCGAATTTGTTTATTTTAATGCGCCGCGTGAGCTCTTCAATGTAAACTGATACTTTCTATGCTCTTAGTACGTTTACTAGGCTGGAGTTCTTAATCTGGTCTGCACGCAGGTTGTGAAATGCCTTATAAATTTGATTCACAAGCACGGTGGCTGGGTTGACGATGATGGATCAATCTTCTTGGCATGTGATACAATCTTGAATGTGCTTCTGAAGGTACTCATCTTTTAGAGTATCAACCGTTAACTCCTATTGGTCATTATAGTATGTTTGGAATAGCTTTTGAAATAAAAAAGTTCTTTTATATATAATTATTTTTTCTGAGCATCTTTGAAAAAATTAATAATTTAAAGTGTGTTATGTTTGTATAGTTTCTCATCAAAAGGTTTTTTTTTTTTTTTATAGAAAAATCATAATACTCAAAATGTACTTTTAAAAAAATTGATTAATTTTAAATTATTTTTGAAGAAACATTCGAGAGATGACTTTTCAAAAATAACTTCAAAGTGAGTAAACAAAAATCTCCAAAATATTTAAAGTATTCTTTAAACAAATATAAAATATAAAAATATTTTATGAAAAAAATACTTAAATTAAAAGGCATGTGAAATGCACCTGTATTTCTTTATTATTGCCCATCCATTTTTCTAACAAGATACTTGTATTCCTTACTAGAAAGAGCTCGCTGGAGGTCTGTGTGGCGAACCTTGTTTTGTTCGTCTTTTGGAAGCAATTGCATATTCGACTGGTAACTATCTTCGATTACTGTCTTCACCGCTGCTTAATGGATTACTACCTTTTAATTATTGCCTCCATGTTTAGAGATATGTACGTTCTGGTGACTGCATTGTTTGTCATTTCTCACATAAGATCTTTGATTCTAATAGATTCAAAATAGTTTTCTTTTTATTTATTTATTTATTTTATATTTTGAGAAGATATATCACGAATGTGCATCAATTAAGTCTTGCATTTTTTTTTAATTTCAATTGTTTGACATGGTTGTAGAGGATGTCAATGACCCATCCGTTATCATGATGGCTGCAAGCATATGTGCCTTAGTATTTGATTTCACATCAGAGAATGCTCTTCTGATCAATCCTAATTTTGCTGATAAATCTCTCGATAATTTATGCCGACTCTTTTCGAGAATTTTTGCTTTGTCTCGACAGGTACGGTAAGGTAAACAATGTTCTTTCTATTTGTCTTGTTTGAGATAAGTTTAATAATGCCTGTGGATTTCAGCAGAGCATGAACGATGATGAAATGGCACAGATGGATCTTCTCGAGATTGTCACTGCAGGTTTGTGCATAGAGCTTTCATTAACCTAGATTACGTCACTGCGTTTTAATGAAAACTCCTTCCTAATTTTCAATCTCAACCCGTTTAAAAAAAAATTGTCACACAATATTGCAACATTTTCAATTTTTCATTCTAAGTTACAAAATTTGTTAATTGATTGAAAATTAGGATGGACTTTTTCTTTTAACTGAGTTCTATTTTTTGAAACCTTCATGTCTTGGTGTTAGGACCTCTCTAACTTGCATCACAGTTAAAGACGAAACACCTTTTTTTTTATTAAAAAAAAAAGGAAAAAGGGAAAACATTTATTTTAAGAACGCATCTGTTGTTTCTTTTACACTAGTTAAGGAAAGAAAAATGAAGAGGGTGGTAGGTCATTTATTTTTGGTGAAAGAGGATGATGAAAACATCAAATTTGAATGGCAGGATTTTGTCGATGGGGTGATAGATTTCCGCGTGTTCAAAAAGCCATTGGCAGATTCCGTTATTCATGAGCCTTTGCATCCTTGGGGATTATTGGTAATGAATACTACTCCTCCTTAAAGGAAATCCTGTTGTTGCTTATAATTTAAGAACGGCTTTTGAACTTGCATTTTTGAAGTTACAGATAGATGACGAGGACGCAGCCATATATAGGTACAGCGGTTTTAGATGACGTGCAGACTGCAGTCATGCCTATCCAACTTTCCACACCTCCAGTAAAGTTTACATTTCACCCGTCTTTTCCCTACTTCCTAATTTATGCTGTTAATATTAATTTATCTTATGTACTAATAATTGTTTTTTTACTCTAAATTTGAAAAAGTATAACATGTTTGTTAGTTGAAGTTTGGTTTGATTACTTTTTTTTTGGTTTTTTCTATAAGTTAAAAAAAGAAACATATTGGAGAGATATATATGTTGAAAAGAAAAGTTGTAAAGAGGAATAAAGAGATTTTCTTTCGGAAGAAGTGAGACATTTTAGGGAGAGAACTGAAAGTTTGGCGGATTAGTTAGAGAAGTTACAAAATTTCATAATGTAAGAGTGAACGATAAACTAAAGAGAAGTTGGAGAAGTTTAAGACAGAGATAAGTTAGAAAAAGAAAAAGAGATGTCATAAAGACAAGTTAGTTGGAAAAAGAAAAAGACAAGTTAGAAAGTGGAAGAAAAGTTAATAGCTGGAACTGTTTAGAAAAGGTCGGTTGGTCATAGGAGGTTATAGAGTATTAGTTAATGAGAGAGTGATCTAGAAAAAAAATAAAGTTTAAATCTCATTTTGAT